>QAPG01000053.1:0-226032 GCA_004366825.1 Colletotrichum spinosum | reverse complement strand
TATAATTATATATAAAGTTATAATATATAGATATTTATAACTACTAGTTATAATAAAAAGCTTAATAGAAATACTTTAAAGTTAAATATATATTTTTAAAAAACCTTATAATTAATAACTTTATAAAATTACTCTAGAGTTACTAGTTTAATATTTTTATTACTTAGATTAATATAATAAATTAATTAAACTATTTTAAATTATAATAAGAAGAAGAATTTTAAAAAAAACTTCTAATCGTTAAAAGTTCTAATAAAAATTTAAGAAGTATTTAAAATACCCTCTAGCTAATAAAAAGTATCTAAATAACTTATAAATAGTATAATTCTTCTTATTATAAAAATAGAAATTTAATAAGAATAATAAAATAATAAAAAGAACTTCTTATAAAATATAAATTAAAAGTTTAATTAGTATTATTTAAAAAACTAACTTATAAATAGAACCTTTAAAACTAGGGAGTATATTAAGAATAATATACTTAAGAAGTAGAATTTATACTAGATAAACCTTAGGCACTAGCACTATCTCCACAGGCCTCACCCTACTTAAACTACTCGAAATAGAGCCTCACACGGCGCGCGTGGCCACGTTTAGTTACAGACAATACACACCAGATTTTGCCCCCTAATTACGTGCAACAGAATCCGTTATTCCTGACAATTTCATCACAGTTAAGTGCAAGCGAATGAGACGATGCACAGAGCTGCTGACGAGTGCCAGCATGTAATTAGTCAGCCTTGCCTTTGCACCCTGGTTCCTGCAACCCCGCTAGAACCCCGCATTGTGCACAGTACATAGTAGTGGGTATGGATCCGTCTGGGGAGCCGGGAGAGGTCGAGGTCAGCCCACTCCACACTTGCTACCTTACCTTACGCTACAAGCATGCCTGAGGTGATACCTGCCTTACCGACCTGAGTAGTACACTGTAGTGAGCTTTGATGTCATGGGTGCACGTCAAATCTCGCAATTCCAGGCTTCGTACCGTAGCTCCTTTGCCCGTGGGAGAAATGACGCTTCCTAGTAGCCAGTGGAAAGTCGACGCCCGGGACTTTCCTCGATGTCAAGATTGCGGGATGGCCAAAAGGTCTGAAAGGCGACTCGTCACTGAGTTGTAGTTATGCCACGGGTCACAGCAGTAAGCTTGCGGTAGTCAATTTCTCTTCTTTGCCCTTCTAACTCGTTTGGAATCCATATCAAGGCCGACTTTCTGTCAACGCTGTTGAAGCCTTCCTTCATTTCGGGTTTCGTGCGTCACTACCTTCTCGAGGTACTCCCTTTCTATTCCGACTTCCTCAGCCCCGACTTACCCCGCAACGCTGCAAAGCCGCTACCGAGATAGTCCCGAGACAGTCCCAAGGGACAATCCGGCGAGATGAATTCGACTTTGATATGATACTTCTTAAAAGATGAGGATACTGATTGACTGACCCAGAATTCTGTCCGAGGAGGAAAGCTAAGCGGCTGGACAGCTGCAACTTGGACCCCGTTGAGCACATTACGGATTGAAACTGTCTTACACCTAGATTGCATCAGTCCGTCGTCCAATCTTTCCTGTAGATCTGACAGAATATAACTTCTACTCTCTTATACCGTGTCGGTAAGCGTGAATCGAATATCAGTACAAGCTGCTGCCGGGGCTGGTGAGCTGGTGATCTGAGGAACTGGTTCACCAAACGACCAATACATCAGCCAAGGCTGTATTGGCCCATCCCACTACACTTGAGCGGGTTTTGGAGGCGGCCGAGAAATCTGGTATCTCCCAAATTCGTATGTCCCCCATCATGAAAGAATACAGCTACGAAGACTTTCTTTCTGCGATTGGCAAATATAGTATCACCAGTCTCCAAGTGGCGCCGCCAATCTTGGTCATGCTTTCAAAACGACCCGAGACCTCTCGCTACGATCTCTCGAGCATCACCGAAGTGTTTTGCGGAGCCGCGCCGCTATCTCGAGAGTAACAGAACGAATGCCAGCGAAAATTCAACATGTAGATCAACCAAGAGAGAGGGATGACGGAAGTGACGTGCGGCACCATACACGTTCCCGGGGGCGTCAGGGACGGTACTGGGAGTGTCGGCAAATTGGATCCGAACTGCGAGTGCAAGCTGCTCGACGACGACGGCAAGAAGGTGGGGCTCAATCTGGAGAGCTCTGCGTCCGTGGTTCCAACATTTGCCTTGGCTACTGGCGCAACGATGTCGCGTCCCGAGAAGCAATTGACGAGGCAGGATGGCTCAAAACAGGCGACATAGCTGTCTGCAACGCAAACGACTACTTCCGGATAGTCGACCGTAAAAAGATGAGATGGACAATTAAACCTGTCATTAGGCGGCAGCGCTCACAGCCATTAGGGCGCTCATCAAGGTGAACGCTCTTCAGGTAGCGCTGGCAGAGCTTGAACCGGTCCTTCTCGGGAACCAACACGTAACCGATGCAGCGGTTGTAGGGATTTACGCATGAGTTCCGCAAGTGATTGTAAGCTGAGAACATGAGCCTAACACCAGCAGCAATTGAAATGAATGGTCTAGGGCATACGTGACAACCCAAGAAGCTTCCAAAAGCAGAGTGCAACCCAAGGACATTCAAGTGTGGATAAGACGCGGGTGAGCAGACATAAATGGCTCGTTGGCGGTGTCACTTTCGTAGACCAGGTACCAAAGCTTGCAAGTGGGAAGATGAAGAAAAAAGTTGTGCGTGAGTGGTCTAGGAGAGACGCTGCTGTAGTGGCTGGTGACCAGATCCCGAGGGTAACAGGTAGACTGTAGCCAAAGTTTTCTTAGTACAAGTTCATCCTGTCAAAAACCTGTTGCTTTTCATGTATCCAATCAGCCGATTAACATGCCCGAGATCGTTGTCGTGATCGGAACTCAGTCACTAACAAAGTGCATGACACAAATCCCAAGTCAAATCAGGCTGTAGATACTAAAAGTGCTCAATGGGAAGGTCGCAGCTGGGACTCGCTGTCCAGACACTCAGTTTCTCCTCGACTGCTCGTCCGTGTGTCTTGATTCTCCGACTGTGGCTTAAGCTTGGAATGCTCGATCCAGCACCAAAAAGACCGGCATCATGCTAAAAGTCCAACTCTTACCCTACCTACCCTGACGGAGGTAAACTGTAAGAGGGCATAAGGTAAATCAACAGCCAGCCAGCCTCGTGCTTATCGCCGGGGAGTTGATCTTATACACCGGCGTCGCTAAGCAGCGATGACGAAGCTAGGTATACTCTGCCGCAGTATCGGGGCCTATCTCTCAAGATGTTGTCGACCTCTGAAGTCGCCAGTTTTTTATAAGAAAAATTGAAGCCCATGGTGTAGAACGAAGTTTGAGGTTAGTTGTCCCGGAACATCGTCCTCCTCGAAACTTGGTCCAAGCGGTTCTGCAAACTCCGACATGACTTCGTTTCCGCTCTATGTTTTACCATACCTGAGTCGTTGGTTGAGCTTGTCACTTGACATGGCATGCTTCAAGTTGAGGTCCTGTCTGACTCGGTGGGTGGTCAAAGACAATGCCGGAGATAGATCTGCAACGGCAATCGATCCCGTTCTTATTTAAATCTTGAAGTTTGTCGGTAGACTATTCGGCAGGAGAAATGGTCGGGTGCCAACGACCAACGACCTCCTGAAAAGATACCCCGTCACAATGTCACGCTGCTATGCTTGTCCATGTCTCCAAGCGCTTGGCGACATGCGCGGCGTTTGATGCGTTCCACCCGCCAACCCATGTTGAAGATTGGGCGGCCCGCGGAGTACGGTGCATTCCCCAGGTGTTGGTATGCTTCAACCTCGGCCTCAAAAGTCTGGGGTGACGCTCACCTGTCCTGTCGGCGCCTATCCACACAGAGCGGCAGATTCACGTAGTCTGTATCGGAGCTGGAGCTTCTGGCTTATTACTTGCGTACAAACTGCAGAGGAACTTCCGAAATTACTCGCTCACCTGCTACGAGAAGAACGACGCGGTCAGCGGTACGTGGTATGAGAACAGATACACAGGGTAAGAGTGTGCAGGCGGCGACCCTTCGGAAGAAACATTTACGGACAAGATATTGACTTGAAGGCATCTCAGCTGCGCCTGCGATGTGCCATCGCACAACTATACCTGGAGCTTCGAACCCAAGCTCGACTGGTCTTCAGTATACCCGCCAGCTTCTGAAATACGAGAATATTTCGAGAGCTTCGCCGCCAAATACGACCTACTGCAATACGTCAAGCTCAGCCACCAAGTAATAGGTGTGCATTGGAATCATCAAGGCGGCGGTTACGACGTTCGGATAAAAAATCAACAGACAGGAGTTGCTTTCGTCGACCACGCAGACATACTGATCAACGCAGGCGGCTTTCTAAACAGCTGGAAGTGGCCCGACATTCCAGGTCTCGACAAGTACCAAGGCAGCCTCCTGCACACAGCCAAGTAGGACGACGGTGTCTTGTTGGAGGGCAAGTCAGTCGGCCTGATAGGGAACGGATCCTCGGGAATACAACTGCTGCCGGCGATACGCGACAAATGCAGGAAGTAACGACCTTCATTCGCGAACCAGCATGGGTATCGCCTGTCCAAGGCCTAGATCAGCATGCATATAGTGCCGAAGAGAAGCAAAACTTTCGTGAGAAGCCCGGGTTTCTCTTACAGTATCGCAAAAAGGTCGAATCAGGCCTCAACGGACAGCTTGGCATTTTTCTGAAGAACTACAAAATCAACGAATCATGCTTGGCCAAATGAAGGAGAAACCCCATAGCCCTCTCCTCGAGAACAAGCTCATTCCAGGATGTAGCGTGGGTTGCCGTCGCCTGACCCCCGGGTTCAACTACCTCGAGTCGCTAACCGAACCCAACGTCGAAGTCATATGCGGTGAAATCACCAAAATCACCGAGAGTGGTTGTTTCGTCGATGACGGCCAGCCGTATTCCTTTGATGTTCTCATCTGCGCCACCGGATTCGACACCTCTTTCAAGCCCCGTTGCCCTATTGTCGGCCCGTCAGGCGACAACCTCCAAGATACATGGTCCGAGAACCCCGAGTCGTACTTTGGGGTGGCCGTTGCCGACTTTCCCAACTACTTCCTGGTGCTTGGTCCTACCTCCCCCTCCCCGGTCGGCAACGGCCCAGTACTTTCATCCATCGAGGCGCAGGCAGGTTGGATACTGAAGATTATTGATCGCTTCCAGACTAACAACATCGTCGAGATAGCGCCCAAAGCGGAGGTAGTCCGAGCATTCGTACAACACAAGGATCAGTTCATGGAAAAGACCGTATGGTCGGATGCATGTCGGTCGTGGTACAAGCTTCGCGATGACGGACCAGTTGTTGCGCTGTGGTCCGACTCGACGTTGCACTACATGGAAGCCATCAAAGAGGTTCGGTTTGACGACCTGGACGTCAAGTATGGGGGCAACCGGTTCGCATGGCTCGGCAACGGATACCCGCAGACGGAACTCGACGAGACGGCTGATTGGGCATATTACATCAGGGACGAGGACGACGATCCCCCCTTGACTACGGCCTGGAAGAGGAGCTTGCTTACTAGGAGCGGAACTGTCAAGGAAAGAAACATCGTTGTGTACAGCGAAAATCGAGACAGGAGCTCGTGTCTGGGAAATAGTAAGGGTCTGTGACAGCGACACCCAACTCCTGTCCACCTCGAGCCACCCTTCTTCTGCCAGCAGTGATTCAGCGCTTGGTGTCAAAGTCGCTTCCAAAGTCGCTCTGATTGGGAACGAAGACACTGCTGTCATTCGTCTGACCCTTACCGATAGACTATGGCCGGCAATACTTGTTATCCTGGTGCTCGTGACTAGGCAACCGCCAGCCAGCCGTATAACAACTGTGCCCATCTTTGCGAAACCGCCATTGCCCACTTCGGATTAGATTTTGTATACGCGGGAATGAGGTTCGGCCATGATTCAGCGCATCTGACGTAGGAGGGATTTTGAGGCACCTGCCATCAGATATAAGATTCCCCTCTCCTGTTGAACCAGGCTGCTTGGATTCTCCAGCATACCTAGTCAAGAGGGAAACATCTTCGAAATCACCGTGACACTCCGCTCGGCACATATCTTTTTTACTACCGCGCATATTCCAGCGCTTAAATGGAGGGCTCGATATTCCCCATCGTCTTGACTTGGGCATTGCTTGCAACTGGCATCGCGGCCGAGGTGAACAGCACACCACGTACCGGGCTTTCGGGGGTGGGCATTGCAGCAATTATCCTTGGGAGTGTTCTGGTAGTTGGTATCGTCGTCTTCGCAATCTGGGACCGGTACAGACCTCGGTGAGAGCACTTCGCCTGCTAGTACGGCGCCGATAATCAAGAGGCAAAGGTCATGGAAGTACTCGGCAGGCCGCGACAGTGAGGTGGCGGAATCACGCTCAGCCCAGCGTCCAAGGCAGTAGCCAATTGCAGAGAGGGAAAGGATAAAAAGGGCATTCAGTGGTGGCGACAAGCAAAAGCAAGAAGCCGGTAAATGGTATATGCCGAGGAGCGAAGTGGGTGTGGATATTCATCGAGATCATTACAGTATAAAACTGAGTTCTATGCCGCCTCAGGTTGCGCCTCCTCTATGCTCTCCTTCTTCTTCTCGAACTCTGGCACTACTTTCGGTTGATTGCCGAGCGCGACTGTAAAATATCAGTCTCAATCTTGGGGGACAATCAGGAAGCAGGAGCACTCACGTCTGTCGAAAAGAAAATACGACGTAACAAGCAGGATAGGCATGGCGACCATGGTAGCCGTCCACTTCCTCGCCGCGGTGTTATACGCCTTGCGAAATTCCTTACTATTCGGATTTGTCTTCGGTTTGGCAGCACTCGTGGCCGTTGGCTGTGAAGCTGGGGTCACAGGAGTGCTGTGCTGTGAAGGCGTGTCGATCGTCCGGGGTGTTTTCGGAGCGGCAAAGCTTTGGGGGATTGTTAACGGCTCAGGAGGTGCGGACTTTGCGACGGGCGATGGCTTCGCAGCCACGGTTGTCTTTCTCACGGCAGCGTTGGTTGTCTTGGTCGCAGGTGCGACTGTCGTCTTCTTCACCGTCTTCGTCGTTTTCGTGGCGGTACTAGTCGAAACAGAAGCCTTGCTGGCGGAAGCTGTCTTGGGAGAAGCAGCGGCAGTTGATGTCTTCTTGGCCGCGGCGGTGCTGACACTCTTCTTGGGCGTCGTAGTGGTCTTCTTCGTTGCAGCTGCCGCAGTTGCGATTTTGGAGGTGGCGGTGGTTGTCGCCTTTGCCCGCGTCGCATAACACCTTTGCGCCAGGATTACTGCCCGGCGAGGGGTCACCGAGAGCTCACTGGCCGCGATGCGCCATGCGCTGCTCGCCAGCGTCCGGGGGAATGCGATTGAAGCCATCTTCGGCCGGGGAAATCGGCTGCTTGCTCAGTTGGTGAGTAAACGAAGTGGCCTTGTTGGCTTGGGGGTGTTTGAAAATTTGCTTTCCTCCTTGAAAACAAAGAAAGACACACTTCTGTAGCCTACGGAACGGAGTTGACAGGGATTGCGGGGTGTGAGGTGGTTTGCGCTGTCACTGAATAGACAGTATAGGCGTTGGGTTTGGGACTGCATCCCAGTACACGAACGCGTTCGCGTCGTGGTGGTTCATGCGTTAGAAATTAGAGACACCTGCTGATAATGACGGCTGTTACCGGCTGCCGGCCAGTCGTGAGGACGTGTCTGCCCTGGTTGTTTTTCCTCTTGCGTTTTGCTCGTAATCACCCCTCTCAGCTTTGAAGCTTACCAATTGATGCAAATGTGATTAAATTTAGCGTAATAACTATTGACAAGGTGGCATCATGCAAGTAGGCAGGCCTGGTGCCGCTTGCACTCTGTCGCGTTGCGAGGGCTTTTCTGCCTGTAGTATCCGTTTAGTTGAAGCCAAAACAGGCGACCGAACCAGAAGGCTGCGACACACAAGCCTAGCCGTCCCTATCTCAGCCTCGTTGGACCAAATGCTTAATGTTGGTGCCTTTGGCCGTGGAATGCCTAGAGGCATGTTCTTGAGAGTGTGTTGTTGCCGGGTCGTAAGCTCGCCTCTTGATATATGGAAGCCGCGACGAACCACTTCAAAGAACTTGTAGTGCACAAAGGGCAGAATGCTGAATGTTTCTCGAGGAAAACCACCGGTGTCAAGTCGACTGGTAGACGATGCAATCTTCGCCAGACTTCATATCTGTACCACGCACAGAACTTGTGTCGATAATGGCCTTTTGGGAGAGATACACATCGAGCACTGCAAAGTGAACATCACGTTACAAATCTTAAGCGAGCGCAATGTGGAAACGATATGCGTCACATCGTCTGCAACACTGCATAGCGACGGGAAGAATATGGAACGAGATGGCGTCAATGTCGACCTTTGCCCGGGGGTCTTGGGTTTACCGAGCAAGAACAGTTGCAATGCCGAGAAGCCTAGAAAAACCCCAAAGCAGCCTGCAACTGAAAATGAAGCCGCGGAATTTCGAAGGTAATCTGCCTTGGCGCTCAAGGCTGCGAAATTAAGGCCAGCGAGGCATTACAGCGTCGTTTTTCTCGCTGATGAGGTTGTATTCGATGCATCATCAACGGACTATGATGGCGGTGATGAATGCAAGGAATTGGAGACCAAGGGAAACCCCGCTCGCGAGGTGAGACACGGCACGTCCAAGTTGTCCCTGATGGCCTGATCATCTGCAGATCTCCCCGACTCCGAATTGCATACACAAATGCAGGCAATCAGTTGGAGAAACCGAGGCTCGCTATAATAGCTGCTGGACTAACAGCTGGGGGCGGCAATGTCGGTCACATCGAGCGGTGGGTAAATGATACTTACAAGGGGGCACGAACTAATAGTCAGTGAGTCGTTTGAATTTAACTGCTTTGTTTATTGATTTGCAAGCCTCTACTTGTATGCATCTATTGTATTCCTTCGAGCCGTACGGAACTCACTCATTCCGGTCCGCTTCGAACACCCAAGTCGTGCTTGGCGATATGGCTAGAATCAATGCCTCCCTCGTACATGCCCAAGGGTATTCGCTCACTTGGTGTTGTTAAATCGTTCAATGCCGTTCTTGATGCGCTTGTCGATGCCCTTGGCCATCTTCTCCAGAGGCAGCTTGTCGTCGATGCGCTTCACGATTCTCGACACGGGAGGCTCAACGCGCTTGATGCCTCTCTCGGCGGTGGGTGTGAAGTAGGAGAGGTTGCGCTCCCAGCGGGGAGCCCATTTTGTAGTCTGTGATGCGAGGCGCTGCTCGGCACCCGGGAGCATGAAGTAGAAGGGCAGGAAGGCACCGACGGTGGCAGCTCCGTAGCAGATAGTCTCGGAGGCCTTGGTGGCGGGAATGCGAGGAGGCATCTTCAATATGGTGGAGTGGACAACGATTGGTTTGTATTGCTGGGCCGGTGATTTACAGAAGCAGGAATTGCCTAACAAGAGCGTTATGGATTGTGGTGTGTAGGGAGTGGAAGAAGATCCGAGGAGATGGTTTTGTGGCGGTGACTTGTATTGTTGTCGACGCTCAAGACTTGGAGAGGACAATCGTGGATGATAGGGACACAATCCGATGAGTGGGAAAGAGACAAACGTGAGCTTCCACGTCACACGGAGGCAGATGGCGTTCTCTTTAAACAAATCCACAGCTCAGGGGCAGTGCCTCGACGTCTATCCGCCTCGAGCGTGCGGGGTAAAACAGATCATCACGCGGAAGGGCAACCAGCCAGGAGAGTAAGATGGCGGCATAGAGGCTTGGGAATGAGTAGTTGGGTGGAAGGGGAGGCTAGGGATACCAAGCAGCAGCCATCATGCCTAGTGCCTACTCGGAAGTCGAGTGCCCAGAAACGGAGGCGACCACCGGTAGCCCTTACAATCAAATCAAGTACTGCCTGTATACAAAACAGTCTGATACGGCGAGTAGACGGAAGAATGCCAAACTGGAACCGCCTGGTGCAACGCTACTGAGGGTGGCAGATTGATGTGGGCAGATGCGTGACGCAAGCATGGGCTGGTTTGGTGGCTTCCAGCGCATAAGGTAGAGGCGGACAAAAGCAGCAGGTGTCTCTGACCTTGCCCACCTGCCCAAGCTGAGCTTAGATACGGCATGTGCATTGTGAAGGGGCTCTAACGACATGCCACATCGCACCATGTCAAGAAGCCTGAGATGGACCCTTCCATGTAGAGTCTGGCGATGGCCGTGGATTCTCGTTCGACTGCTGCGAGTCAAGACGGCTGTGATGACATCCTGAGACAAGAGGACTACATCAGGGGCCCCCTAACAAGTGGTAGAGAGTCGACTTTCACCAGCAAACAACGCGGAGCAAAGACAGCATGAGGCCACCCCACGCGAACCATCAGGGTTGTGCCATTTCAACACATCGCAGCGCAACCCATGCTCACGAAAGATGCTGTGGGTATGACCTCGAGTTTGCATTGAGAGCGACACGTAGGAACAGCGATATTGCGTTTGACGAGTCAACGAATGCATCAATTGACTTGATTTGGGCCGACTGCCAGGAAGGGATGAACCCAGAAACGGCCGTCTCCGCTGGCACAGCGAGAGTGTGGGGCGATTGACGACAAACCCACTTCCCCAGACGCTGTAATTCCGGGGAAAAGAGCGCTAGACCGCGAATACCACGGCGTGCGGGAGGGTCCTCCCCAGCACGCCCCTCAGTGGCTCCGATACCCGTGCCCGCACCGCTCTGACCAAGTCCGTCACCCCACAGCGATTCAGTAGGTACCTAAGGCACCTTCAACACACAGATGCCGCTACGAGAGAGCGCCAGGTTCCAGATTCTTACGCGTCTACAAGGAGATATGGGAAAGAGAAATGTTCCATGAAGCGTTAGCCGGATGTTCACTCTGAAAGTAGGTGTCAGTGTTCTGCCGACCAGACTTGAGTTGACGGGCACACGAGCAGTTGGAAGATGTGGGATATCTGACCTACCTGTCTTCTTGGTGCCTCGCCTCGCTCTTCTCTGCCTGAGGCCATTACCCCTGTGTTTGTTTCAATTGGACAGTGAAGATGCAGGAAACGCGCGCTACGCCCTGCATCCCTGTCCTTGACGCCGTATGGCGACTTTGGGTGTCGGTACCTGCTTCTAGGTACTCCGATGTGGGCCCGGCTACGTCCCGATACCTCCGCAGATGTAGCTCGACCGAGCGATGCTCTTCAGTCTTGGCTGAGCCCCGCCCCCGGAAGCGAAAGCCGAAGAGGAAGCGGTCCAGCGACACCTATTGTTGTATTTCCAGATACTGGAAAAGTGATTGGCTTGCTGGCAGTAGTGATCAATCAAGGCTAGGCGCAAATGGCACTTTCCCTCTGCCAAAGTCAGCACACCTCATGAGCTGAGACATGTTGCGTTGTACTGTGGTGCGCCTGTACGTACTGATTGCCTCCCCCTCTATCATGAAGCTCCCGCTTATATGCGATGTGCAACGCGTCATGTTCGCGGATTTGGACCTCCCGCCAGTTCCCTGGTGCTGGCCAGAGAGGGATACATTAAAATGGAAAGCAACCATGTACAGGTCTCACAATGTTTTTAACGTGCGAAAGTGCTCACACTCCATTTGCTGTTTAACGAAATAGCGTCCCATCACTGAATCCAAATATCGACTGTGCCCAAGGATCGCCTACAGTATCTTCTGTTGTCAAGGCGTTCTTGACGGTTTCATTTCTGTTCCCCGTCAAAGGCTCCTGAAGGCCAGCTCAAATGCCAGGGTCAATATTGTTGAGCTGAGCGTCTCCTCGCGCAGCATCTTCCTTCTTCTGCTGCCCTTCAAGTTTCCATGCTGTGGTCTTACCCAACGCTTGCCCGCCTACGCCACCGACGGCAGGCAGATGGACATGCCAATCCGAAGCTTGTCGCAGTTCAGCATTTCATTGGCCTTGACAATGTCCTCCACGCTCATCTTGTGCTCTTCTGCGATGCCCCAGCATGTGTCGCCCTTTGATATTTTGTATGGCACAGCCTGCTCGCCACACTGCGGAAGCTCCTCTGTAGGTGTTCGGTACAACCACCACGTGAGGAGCAACAGAAATAGACCGATGATGAGGAAAAAGTTGAGAAGCGGCTGCCACCCCTGTCTCCAGTTTTTTCGTTCTGTTTCCCACATCATGTGTGTCGCTGCCGGGTCCATGACCGGTCGCCGGCCATTCCGGGTCTCCCGGCCGCCGGCCGATACTTGCGTCAACTGCCCGTACTGGTTCCCCGGTGCCCCTTCCCAGTAGCTTCCGTCGGCATCCTGGTACGTGTACACCTGCGAGTCGGCGTCGTATCCCACCCTCTGCATGCCTTCTGGAAGCCGCTCCTCGTCCGTATCGTAGCGCGAGAATCGAGACATTGCTTGTCGCTGTCGTTTTTGCTTCGGATAGTGTCGTCGATGGAAAATTATGTTGCTGATGCGAACTGCCAGAATCTTCGTGTTCAATAAGGTGGCAGCAAGCTTTGTCTCAGTCGAAATCGTAAGATGGTCGTAGTGCGCGGGTAGTGATTAGCAGATGTGAGAAGAGATGGGTTCGTTGATAGGGGTTTTGTAGTTACGGAGGCCGCCCGGGCCCCGGGCAAGCAACCGGGCGGGTGTCAACGTCATCTTACCTGCTTATGTCACTATCGATAAGCCGCCGAAAGGAGTCTCAATGGTCTCGGTCAGCCTTCTTCACCGAAATCCTGACCAGTTTACCCTCCAATCCTCTCTCGGTCGCCGAACAACTTCGTTCGTACCTAGGAAGGCTCGTCGCCTCTGCGAAAACATTCATTAACGCCATTGAGTAAGGGCCCACGAAAGCACGTCACTCAGTGACTTTCTAAGATAGGAACATGTCAAGGTACTTCTGCTAGTTCTTGGGACCTTATGCGTGCCCAGTCACGCTTCCTTCAGACAGGTTCTAAGCAGGTCCTTTTCCACGACCTCGTTTTTCCAAGATACGAGCTCATCTACGTTCCAATTTGCCCAAACGAATCTTCCGCTCAAGAACGCCGCCTTTTCCGACGCGCTCCATACCACAAAGTCCGCCGCAAGCTTGACATCCGTCAGCTGCCGATTCAGCTTGGACTTGGCGAGCATCGGAGACTCAACGGCACCAGGGTGTATCGAGATGATGCGCGCCTCCGATGTTGGCACTTCGTCGCTGATTGACTCCACGAGACGCATGATCGCCGCCTTGCTTGCGCCGTAACCGCTCAGTTCGGGCATGTGAGTCTCGTATGCCGCTCTGGTGTTGACATTGATAATCACGCCTGGCGTCGTGGCCCCCAGACCTCTGCGGTGGCGGAGGAACGTTTGTGTTATCAATGCCGTGCCAAAAGTGTTGGTCTGAGAACCCTGCCACCAATCTTTAAGGTCCGCGTCCACGAAGTTCGCTGGTTCGGGTAAGTAGCCGGCGTTATTGACGAGGATATCGGGTGCTTTGCTGAGGGCTGCGAATAAGCCGGCCACCTCTGTCGGCGAAGTCACGCTCGCAACGTGATACGACACTTCTACATGAGGAAATTCGGCTCGGAGTGCTTCGGAGGTTTCCCTCAGCGTGCTTTCAGTTCGACCCGTAAGGATGAGCTCGTCGACGTGGGCTTGGGCAAAGGAACGAGCGATCGTTGTACCAATTCCTGAACCGCCTCCAGTGAGGAGAACCGTCTTTCTTGAAAACTCCTCTCGCAGTAGAGTCGGTGAAATTCCGGGGTAGGTCTCGTAGTGCACAGAGTCTATAAAGGATGCCATGGTGTCATGTGTTCATTCTTGTCGAAGGGCGACGGGAAGGGGACGTCGAGAGATGCAGAACTCAGAAGCTCGAAACTGCTTGGTTGATTCGGGCATTGCCGATGCGTACTGTATTATACTCAAAGTAGCTACCCTCGAGTGAACCACGGATGTCCGTTTCTGCACCCCATAGGCGCCTTCGTCCGAGCATGCATACCGAGTTTGGGTCGCTGGGGTAAGTCGAAGCCGCTGCCAGTGCCGCAGATTTCGAACGAATATCGCCTTTGCATGTGTGATCGTATGACAAAAGGGGACAATTTTCTGTAATGTATATGTAGTAGCGTCCATTCAGCTACAATTCCTCAGGATTGAGTTCGAAGCTTTCCAATTGCAATGGAAGTCGAATGCCAATCAATTGAACTACAACCAGTGTTCGTGATCCCCTATGAACTACATCTGATGAAACATCAATTCCATCGTGCCGGAAGTATAGCCTGTCAGACAAAATCTGGCCAGACAACTGTTCCCAAGTTCATTGTTCGCAGGAAAGAAGTGTCAGCTTCCGTCAAATGTCCAGATATCTACGGCAATGACAGTGCCCAACCCTCACGTTTCTCATTGCGCTTTCGTCTCAGAGATCCGGATGTCGGTGAAATCCGAAGGGTCCAAGACTGGCTCACTTCTTCCGAACGAGTAGACACCGTACATGACGCCGCAGAATGCTCCCCCGACAGGGGGAAACACCGTCAAAGCCTCGGATGGGAAAACGATACTTTCTCTTATTTCACCGGCCGAGATGATCAGTTGATACTCGGTGAGCCTCGCGACGATCGACAAATGAACAGATTGGTCCAAGTCGAGCCTCTGTGCTGGAGTCTCGGACTGCAGTAAGGGGTGCGAAACCTAGAGCTGTCATTTGAATAGAGTCCGTCGGCGCTGAAGTTTTTTCTCACCTTAAGCTCATTGATCTTGCCTGTGGGCTCCCTCGTTATGATCGTCGGTATAATCGAGCCGTCTTCTTGCTGACGCGCCGCAACACCAATGGTGGCATACGAGTACTGGCTCCACCACAAAGAGACCCCAGACTCGTAGCCAGCTCTGCTTGGTTTGAAGATCATTTTAACCTCGAATTTCTCTTCATAGGATGACTGCTTTCTCAGAAGCATCGCCGGGGATTCCGGGCTATTGAGATCGAAACAGTTCCCGTGCAGCCTCAGGTAGCCCGGCCGCTCGGTGAGACTGTGGCAAGGCTTTATAGGCGTGTCTTGTGATGTCAGCCGCTTGTTCTTTGACCAATCCGACGGATTTAACTCACTCTTATGATACCAGCCTAGCTCGAGTGACTCTCTACCCAGGTCTGCCTTCCACTTCACCCCATTGACGTCTGCGACGGCAACCTTCCGGATATCTTCTCTACCCACAGTCTGAAGAGTGATGTTGTGACCCTGGTTAAAGATGGGCCAGTCATCCTCCCAGTCGACGCGGACCAAGAAGGTCTCCCTGCCCATCTGCGGCTCGATGAACTTACCCCCCGATTTCAATGGACGAACACCAAGCATCACAGCCCACCACCGCCCCTGCCCGTCCTCGAAGATGTCGCAGTGGCCGGTCCTCTGGACTTCCTCTTCAGGGCCATTGTACCAAAGGGCCTTCCCCTGGCTCTCCCATGGACCGAATGGGCCGGCCTCACTTCTCAGAACCCATTCTTGGTGACCAGCCTCCGTGCCGCCTTCTGCAGTGAAGAGATAATAATGTTTTCCTCTTCGGATGATATGCGAGCCTTCTGCGATCCCATGAGGGGATTCTCGGATGACCCGAGGCGGCGACAAGGTCCGCCCCGTCGTGATGTCGATCTCTGAAATGTGAATGGCAAAGTCTTTCAGCTTCAGACCCGGCGTTCGTTTTTCCATGCGGACTGTGGTTGAGAGATAGACCTTTCCATCGTTGTCCCAGAATAACTAGCTCTCTCCGTCAGTAACGATGCCGCGGATCCAACCACAGCGACACGACTCACGTCCTGATCAAATCCGGGATTGTCGAAATAGACGGGGTCTGACCAGGCGTTCTCATCCCAGATGTTGTCAGTCCACACATAGAATCCGCGTGGGAAGATGCGCTCCTGCTTGACGCATCAGTTTTACAGCACACAACATGACGTGCGCCTGGTACTCACATCGCTGGTCGGGCGGTACCGTTGGAAAAGACCATTGGCCAGGTACCATCGCTTCTCCTCGGGTCGGTATCGAAGAGTGCTTGCCCAACTTCCAGCACCAGGTTCAACCGTCCGCAGCTCAATCTGGCTTCTGCGGGTCAACGCGTGACCGATGAGTTCCCAGTTGATGAGGTCCGTGGACGTGTAGATGGCGCAGCCCGGGAAGTACTCAAAGGTCGAAGTAGACAAAAAGAAGGTCGTTGGGCTCGAATCAGTGGCCGGTACAACGCACACAGTAGGATCCGGATTGAAACCAGGGATGATGGGGTTGAGAAAGACGGCGCCATTGTCTTGAGAAGTCATTGCGACGAGTCAATCGGCAAAAGCTAGAGGGTTCGATTTCAAAATAGTGCTAGGACCAGCAACCCCCGCGAAAAGATTGAGACGACGACTGGCACTCGTCCAAAGATCGAACAATTGATATCAGACGTCTTCATCCGCCAGCTCGCTAGATGTAAGCCGGCCCTGGATCCTCGGCCCCAATTTCTCCAGCAATCACAGGCCGCATCCCGGCGGAAGACGGTATCTCCACTTCATGGGCGTCCCGCCGCCGCCCGATGTGGCCGACGGGCCCGGTATTGTCGGAGATGCTTCGCCATATCCAATAATCCATTCATGAGCACAATTGATGCGTGGCAAGAATCTCAAAGAACCAGGGACGTGTCCGATTTTTCGGCTGTCTCGACTCCCATGTCAGGTGCTGGTATTAGTCTGTAAGGCCGGATTGGGATCCACGCATCTGAATGGTGTCAAGGTCATGTCTCAGGCGCTAGTGGCTCGGAGGGATTAGAAGAAACAAAGAGCAAGGAAAGGAGACAAGTTGGGGAGTAATGGCAGTCAACCATGTCTCATGCAATAAACCGCTGCGCCTTAAATTCTTCGACCTGCTTACTGCGCTACTTCACCTACCTTAGACCTCAATATCGAGCAAACAAGACTTGCGCCGAAGGGGTCCTCCTTCAGCCGTGGCTGGATCAACAGCGTTGTAAGTGGTTGGGCATGCTGCTTTATCTTCGTTTCGGCTCCTCGATGAGATCAAACCACGCAATTTCATCTACTTCTCATGCCTCATTACTGCTCAACATGGCCGAATCCTCGCAACCGCCGTCCAAACGGCGCATGAGAGTGCAAAAGTCATGCACCGAGTGTCAGAGGAGGAAGCAGAAGGTGAGTGGCTGAAATTCTATACCATCGTTCACTCTCTCCTCCACACGGATCTTCGGCACGGCCCGGACGCTGCATTTACCATTGAAAGGGTGTTAAGCAAAGAGGTTGCAGTGCATGATCAGACGCGCGTATGAGCCCTGCGCAAACTGCGCCAGGAGGTACCCGCCAGTAGAATGTATCATCACACAGGTTGAGTCCACTCCGAAGCTTGCATATGAAGACCAGGTTCTCACTTTCGAGCTCTCTTCGTGTATTGTGGGTTCTGGAAAGCAGCCCGAGGCCTCGTCGCTGAGCCTGCTAGAGACGCCAGCTGTCCTTGCTGGTCGCAGCATTGTACACAAGTCAGCCGCAACCCCGGACAAGCCCGGGGAGGATGTGAGTGTTGTAAAGGGGCATGACAGCTCGACCGTCGCAATGACACGCGCCAATCTCTTCCTCGACGGCAACGGCGACCCGCTGGCCTTCTTCTACAACACTCCGTCATCGTTTGGTGGCATTGTTGCTCAAGTGACCACTCTGAACGGAATGTCTCTCCCGGAAGGACACAGGACTACGGAGCTTCTGCACTTCTGTAAGTTGTCGACAGCCGAAGTCACTTTATTGTGGTAAAAGGTAGAACATGGACACTGACGACAAGACCAGACGTGCAAGTTGTGGCTCCCAACATGGTTTCGATCGATGGGCAGAGCCAGCCGCCCGTGTTTCTAGCCGAAGTCTTGCCATGGATGCTGCAGTCCCCCCTGTTCCCGAATATTGGACTTCTCATGTCCTCCATGACCCAGTCGCTCGAAGATGGAAAGGAGGTCATCAAGAACCCAGAATCACTCTCGCTCAAATCGCATGTGCTGTCCGTCATTGCTGATTACATGA
The DNA here is from genome assembly GCA_004366825.1 of Colletotrichum spinosum. Taxonomy (NCBI): domain Eukaryota; kingdom Fungi; phylum Ascomycota; class Sordariomycetes; order Glomerellales; family Glomerellaceae; genus Colletotrichum; species Colletotrichum spinosum. The sequence continues at coordinate 208,129 of QAPG01000053.1, read as the reverse complement.
CGCGGCCTTTTGATACCATTGCCGTCGAGATGGTTCGCTGCATTGTCAATCTTGTCGTCATGGAGGTAAGCAGCGGTCGGGAAGCTGGTGTCAGCGTGTCTGCTCACATGGCTGACTCTCCATTAGTGGTTTTGGGGCGCGGACGAGAGCATGTTTGCTCATATGAGGGGCATTAAGCGCATGATAAAGCTTCGAAATGGCATGAGAGGGCTTGGTGATGTGGTGGGCGAGTCCATCATGATTCTGTGAGACGGCGTCCGTCCCCACGGCACGGTATGATCAGCCACTTGCTTACCGTTGGTGCTTAGGACCGACTATGAGATTGCGTGCTGCTTCGAGACGGACCTCTACTGGCAGGAGAACGACCCAGTGCGGGACGAGGATTTACCCATCCCTACGGCGTGGCCTGACTGCTACGATAGTCCGTTGCTGGCATCGTCGACGAGCTTCGAGAGCATTGCAGAAAATCTTGGGCTAAGCGCGGAGGCAGCAAATATCCTCGACGATGTGCGCTTTCTCACAAACTCGGTCGCTTCATTGTCGTCCTCGTCCTCGTCCTCGTCATCGTCATCGACAGCGGACACTGTAAAGATCAGGACGACTGCATCGTGGCTGTACAGCAGACTGCACGACAAGGATGTCTTGAAAGCCACAGCAACCACGTCCGAGAGCGACTGGATGCTGGAGACGATCCGCCTCGCAGCTGTGATCTACAGTTGGGCAATAAGGTCCCTGCGCCAAATCTCAGAGTTTGAGGGCGACGAGGTGCTAGAGGACGCGTATGTGGCAATGAGAAAGGTCAGCCTGACGACATGGAAGAAGATCCCAGGGATCTTCTTGTGGATCATGCTGGTGGCGGCACCGAACGCGGCCCCTGATGCCCAGGGTCGGTTCGTCAGGAGGAAAATGGCCGTGACGGGTCTGTCGATCGGATTTGAGGACTTTGTGCTCGGAATATCGTATCTGAAGTCGTTTTGGAACGTCCAGCAGTGGATCGCCAAGGAGGGCGATGCGGGTGTCGCAAGACTCGAAGACAAGTGGTCGTTGGGGCTCGGTCGCGAAAAGCAACTCAACAAAAAGGTTCACCGGTGAAAAGGAGTCGCAGTATGTGCTGTTCGCCGGGCTTGCGCGTTGCGTCTTCGGAAAGAAGAGGGGACCGTCGGTCATGTGGTCACGATCGCATCACATCTGACCAACTGATCTCTCTCTGTCTCTCTTCCTTCTTTCCAACCCCTTCCTTCCTTCTTTGGTCGGAAGCCAGGCTTGTGGGTTCTTCGGTGACGCAGGAAAGGGGGAAAAGAACGAAAACAAGGAGCAAAACGTCCATCTGATGCGTTTGTTGCGTGGTGCACGATGTATTCGGAATACGGATGGAGTAAGGGATAGGATGAGTTTAGCCTCGGATTACCAAAAGAGGCAATCCGACCAAGGTTGTTTCCATGTCCAAGGATGTCTTGTCGACCACCTCCGGCGTACGTCCAGGGCTGCAGCACTCCGCATTTTCCCCCAGACTGACACTCTCCACCCTCGCGGATGGTCTGGATCGAGGTGGAGTTGTAATATTGCATGTAACTTGTATGCACTTCTGATAGTCTGGACTCGTGGCTTTTGGGTTCTTGAAGCTCGATACAGGGATCTCTCTGCTACATTGTACGTGACATGGGCTGTTGATCCGCGTAGATGGGGAAGAATACCCAGCCCAACGCTACACGAAGGGTTCAATCTGGGGCTCCATCCATCTCCATCTGCTGTACTCCGTAAAGAGTACGGAGTCGAGTCCCCTAGATTTGAGCGTACATGTATCCCCATGGCACTGCGTAGAGTCACCCGAGAGCATGGACGAGGTTTACTGTAATTAGAAATGCCCATGTCCTTGAATGTCATTCTGGCTGATCCTCACCAACCCCCCGGCGAATCATGTTTCTGTTTCACCTCGCCATTGAACCAACGGCTACGCAAACCGCCGCGGTGCCCTCCGACTCGTCGAGGCAGGGTCCATCATCCATGGGCCTGGGGTGCGGATGGAGATGGTGTCGGAGTACTTGGTAGTTTGCGTATACGGAGAACCCAGACGTGAGGTCTTCCGCGACCATCGTGGGCGCGTCCAACTGCTGTTTCCAAGCTCCCCTGTCGACTCCACTCCTGCCCGCATACAACTGCAGCGGAAGCTCATGTTACCACTCGGAGAACATCGTGAACTTGATATCTGACAATTCCCGCATGACCTGTCTCGGACATTGACTGAATGACTGGTCCTGACCCTCTCTTTAGACGTTCCAGCCCCTTCAACCCGAAAGTCCATCCGCCGCCGCCCGTGGATAGGGATCCTTGGAACGGACAAGTCAACGAACGGCAGCGACCTCCCCAAGAGAAAGTCGAGGCGGAAGCTCCGGCCGCCACACACACTCACGATACCTGTGACGCGCTGCGAGGCATTGGCAGTTCGAATGCGGGTCGGGGACATGCGTTCAAGTGACCAGAAACCCACCATCCCATCATATCCCTGACGGCTGGACCGCACCAATGCCCCCGCGCTAGTCTGGCTGTTGGTGCGGATGCGGGTGCATGTGCGGGATGGGATGTCGTGCCATTCCCAGTCCATCCAGCCGTTCTCGCGGGATGCTGATCTGAGAAGTGGCATGGAGGATGGGAAAGCCAGACAGAGGTGAGGGGAAGGAAAACATGGCGTCGCCGTGCGGGGAACTCTCCGCTCCGTCCAAGACCAGCAACTCGAGCTCATGATACTCCTCCCGGTGTAGTCCATCCCAAGCCTGGAGGTATATAAGTGACAAGACGACGAGGTGCTCCTATACCTTTGCAGCACTGCTTCACCTTTCTCAATCGTACCATCAGCCAGCCTTCTGTCCCTCACGTCTTCGGCGCAACGCAGCACTATTCGCGGCACAGCATTTCCTATCCCCATCTCTTACTATCCCTTGCCTTCTCAGACACGAATCCAGCGAACGGGATCCTTGCGCAACAAGGGAGTGAGTGGTCTGCTATACCCTGACCACGAAAGAGTCGTTGATCTCGTTCATACTTCGCTCTCCTTTTCGCTTCAACATCATCTTCGCCGCAAGAAACATGTCTCGCCTCGCCAGCCGGTTGAGGCCTTTCCGCCTCGCAGCTCAGCCATCCGTGGCGCATCAACCCAGAACAGCATCTCAGCCCTTCGCCTCGCAGCTCAGAAGCTTCCACGCAAGCCCCTCTGCCTTTGCTCCTCTCACATCACCCACCCTCACTCGAGTTCTGCCAGAGTTCAAACTCCAAGACAAAGTCATTGTCGTCTCTGGCGGCGCACGAGGCCTTGGTCTCACACAAGCCGAGGCCCTCCTCGAAGCCGGCGCAACAGGTAAGCGCGTTTCGGTCCACTGCTCTGCCGAAAAAAAGCAAACCCTCTTGAAAGTTGATGACTGACATGCTCGACCGCGCAGTTCACGCCATCGATCGCCTCCCGAAGCCAGACCCCGACTTTGAAAAGGTCGCTCTCAGAGCCCAAAGCGAGCTCGCGACGTCGCTCACCTACCACCAAGTCGACGTCCGCGATGTCGACGCCCTCAACGAGACGGTCGAGGGCATTGCCGCCAAGCACGGTCGCCTGGACGGCCTCATCGCCGCCGCCGGAATCCAGCAGGAGACGCCGGCGCTCGACTACAAGGCGGCCGACGTCGACAGGATGATGGGCGTCAACGTCACCGGCGTCTTCATGACTGCCCAGGCTGTCGCGCGTCAGATGGTGAAGCTCAAGAGCGGAGGCAGCATTGTGCTTATCGGCAGCATGAGCGGCACAGTCGCCAACAGGGGGTTGATCTGCCCGTAAGTGTCTACGTCACGAATACTTCATACTTCATCGCGTCCACGGAACGACAGACTGACACATTATTCCAGCGCGTACAACGCGTCCAAGGCGGCCGTCCTGCAACTCGGGCGCAACCTCGCCTCCGAGTGGGGTGAGCACAAGATCCGCGTCAACACCATCTCGCCCGGGTACATTGTCACGGCCATGGTGGAGGCCCTGTTCGAAACGTACCCCGAGCGAAAGACTGAATGGCCAAAGCACAACATGCTGGGAAGACTCAGCACCCCCGAAGAGTATCGTGGAGCTGCCGTCTTTTTATTGAGCGACGCCAGCAGCTTCATGACTGGCAGCGACCTGCGCATAGATGGCGGCCATTGCGCGTGGTAAAAAGGAAAGGGTCGGCGAAAAAGTAGAGGGGACGAATTTCTTGTCTTTGGTTAGTGGTAATTCACGCAGACCCGGAGGAGTCTGGCGAAAGGGCTCGAGGCGTTGGCCCATTCTTTATACATAATATAGCCCTTTATCCTTTAATGACTGCCGTCGCAATCTATGCCACGCGCGTGATGCCCTGCCGTCCTAATCTCTCAGTTACTCCCTTCTTCAGGTCAAATCTTTGTTCAATATCGGCCGCCGTGTGACCCTTTTCGCGCATGAGGAGGACCTGGACTATGGTATTAAGGTCCAAAAACTCTCTGCCCTCGCTTGTACTCCTGCCAAGCCCCTCGAACTCCTCGGTGGCTCGCTGCTGCATCTTGCGCCTCGCTTCTAACGTCCCAAGCGTCTGGTTCCTCGAGATCGACGGATACAATGGGCCTGGGCTCTGGGTTGCGGCGGCGTGTGGGAACTGTTGAGCTGTCGAGGTGGGAGAGAAGGTCGGGTTTGGTTGCACGACGCCCATCTGGCGTAGGCGCGAGGAGAATTCTTCGGTGACGTTGTCGGGGTTGATGGAGTCGGCAAGAATATCTGACAGCGGAGCAGCGTTAGAGTCTCTGCCTTCAGTCACTTTTGAAATGACGCCGAAGCTTACCATCAGTCTTGGATGTGGCAGCCTTTGCCTTCGGCCTGGCCTGTGGCGATTGAGACTGAGGCGGCGTAGGCACTGGGGCAGCTCTGGTAGCTGAGGTCGATGTTGACGTCGGCGGTACGGCTCCCGGGGCACGGGTTGGGAATCTGCGCGCTGCGCCTTGTGCTGCTTTCGACGAAGATGCGCCCATGTTGCTATCTGCCAGTCAATGGTTTGCTATGGTGCGGGAAGGCAAGTGACTGGAAGCACTCGCGTATTGGACTGGACATGTTTTGCTGCGATTCGGAGGGAGCGGACGCTTATCGATAAAGGGTTTTACTACCCATGACGCATCCATGATTGCTGCAGGTAGGTAGGTGCAAAGGAAGGTGCGTACCTAGTTGCTCCATACCTACCTATCTAACCTACCTACACAAGTACCATGCGAACGACGGCGGTACCTAGGTAGGGACCTTACGCAGTAGGTAACACCCATTGACTGTGCCCCTACTGGCTGCCATTACGAAATGGTCGACTTCAGCATCCTTCTTTGTATCAAGTATCGAGTGCAATATGTACAGCGAACAACAACAAGTATTTACGTCTTCATCACCACTTACGACACCAAGCCTTTCTTCCGCGTATCATCACTTTGCCCACTTCGAGTTTCCAACTTTTGCTTGCGCTTTAGCCAATGGCCGCGACGTGGTTCGTGACAAGGCAGGTCCAGTCGTCGGTGCCATAATAGATGGTGTTGGTATCGTCGTGTGTTTTTCCTGTGCTGATGGTGTCGCCCAGCTGCCAAAAGGCGTCCGCGGCCATGCCTGGCGTGTTGGCCGACGTGATTTGCCAGGGCCTCTCCAGCTCGCAGTGCTGGGACGGTGTGCCGTCTGTGATGCTTTGTTAGTTGCCGTATCTCGTCCCCATCGCCGACGCAGACGTCTTTAACTTACACTCCTCAAAGAAGCAAGGCTTGTTCGCAGCAGCGCAGTGCACCGCGTGATCGGTAACCCACTTGTTGCCGGCAGCGTAGCCAAGGCCCCCTGGCCACCCGTCGTCAGTTGCAAGATTTACCACTCAGAAATGGGTAAGCCGACTTACAAGAGTTGGGGTAGAAGTGGAATGTCGCAAAGTCGAGCGTCGTAATGTTCAACAGGCCGACCCAGTCGGTGCCCTCCGAGTATCCGTAAGGGTAGCTGGTGTCGCCGGGCAGTCCCATTCCCTCGTCGCCTAGCGTGACCAGGTGATTTGGGTCGAGGCTCTTGACGTACTCGGACGTCGACTTGGCCCAGTTGTAGATGACGTCTGTGCTGCATCCCTTGCAGCGCGGCTCGTTGGCCAGCTCCCACGCGAGGATCGCGCTGCTCGACTTGAAGCGGCTTACCACGGCTTCGACGTACTTCCTGTACTGCGCCTGTGCCGCCGTGTTGGTGTACCAGCCGTTGTGGTCACCCCCGAACGCGTTGGTGTACGCCTTGATTCCGCCATAGTCATCCCAGTTGTTGACAAAGTTAATGATGAGCTTGATGCCGTTTCTCTCGGCTGAAGCCACCACCGTGTCGAGGCGCTGGAGTCCGTTGACCCCAGTGTTGATGGTCGAGCCCGTCGGCGTCAAGAGTTGGAACCAATTATCGTACTGCGGGATCGTGTTGACGTCGCTGAAGCCCCAGATGCGGAGGATCTTAAGACCAGACGTTCGGAGGTGCCCGAGCACGAGGTCCACATCCGAAGCGTTGGTCAGGAAGCTGCACCAGTAGCAGTTGGTGCCTGCGTAGTACTTTGTGACCCCGTCGATGTTGAAGAGGGTGCCACTGGTCGTCGGGAACCCTGTACTGGGAGGCGGTGCCGACGAAGAGGTCCTGGTGGACGTGGTTCGGACAGACGTCGAAGAAGAGCTCGCCGGACGCGTCGAGGTCACGAGCGTGCTTGTCCGAGCAGTGGTGGTGGCGGCAGTACCTAAGCTTGTGAGCTTCCCGAGTCTCTGGGTTTCAATCGGAGGGATGGCAAATACCAGGAAGGCACTGCGAGTACCACAGGTTCGAGTACGTGCAGACGGAGCCGGACACGCACGTCGTCGGTCCGCCCCAACCCTGCCCACCGCATTGTCCGTACAGAACCTGCTGCGCCGAGGCAGCGGCCGCGAGAGAGAGAACACCGGCAACGATGGACTTCATGATGCCAAACGACGATGCAGCTTCTGTCTTAAGCGCCGAGGCCAGAAGCTCTCGACTGTCGGTAAAAGACCGTCGTTATATATTCCATTTTTTCGCCTCACAGCCTTTCTGCCGTCGTCCTGTTAGGAGCAACCACTCTCTACGGATGGTCATCTTCCTTTCCCTTCAAAGTCACCCGCCCCGTGACCACGAAATTCCATCAATGGCGTTTCAAGACTCAGGTCCTCCTCAAGCCACGGCTGATGGCAGGACCCTTGTATCAACTGGTGGAGTGTCTGCAATTCAGGGAATGCATCCGAAAAGACCGGGGCGGATGCGGAGCAGGTCGACACCACATCACACCATGTTCTTGTGGTACAGACGGATGAACAGGCCGGCTTGCTTGAGCGGTCAGGGTTCTGAGTTACATTGCATGCCCCGGTCACTCCATCAGATTCCTTTGGGGTTTCTCTGGAACCGGGGATCCGAAGAACCAAGATCTATCGTCTCGCTTCCGGCGATCTGCCAGAAGATGGCTGCGCAAGTTGTGACGAACCATGGCTGCCGCAGGCCTCATCAAGCGCTGGACCCCCCGGCCCTCTTAGTCAACTTCGCCGCGCAAGTTGAAGTCGGTGGCGACATACCACAACGTTTTGGACATCAAGTCGTCTTTCTGGGGCCTTGTGTCCGACTCGAGACATGGGGATGCAACGGCGGAACGTCGCCCCCCGAAGTCCGCTTTCGAACATCGCGGCCTCGACCCCGCGACCGGAAAGGCGCCTGCGGGGTCAGCCTCTTCATTCTTCTCATGTTTCTCAAATATGGAGACAGGGATTAACGAATGCCACGGATCACCATGTTCCTGGATTCCTTTCAGCTAGAAGCCTGCACGCTGGCCGGGTGTAGTTGCTGCAAGTGGCGGGCTAGGCCGAGCAATACTTTTTCGACTCTCGCAAAACCGACGGGCTTGCTCTGTTGGTCCCCACGTGCTGCGTATGGGGCACATATCTGTTCCCAAAGATCAAGAAGATTGTCGAGCTCCAGAGAATGAGGATATAACCAATATTAACGTGAAATGGCTTGCTGACGTAGTTGTCCAAGTGGTAGACGGCGTACATGCTTACGGCGACGTTGCTCGATATTTGCATGAGAGACGCCAACGAGAACATCCAGTCGTAGAAGTTGATCCCTTTGAGTCTGTCGTTAGCGCAGGGTGTTGCAACTCCCGCAGCATCTGATCATCTCACATCCTATGAAAAAACCTAGCACTCGGCCCCATCGAGGGCCACCGGCAACGGTCGCCCAGTGATATACACCCCCGGATGTAGGAACCGATGAGGCAAGCTTCGAGTCGCGTCAGCGCACAATCCATGTTTTTTGCCCTCTTTCACTTTCTTCCAAGAAAAGGAGAGTGTTTGAACTGACAGACCTCTGATAGACTCAGACCAATGAGAGAATAGTAAAAGACGGCAACCAAGAGGCCGTAGATGATGCCGGGCGGGCCGCCGTTGACTAAAATCATCATAGTTGGTCTTGCAATCCAGCCAGAGTGAAGAAGCTCAATCAGCTCAACCTATACTCAAGAATAGAAATAGATATGGACGAGCCCAGCGCAACCCAAGCACTATCTACGGTGAGAGCCATGCTTGCTAGCCCAAAAAGGCTGTATTGGCGCAGCAGCTGGTCTCTATGGCCTGCGGCGTTGATGGGTATTCCATCTTGAATCGTAAAGAATGTATCCTCGTGTGCTTCTTGTGGCCGCACGTCATTTTCCTCGGCTTCTGCTCTCATATTTCTCGTTGTTAAATCTACAGACAGCTTTTCAAAGATGGCGACTGACAAACGCCTATGAAGGGTCTTATCTGAACGACGTTGTTGTTTTCTCTAGGCTTCAGGGCAGACAGATCGAGGGGTCACGAAAAGGTGGAAGACAAAGAGCCGAAAACTCTACCGAACAACAGCGGCCCGCCGAGACGCAGCAGTCATGATTGAAGGGACGGAGTATGCATTGCGCGCAGCAATTTTCAACGTAACATCGTGGCGCCATGTCTTGGGACGAAGAATTGGTCGGATGGGCGACAAAAAATGTAGCTTCTGTGAGGGTGGCGTGTAGGTGTGGTGTCCAGCGAGACGCTTCTACCTCTGCCTCTGCTGCCGTCTCGAGGGGGACAGCGTCAGTCGACAGGCGGCGACATCCGCTTCGTGTCGTGCGGCGCCTCGCGATAGCCAAACCACGAAAACAAATATTGTTTTGAGGAAGAAACTCTGTGGCACCACGGCACGAGAGAACATCGGACCCTGTCGTGCTCGATTCCTGGCTGAGTAGGGTGTTCCCCAACTGGCAGCGTCAATCCCGGTGAGAAAGTGGGATTAAAGTGGTGTTGTAGCCGGCTCCTCCACATGTTCGTTGAGAGACGGGACGAAGGTTGAGACATGGCGGCAAAACTTCGACTTGTGACGAGACACGACTTGATCTCAGATGAGTGCTGTTAGTTATTGCGTAGCGGTACGATGTAGGAAGCTGTCACACGTGTGTAGCCTGATGATCTCTCTCGGTTCTGAGATAGACCCGGTCTCCGTGATTATGCATGCTCTTTCGTGTGAATCACATGAGACAAACTGCAATTCCCTAGATGAGGCTTCATTTCTCTTCCATAGCATAGTTCTTCTTCGAACTTGAGAAAACCTCTCTTCGCAACCTTGTGCTCCGAAAGACGCAGGAGCAAATCCTGAGCCCTCCAGAATCTCTTGTGGCCGCATATCCATCCGTAACCGATAGAACACTTACCAAATCCGGTCTGTGTAGCCTATCCCAGTAGCTGATGGAGCTCTTCGATATCCTCGATCTCCCACAACTCCATACCCTCCTCGGTGCCCAGAGGCTCGTCAACCTCATTGACTGGCCAATCTTGATTTTGTTTCTTCTCATCCAACTGTCCCAGGTCTTCCTCAAGGTGTGGCCTACCAGCACCTTCGTCACCCTCGCTTCCCCAGAGTTCCAAGCCCTCCCAGATGCCCTCTATGCCTGGAACATTGGCATCCACGTCCCAAACTGGGGCATCTCTCTCTACTGATAGAGGTTGAAGAATCTCGTCCTCTCTGAGGACAGGCTCTGCAAACCTAGTAGCAGCAACTCCCATGAACACGTTTCTAGCCGTGGCTTTCTGAGGTTTTTTTGCGTGCGAGGGGTTTGGCGGAACAGCCAGGTTCTATCCGGCGCCGACAACATGCCCGGCAACACGAGTTTCTTGAAAGCCTCTGAAAGAAGGCTGACTCTCAGACCAGATGGGCGTTCCAGAACTTGTTGGCAAGAAGCTGCTTAGGTCTCTGTTGTTGCCGAGATGGTGCGCGGTTATAACATTGTGGCCGATGCCCAAAGGGTCGATATCTGAATCGCTCTTCGCCGCCTCAATGGCAATGTCACGCACCTTCTCGGTTGCCACAGCGTCGAACCTGAGAATGCCAATATTTTCAGGCAGACCAGTTTTTGAGTCAATGAGACAGAGGTATATTCCAGCCTTGAATGGACCGGCATACCCTTGCTTGGCGAGCTGACGGGCCTTGACCAGGTTGGAATACACGTCGAGAAAGACCTTCTCACCAGGCCAAGTGTCCTTGTTCCCCATGCGGGCGAGATTATGGGCTGAATTGGTCATACTGTCATTTATCAGGGAGGGGTTCCGCAACACAGTATGGCCGAATGAGCTGGCGAAGACGGGCCCCGGACCGTACCCGAGGCGGGCGGCTGGTAGGGTCGACGGTAAGGTTGGTGGTACGGTCGACGGCATGGCAATCGTTGTATTGCCAGTGGCGGCTGCATCTCCGCTGGATACGAGTCCAAGGTTTCCGAGTGGTCGTTGCCGCATCGACGGCGTGACTGGATTGTTAGGACGATGCTCCTGCTGCTTCTGCCGTGAAGGAGTGTGGACCTTGGCGACGCTGGCTTGTCGTTTGGTGTCAGTATCTGTGATGACGAGCTGTTAGATATCATGACAAAATTTTGACATCTGGATAGGATTGGTACACATACAAGAACGGGCCCGGCTGCGACGTTGAGCAGTGGACGAGGTTACAGGCTGGGCTGGGTACTGTTTCGGAGGACGAGACGGCGTCGATTGAGAAGCTTGAGGCTGAGACGATTGCTCTTGGGACGATCAGCGAGCCGTTCCCTTACTGGAACATTTAGTCTTTACTCACGGGATGACAAAGCTGGAAGAGGAGTCTCAATTTCCGTCGCGGTGACTGCGCAAGGAGATTCGGGACCATCGAACTGGGACTCATGATCCAAGTCCCTGTCGTCGTGGTGGTCATCCGGATGACGGATCAGATCGATCTCCATGTCGTCGAAGTCTTCATTCTCAGGAAGCACCATTTTGTTGCGTATTTCGCCCGCGCGATGCTGGATGATACCTTTGGCGTAGCGGCTGGGGATCGCAAGTCTGTCGCGAATCTGGTTGGCTCGCTTGGTCACCTCGACCTCTGCTTGGCTGTTGAGAAGTTCGGCATATGCAACAGAAGATTTTGCGGTACTCTGTTCTCCGCATGTCTTTGTCGCCTTTATCTCGCTCATGGTGTTGGTGCGATGACTGAGTTAGGGAGACTCGGGACTGCGCACGTAAGGAAGGAGTGAGGAAGGAGCGATGAAAGTCGACCCATAGACGACACCCAACAACGCGTTTTGGCGTAGAACACCTCAAAACCCCGATATTTGGAAGGAAAAAAGAAAGTACCCGGAAGAAACATTCCAGGAAGCAATCTAGCTATTCGCTAGGTTGCAAGATGGACTGAGAGACGCTGTCACCAGGTAGGCGATGACAACCACGGCGCCAGCCAGCCAGCCAGCCAGGAAGAAAAGCTGTATCCGCGAAGAAGGAAATACCAATGAGTTCATTGTATCCCTCCGATGCGCTTAGAACAAGCAGGCTCTTCTCATAGCTGGGGTTTCGTTGTGCTACATCATCTCACTCATCCGCTAAGGTACTCACATCTCGTCTACATTATACAGCTCGCCAGATCTTGAACGATGGCTGATGACCATTAAAGATTCAAGACCCAAAGGCTCGTCTAGGGAAAAGCGCTCAAACGTAAATTGTCTAACTCATTCTATCATGGGAGTTGAATAACCCAGATAGTCTTGGTTCGCCAATGGCAACGTTTGCCTCCTCCTTCCGACTTCATTTGCGCATCGAGGGACCGTGCAACCAGTATCAGTGGGCACAGTTCGCTCACATGGGCATGCAAATTACATGCCACAGAAACTGAAGCTTATCGAACCTTTGCTTGATAATTTAACCGAGCCAGTCTGACGACGCACCGCCATGAGCTGATTGAGTCTTAGTGATGCAAATGCCATCTCCTCCATTTTTTCTATACGAAATGACACCAAAAGCACTCATTCCACATGAACCCTGTATGCCGTACCATGGCAATGCTGATCCCACCACCTTTTGTGTTCCTGCCGTGGATTCCTGACTGTCTGGACGGTAGCTGATTGTTGAAGCGCAACTCTGAGAGTTGTGATACACTCAGATCAGCCTCACCGGAGGGGTGGCGTTCGAGCTGCTGTTCGTGAAGGTAACGTTTTGAGGGTTTTCCGTTGGCCTTTCACCATCACCGCCTCCCTTTCCGCCTCCCTTGCCGCCGCCCTCACCACCTCCCTTTCCGCCACCCTCGCCGCCTCCCTTACCACCACCGCCACCGCCCTCCTTATTGCAGCCAACAGCATAGAGAGAAACCTCGGCACAGTTGGCGCCCTGGTCGTTCTTCTTGTAGATGTTGTACTGCTGATTGTCGGCCTCGCATTGGAAGAACTTCTTCTGGTCCTTGAAGGTAACCCGGCCATCACAGCCAACTTCGAAGCCGCTCTCTGGCTTCTGACCCTCGTCACATTGCAGGGTCTCAGTAGGGGCTGGCGAAGAACATTAGAAGCTTGTTCGTGAAAATTGGAAGGGAGCAACTTACGAGTCCACCAGCAGCCTCGACGGCGGTCGTCGACAAGCTCGCCCTTTTCAAGGCGGAGCGTCACCGGCTCGAGACCAATTCTCAGCTGTCCGCTGTTCAGCTGACCGATGGAGCCGGCGACGGAACCCTTTGCCTTGAGGCGCAGTCTGTTGCAGTCGGTTATCCCCTTTCCTTTGCCGTCGCCTTTTCCTTTGCCAGGCTCCTTGCCGGGCTCCTTGCCGGGCTCCTTCTCGCCTCCCTTTCCACCGCCTTCTCCGCCTCCCTTTCCACCGCCCTCTCCGCCTCCCTTGCCGCCGCCTTCGCCCTTGCATGTGTCGTCGCCCCCCTTCCCTCCTCCGTGGCCTCCGCTGGCGCCGCCCCCCTCACCACTGCCGCCACCAGGCGTGTGCTCAGGGTCTAGCAGAGTGGTGTTGGAGTCTCTGACACCGAGGCTGAGGGCCAGGGAGGTCGACGCCAGAGAAAGGACGGTGACCACAGAAAGACGCATCGTGTCTGTCTGCCGAGGATATTCTGTGAAGTGTAGAACGGTGGGTTGACCGTGGTAAGAGACGTCAAGAACACTGTGAGTGTTTGGACTTCAGGAAGTGTAATCGTGGATGCGTGTGTTTATACGCCCGTTCTTGGCTCAGGAGGAGTGCGTGAGGTGAGGTGTCACTCTGTCAATGCAAAGCGGTCACCGCAGGATAGAGGATCGGATTGAAGAAGTATAGGTGGAAGTCAAACGAAGTGTGAAGCTTGAGCTCTGGCAATCCTCCGTCGAAGACAGGCGGAAGTCTTCTCATCTTTTATGCTTTTCCAACCCCTCAAAGCTTGACTTACGACGAATGATTCAAGAGCTGGACAGAACTGCAAAGACGGCACAAAGTGTGCTTCTCCTGACTAGCCGGCCGGCTGAAGGGGAACAGGAACGAGTCGTCATGGAGGGGCTTTTCGTCGACGATGGGTGTGTGGGGATGGAGGCAGAGCAAACCAGAAACCAAACCGTTTCGACGACGATGTTTCTCTTCGAAACATTGCGAATCATGAAATAGGGCCGGCTAGGGTTCCGGAGCAAAAGCCGAGACGGAAGACGGAGAAACAGGAAGAATTCGAAGACGATGGACATCGGCCACGCCGCGCTAACACACGAATTGCAGAGGCGGCCGCTCGTTCGCTCGCCCGCTTCACTTCAAGATTAAGGCAAGGAGGCACTCCATCTCTTCACTTCGGATGAGTTTTGATCCCAATGACAACATTGACATCTGGTCAGGAAAACGGCGAGCCCGCGAATCAACGACAGAAGGTATAGGACTCGCTCAATCAGGCATCGGAAGTAACCAGGTTGATTCGCAAACTCTCCGTTTAGTCCTGACGAACGGGAACTCTAAATCTTGTCATCGAACCCTCAACTTCCGCTGACCGATGTTTAGCTACAGGGTCTTGGCTTTATCGTGGGGAAAGTGAAGCGGACGGCACAGATAAAAAGAAGAAACGAGAAGGGAAACAGAGTTTTCATTGCTTGCGTTGACGAATCAACCTCATTGAACTGACTGATGAATGGAAAGTCATCTCATCTTTTCTTTCTTCCGAACGCGCTCCGGCGTCGAGAGCTGAATCGCTGTTTGTTTGCCGTTCCTTCGTTCCGTCACTTTTTGTTCCATTTCTCTCACATGAGCACACAGTAGCCAAATTTCTCCTCGAAACGTAGTATGTATAATGTAGACAGAGTACAAAGTCATGGGTATCACATATAGAAAGTATTGCTGAAATCAGCAGCCTCTCGAGAATCTGCGGAGATCTCGGAGGGAACAATTGCGGCTGAAGCCCGTGCTGAGCTGGGGGAACAGGGAAGCAGGGTTCTGCGTTGCTCCGAAGAGCCGCACTCGGTTCGTACTAGACCGCCACCAGCGGCATCGGAACACGAGCGAGTTCGCCTCGCATGATCATGCCTCACCGACCCTTACGAAGACTTCCCGCCCACAACAGCCGTTGTACAGCCTCACCGCGACCACCCACGATTGGGACGACGTCCTGAATCGGTTAGTGGTCGAATTGTTTCGTACCTGAGTAGGAGATGTCGCCGATACTTCGGCGGCGCGGCAGATGGGCCTCATCAGGTCGTGGCTCTTCATGTTGTTTTCCGCTTCTTCGCAGTTGCGCTTCGGGTACTACGAGTACTCCGAGTACTACGATCTGAGATGGCCCGGACCGAGGTGTTGTAGCTCGTCTCCGACTCAGCTCCGTCACCGGCTTCCTCACTTACGGCGTCGGTCAATGGAATCACGTCGTCCGACGCCTCACTTGCATCCTCCGATGCTTCAGCCAATGACTTATCAGCATCGAGCTCACCGGACCCGAAGCCCTCGAACTCTTCATCTTCCTCTTCATCTTCCTCTCCCTCATCGCTATCGTCACCAGCGACCGTGGAAGGCCCCATCGACGTGTCGGCTACGCTCTCGAGGTCTTCCCTCTTGCGTTTTTGCGGCATCTCTCCCAGTCTGCCACTGCGACCCTCGACACCTTCGCCTGTTTCAGCGGTCTCATCCACGGGTGCCGGGGTAAACCACGGGATTTTGCCACGCATGAAGTCGTTGAGGACCATCTTGGCAACACCGTCCAAGTCGGGCTCTCCCTTGCGGAGCAGACGACCGCTCTTTCGAGCAATCATCTCCAAAAACTCCATGTGATCTTTCCAGCCCTTGAGCTCGTAGGTCCTCTCCATATGATGGGTCTTTACCTTGGCAAGTACGGCGGGAATGTACTGCTCTGGGTTGTCAACGTTCTCAACACGGACCACACCTCGAAGCAAGAGGTCTGTGGGAGTGTCTGATTGAGCTGGCGGTACAATACCGGGGCAGTCGATAAGGTCTGCAACAAGTCAGTACTTGCTTGATTGAATGAAGGTGTTGATGAGGAAAACGTACAGATCTTCCTGGTGAGCGTGATGTATTGCCAGACTTTGGTTTCTCCAGGAATGGGCGCGACATTGGCGACCTTCTTTTTCCTGAGTGTGTTCACGATGCTGCTCTTGCCGACATTGGGGTAACCGATGAGGCCGACCGAAATTTGTTTGCGCTCACTATGGAGCTTGGCGTATTGCCGGAGTAACTCAATCAAACTACCCTTGCCAAAGGGATTTGTGATGCTCGAGTGCATTGCTAGTGTGGGGCGGATTTTGGAGAAGTATCGCACCCAGCGGGCCTGTGTTGGTCAGCTTATGCTTTGACGACAAACGACATAATCATGGTCGAGGGCATGTATGCTTCGCTACTAAGAAATACCGCCATGTGGAGGCTCGGAGGAGCGCTGGCAGACTTCAACTCAAAAGTGATGCAATTGCGTCTCATGATGGGAGATCCAAAACGGACCCCATCAGCCAAGATCCGAAGACCAAGACATCGAGACGCTCCTTGATTTTCCCAGCGTGTAACGGAGAGCCTTCCATTGGGGGCAACGGATGTGCGAAAGGCTTCCTGACAAAACGACTGGGGTCTGAGGGGAAAAGGGCTCGTCGAGGTGAACTTACGGCAACAGTGGTGGGCACCAAATCAGTCTTGTTCAGGACGAAGATGAGGTGCTTGTGAGGGGCCTCGTCGGTGAGGTATTTCTCGACACTCTTACAGCGCGTGCCAAGGGGGTCGCGAGCATCGAGGACGTGAATAACGACATCAGACGAGTCGAGAACGCGGTATAGTTCGTTCCAAATGCGCTTACTCTGGCCCTTGTTGAAGATGGGCTCGATCGACATGGTGACGTGAGCCTCCTCCTCTTCGGGACCGCCGGACTGCCCACTGAGGAGCTTCTGTTGCTCCAAACGCTCGGTGTAGGTGTCCAAGCTCTTGTCGGCGTCACCAGCAAGATCAGAAATAGTGCCGGCGCCAATCTTGACGCGCTTACGTTGCGCCTTGGGCCCGAATGTGTCGCCGAACGAAGAGGTCTCGATCGTCATCTTGGCCTGGTGCTTCTTCAGGCCGTTGGTGTCGGAGCCATCCTTGATCAACGACATGGGAAGCTTATTGCTCTTCAGCAGGACCGAATAAGGGTCTGCGGCCTTCTCCGCCATGGCGCTGCGGAACGCCGTCAAACTCTCCTGGGAAATGACGCGGGTGTTGCCGAACCACTTGCGATTGGGCTCGATGCGAGCATTGGGGACATCTCGGCTCTGGAAGGAAGCGGCCTTGGTGATCTCTCCGTCGGCGTTGCGCTGGGCCTTGCCATCCTTGAGAATGTTCAATTGACGCACTCTCTTAGCAGAGCTGTGGGCAGTAGTAGTTAGCAACGGCCAGTCGAAACACGAGAGAATGCGGGCGAGGCCTACCGGTAAAAGTTTTCACCCTTGACCTTAACGTTGGCCATGCCATCGCCGGTTTTGCCCTGGCGAACCTTTCGGTTCGCCTCTTTCTTTCCGGTTCCCATCTTGTGACCGCGAACTCGCCCAGTCGTACACTTGAAAAGATGAGCAAATGATACTCAAGGCCGGGCTGCAGTTGGAGTCGGTGAGTGATAGAAGAGGGAGAGAAAGAGGTTGGAGCTCGCAACGGGAGTAAAGAACTTCTCTGCGTTAGTGGGGCTGCCTCTCGTAAAATTTTAGCGGAGACGACATGCTGAAATTTTTTGGGGTCTTTCTCGGAGTCAAAATATGCCGTCCTACCGACCGTCCAATCAAAGCCGTAGTTCCCGCACCCGTAGCTTTTGTGCCAGCTTCACCCCCAGGCGTTTGTTATTCTCTTTGGTTCGTCCAGTGGGACACGATCACCAACTGCTAGTAAAGTGCAGCAATATCGGTACATTTAGAACCCGGTTATCCTATGGCCAGTTTTTAACATAAGAGGCCACGGGAGGGTGCGCAAAGGAAGGTGCGCACGGGCTATACCTACACCTACCTTTTATAGAAAAAAACAAAAAACTAGCTATAAAACTATAAGTAATTAACTTATAAGAAATCTAATAATATAGGTAGTTTTTTTTAGCTAATTCTAACTTAAGGATAACTTATTTATAATATAATAGTTATAGTATTATAGTATTATACTATTTTTAACCTAATACTTTGCAGATTTTATATCGTGGAGAAGCTGGATTTTGGAAGTCATGTGACAGGGCGTCTAGGGGCTAGGGGGTAGTTGTAGCCAAAAACTAGCCACAGGATAACCGGGTTCTACATTTACCACGCATTGGACCACAGGGGGTGAAGCCTGGGGTGTGTCTATCGACACCTGGACACCCGAGAAATTCTCAGGCCCGTGATCACCCAGCGAGCAAAGCAATCCGCTTCTCTAGCCACGACTCGTCAACGTCTATTTCTCAGCGCACCACCTCCTCGACCATTGGAGCCATCGAGCTGGCAGTAGCCAAGTTTTCTCCGCCGGACATGTCGTCAGTATGCTCCTGCGCGCGCCTGGCGCGGCTACCAATCGCTGGTAGACCCAGCATCAACCTCACACGACCCTTCTCAACCACGACCACGAATTTCAAAGTGCCTCCCGAATCACCCGGCTGGATTCAGGTCCCGGTGCCGCGCCAGTCCCAATCCTCGGAGGAAAAGCTGCCCAAGGTTAAGGGAACGTTGCCCGTCCCCCGAGACCCCTTCCCGCGCAACGAGGGCAACCGCAAGGTCCAGCCCAAGTACTTTAAAGAGACAGCCCCGAGACCCACAAATGAAGCCTCCAAGAAGCCCGCCGAACCAGGCTCCCGCCTCGACCACCGCCGTCGTCTTGCCGAAACTCGTCGTCAGAGCTTGAAGGCGGCTTTGAAGGGGTTATACGAGCGCAAGCAGCAGCGAGTTGAGGCCGTCACGGCAGCTTCACAGCAACGTCTCCGCGAAAACAACCGCGCTGCCACCGCGCCTGAGCGCAAGGACGACCGCTTCACTCGCAGCTCCATCTTGTCGTCTCTCTCAGCTACCACCGCTGTCGCGCTGGACCCCAACCGCTACGTCCGCGCCGAAGAGAGCAAGGTCAGAACCGCTGCCCTTGCCCAGAAGAAGAGCGAGCAGAGGCAGGATGCCCTGATGGAGCTGTATATCAACGCCTCAAAGTTTATCGTGGATGAGAAAGAGCTCTCCCAGCAGCTGGACGATCTCTTTTCCGAAGACTACTGGAACCGCCAGGGCAAGTCGATGACCCAGGACGCTGACAATGCCTGGGACGTTTGGGGGCAGCCTCCAACTGTCCAGGGCATGCTGAACGAGATGTTGAGGAAAGACCAACGGGCAATCGACTTCCAGCAGACCGAGCAAGACAGGACTGTGGTGAGGCAGAAGACCATTGCCGAGGAGTTGACTGGCGGCAAGATGGAGTGAAAGCTTCGACACCACCATTGCCCTCTCGGCTTGTCCTCTCGACTTGTCCTCTCGACTTGTCCTCTCGACTTGTCCTCTCGGCTTGTCCTCTCGGCGGACAGGAAGCCGGTACACGAGGCGCATCGTACCAAAAACAAAGGTTGTGTGTGGACTTTGTCAACCCTCGCATGCAGTTGTATCGATCTGAACTCGACCGTCTCGTCATGTCAGGACCTCGCTCATATACCAACACTGTGTGCAATATTACTCGGAGCGCGCGAGTCAACGTGTACTACTGTAGATTCTTTGTAGCATTATCAAAGCCGCGATTATCAAACTAGCATGACGAAGACATCCTCCAACGCCTGGGGAAAACCCCATATATACAAGGGCAAGCAACACTTGCCACTGCAAAAGGAATCCATGTATGTATCTCTCTGAGATGTCTATGAAACCAGCGCCAGCCGCTCGAGGCTACAATGGGCCAACTGACTACGTCGGTAATCTTACACTTGCGTATCAAGTGCCTCTACCGCCAACCGGGAAGGGTGTGCCGACTATCTCTTTTCGATGAGGAGAAGGTGCATGGCGGTGTAAGCAAGTATGATAAAGACAACTCCAAAAACACCGAGACTGATAACGTCGCCCCACAAGGCGTCGTTGTTGAAACCAAAGGAGCTGAGGATTGCAGCCCCAGGTACAGTAATATCCAAGCCGTATTTTTTGTCAACTAACGTGAGTTGAATGACTTCATTGACGATGAGCGACTCGAAGCCGTAATGGAAAATAGACAGTGTTTGAAGCCACAAGGCTGCTTTGGGGATGGCGTTGTGGTTGAGCAGCAGGCCGGCAAAGAGCAAGCTGAAGAGCATTACCAAACTACCAATCAAGTTTGCGACACCGCCGTCCTTGCAAATGATGCCAATGAAGAGGCAAATAGCGGCCGCAGCGAAGTTGAACAAGACCAGTACCAGAATGAATTTGAAGAAGTGGCTGGCGTCTGGAACAAGCCCAGTCATCGGATAAATGATAGCTCCCATGAGCAGAGGTGGGATGATCCGAAGGGGTATGATATCGAACAGAATTTTGGCCGCAAAGTAGGTGACGGGATGGTAGTAGCCATTTGCTCTTTCTCGGACGAAGAGCAGTCTCTCGGTAGCGAAGACATTCAAACTAGTCAGAGTGCTGAAGCCGAAAAGGGCTAGCAGGAAGAAAAAGAGACCGAGACGGTTCTGGAAACCGGGAATGTCGTCGGTGAGGCCGTAGAACAGATAACCAGAGAGGACAGCGAGAAGAATGGCGATGGCGTAGTGCGTTAACATCAAGATGGGATTTCTGTAGAGATTTTTCCACGTTCGCTGAGAAAGAATGATGAACTGACGAGTGTAGCTGACGCGCGCGTAACCTTTTCCGATGGCACTGATGTTGATGTTGGGCCCCTCGGGACTGTAACCGTTGCCGTTCTGTCCGTTGGCTCCACTAGCGGCTGTGATGGCCTGCTGGATCTCGTCATGTGTGGAGCCGGCGATGTCGGATTCGGCAAAGGACCGTATCAGCGCGTCCAGTTCATTGCCCAGGTACGCGGCCGGGGGGAGATCGTGAGGATCTTCGGTATTGATGGAGGGGACGAGCCCAGCTGGCTGGTTTTGAAGCTTGAATGAGCCGACGTCTTCGCCGCCAGCGTCCGAGGAAGCGGCGGTGTCAGCGGGGTTCTTCCGACGCGTGAAGAGCTCTCGTTCCTGGCGGACCTTGACGGAATCCCTGCGCTTGTTCTTTGGTCGCGAGGAGGATGATTCAACGCCACTTTCATCCCCGATGCTTCCTGAAATGCTGGCAATCGACTTCACAGCGGTTGTGCTGCTGGGACCTAGGCTTGCGACTTCACTAGCTGCCTGAAGGGTGCCGTCATCCTCCGAGGTGGAAGCTCCGGCGTGCATGGTAAGATCAACCAGATAGTCGGCAATGTTGAAACCTGGCGGGCATGAGTAGCCAATGTGATCGAAGTAGTTCTGGCATTGCGCAAAGGGACCAGAGTATACGGCGCCGCCCCGAGCCAGCAAGACCAGCCTATCAAAAAGGGCAACAATGTTGGACCGGGGCTGGTGAATCGTGAAGACGACAGTGCGTTTGTAGTTCTTGGCCAAAGTGACGAGGCATTCGATTACGTTGAACGCATTGTACGCGTCGAGTCCGCTGGTTGGCTCGTCCAAGAATAAGATGGAGGGACTGGTAACGAGCTCACAGGCGATGCCGACTCTGCGCTTCTCTCCGCCAGATATGCCTCGACCCTTGCCTTCCTCGGAGCCGATCAAGGAGTCCCGAATGTGGTAGATGCCCAGCTGTTTTTCGACCTCGAAGACCCGCTGCTCTTTCGCTGCTCGGCCCATGTTTCGGGGGAGGCGGAGGAGGGCGCTCGTCAAAATGGTCTCGTGGACCGTCAGGGTCGGCAGCATGGTGTCTTCCTGGTCGACAAAACCAATGACATTCTTGTAGTCGACATCATTGACCTTCTCGCCGTTGACATAAAAGTCGCCCGCAACGGTTCCGCGCTTGTTCTTTCGGGCCAAAATGTCGAGGAAGGTAGTTTTGCCAGCTCCGGAGGCACCCATAATGGCGGTGACCTCGCCGGGATGCGCCATTCCTTGGATATTGTTCAGGATTCTCTTTCCGTTGAGGTCGTACGACACATGTTCCCAGTACAAAGCAGCCGGCTTATGGTCGGTCATGAGCTTCAAACTCTCGTCATCGGAATCGTCCAGCGCGATAGGGCCGTACTTGAACTGTCTTCGTGACAGATACCAGGTAAGTAGAATGACGGCCACGACGAATAGTGAGCATGCGGCGATTATGCTGGCGATGAGAGGTGTGTTGATTTTCTTTACTGGACGCTCGTAACCGGGCACTTCGGTGTGGTAGAGACACTCGCCGGAGCGGCACGTCAACTGGATGCTGGCGTCGCCGATCAAGCTCAGAATGAGATCGTCCATCGCGGGCTCTTTGAAAGCACAGTTGTTGACACCTCCATTCTTCTGGAGACACTTGAACTCAGCCGGACCCTTGATCTCCTCGACAAGGAACTCAGTGATGTCGACAGAGCCGCCTTCGCCACAAAGCATGCGATCGGGGATGCAGTCGCACCGGATTTTGCCACATTTATAGTCAGTACTATTTTGGCTGTCGTTGATATCGGCGGTAGATTCGCATTCGTTCAAGTGGCAGTAGAAGGACTCGCGCGCGTCGACCCAAACTGAGAAGAGCACGTCAGCACGGAACTGCTCAGTTGATTGATTTGCGACTTACACTGGAAGTCACAGCTCGCGTCTGCCTTGTCGCAAGTGAAAGTAACCTGGGGGACCTTTGTACCCAACAAGTCGGTAATCTTCTTGTTGGTCACGTCGCATATCTGGTAGTTGTGGTTGATGACCTCGCCATTCTGGTAGCATACGCCACCCTCTTTATCGGGCATGAGAGCGTCGCAAGCGTTGTTGGAGGTGCACACGTTGCAGTTAATGCCGGTCCAGCCGTCGTCGCAATCGCAAAAGTCTCCATTCCGTCGCGGTCTGTCGGTATTGGAGCCGCGAGAGAGAGATCCGCACACTAGTCAGCTAAGTCAGTCATATGCTTGGGTGGCGCAAGAGCGTCGATGGAAGGGGTGGTCGCGCACGGGGTTCGATGCAGTCGTCGCCGCCGAAGCCCTCGGGACAGTTGCATTTGCCGGTGTAGTCGTTACACCCCGCGAACTGGGTGCACTTGTGAGCAGGGAGGAGACAATTGAAGCTGGACAGAGCATCAGTCAGCAGCGAATAAACCGTGGCGGCGGCCAACATCACATGCCGTACAGGCAGACGATGATCAGGACCTTGTCACAGACGGAAGCAAACTCACCAAGGAGGACAGTCGGAGGGGCGGTCATCAAGCAGAGTCAGCTGGGCGCGGAGCATATCGGCGGTGGTGGAGTAGTTGCGCTGAGCCGCCGCGAAGGCGGGCAGGCAAGCCAGGGCCCCGATGAAGAGGCTCCTCAAGGCCGGAGGAGCCATGATGGGCGACTTGATGAACAGAAGACCAGAGGGAGGCACACGGTAAGGATCTCGGTGAGTTAGCGGTCGACGGACAAGACCCAAGGGATGGAGGAGGAGAAGAAGTGCAAACAGTCGGAGGATGAAGAGAAGGATGAACAGCTGTAACCGCTGCGGTAGAGTTGGACATAGGAGGAGCTCTTGGCTGGGTGACGGGGTCTGAGGGAATAGACCATGTACCTCCTCTGCTGCCACTATAGCCGCAAAGGTACCTAGCGGGACCTATCAGTTCTTCATCATCTTTCCAATGTCTGAATGTACCTAGATACTGTACCCATCTGGGCACCCCACGCATCTCTACGATCAAGGCACTTCGCACACTACTCAGGCACAACACCTCAGCCGAAGCTGTCTTGTTAGCTCAAGGCACGAATTGAACCCTCACATGGCCGATATGAACCCGTCTCAGGACTGGAGGTACACCTCGACATCCAAGGCGACCTACCTGTACTGCTGTAGGTACCTTCCCATGTAGGTAGAGGGCTGCGCGTACAAGTACCTCAGCAACCCGGGCAGCAACGCCAGGCACCTGATGTAACGCCTGAGGCGCCCAGGGAACAGCACGGTGGCGTCACGATGGGCCTACCGACTCCACTGCGCTAGTCGGAAACGCGCACCAGCGTCCCGTGGGGTGGCTGGAGGCGCTTACACAGTACGTAGTACATTAGATCTGGCAGAGTACGTATCTGATTTCTGCTCATCTTAGTACCTAGATAAGGTACCTAGCAAGCGGTTGTTGGGTAGGTACCTAAGTATCCGTACAGAGGGACTACGGACTACACAATGCTATCAAAGTATCTTGCTGTTGTCGCATATGTGTGATAATATCACGATGCTGACATTGTCGCCGAATGCTACAAAGACTCAAGTCAAAGTGGCGCTAGTATTAACCTCCTAAGCTGCTGCAACGTCAGGAAACCTGGCTAGACATGCCCAACATCTCTGAGCACATGGACTGCGCCTCTACTGGTAGACGGGTGGCTTGTGTTGAATGATATTCGTCATCGAAACGGTACAGCGCAGGCAGCCATACCATCCAAGCGCACATCGGTCGCGTTATACTTGGTTTTGTAGCGAACCTCTCCACAGACGAAATAGCCAGCGTGTCATCTGGATATTTACTGGGCAATCCAGCTCGCTTGTAGCCACGCTTCATCGTCCATGTCGGCATTGACTTAATGTCAGGCTGGCTGTCATTCAAAGTTAGGGCACCACTTGCAGGCGTGCCATAGCTCCCCTCCAACCTGGCTCGCCTGATCTTGTAGGGTCTTCTGCACCGATGGGATTGCGGCTCGGATCTCAACTAAGAGCTTATACTTTCTACCAGTATTTCGTACCGTGTGTCTCAAAGTCCTCAAGCCCTCCCGGCTGGATTCCCTAGCTCAGCCGGGCCCTGGAGGCGGCCTGTCGATGGATCTTTGACATACGGGAATGCCACCCACCCTTGCTGTGTGCACTGATGCGCCATGAGGTACGTATGCTGGACGTAAGGCAACGTGTCGAAACTTCATGTGCACCTGTTTGAGACATCGAATTGGCAGTCGACTTGGTCTTGGCGTTGTATCGGATCCCCCTTCACGAACAGTCTGCTCTATTTTCCCTAGGGCGGCATGCATCCCGAGCCGGTGTTGCTGATCTACAATAATCACCGCTTCGTCTGGCTTCATCTCTGATTGGCCATGTCAGTGTCTTGAGCCATGACAATGAATCCCAGCGCATAAGGCGCTATATGAGCATATAAGGTGCTTCCAGCCACTTTGCATCGTGATGGACGCGGGTTCTGTCGCATACTCAAAGTCTGGGTGCAGATGTACAAATTGGAGAACGGGCTGTCTGGATCAACAGGAACAACCCCACGGATGCTCCGATCCCCACAAAGCTTCTTACTGGAATCGCCCAGAGCCTGATTAAGACCTAGTCCTTTGTTTAACCGAGTTTACCACCTCTGCTCTTCAACACTTTAGTAGAAGCCTGCTCCAACTATTCATCCTCCGTCACCACGCAGCTATTAAACATAACATACACTGCTCATTTTTCAGACTCTGCTCGATCTCTACACAGTAGTCAAGAAGCGCCCAAGATCGTCCCTCATTGGCGAAGCCCAAGCAGGCACGATCGCCAGCGCCTTTTTGTTTCCCGTTTTCATGACACATGAGTCTTATAGTTAGCGCCGAAAGTATAAACGGTCTCCATTTGCTAGCCTTTGACTCGTAGGTAGTTATGGCCTTTCGCGTGATGAACGAAGCACAGCTAATAACAGCTACTGTGTACGGACCGAACCCGGCCAGCCTAATGCCGCGGAGGCGATTCGTCCAGCGCTGAATTTTAACCCACTTCTCCACGAAAACACGTGCCGTCGCGGCGCGAGTTGAGAGACAAGCCCAGATCCCTGCAAAAAAAGTTTCGCTGGGGGAGGCGGACAGTCGAGCGAGGAAAAAAAAAAGATCCGCATCAGACCATCTTGTCCCCAAATGGAGCCCTTCTCCCTTCTTTTGTAGTTCGACATATCCGCATACTTCTTCCTTCTTTTCCCTTTCCTCGTCCATTCGTTTCTGTGTTTAACCGCACAAAACTTTGGCCACGATGAGGGCTCCCAGGGCCGTCAGAGTGCCGAATGGCGGTCTCTTCACAGGCTCAACGCCTTCGAGTCGGCAGTTCAGCTTCGTCGTTAATATCAAGGCCGCCACGACCACGACCTCGACACCGGCGGTGTGGAGGCCCAGCCAAACCTTCAAGCGTGCCTTTTCCACGACCAAACCCGCCAGATCTGCCGCCGCCGAGGCGCTTCGCATGGCCCAAGAGAATGCGGCTTCCCTCACCCCCGAGGTTGTCGCAGCTAAGATGAGCCCCGAAGAGGCCCATCGCCTCTCTCGCGTACGCAACATTGGTATCGCCGCTCATATCGACAGCGGCAAGACGACATGCACCGAGCGCGTTCTCTTCTATAGCGGTAGAATCAAGGCTATCCATGAGGTCCGTGGCAAGGACTCTGTGGGAGCCAAGATGGACTCGATGGATCTCGAGAGAGAAAAGGGCATCACCATCCAGTCTGCGGCTACCTTTGCCGACTGGAAGAAGACGGAAAACGGAAAAGAGGAAACCTACCACATCAACATCATCGATACTCCCGGTCACATTGACTTCACCATCGAGGTCGAGCGCGCCCTGCGTGTGCTCGATGGTGCCGTCATGATCCTGTGCGCCGTCAGCGGCGTCCAGTCTCAAACCATCACCGTCGACCGTCAGATGAAACGCTACAACGTCCCCCGCATCAGCTTCGTGAACAAGATGGACCGCATGGGCGCCAACCCCTGGAAGGCCGTCGAGCAGATCAACAAGAAGCTCAAGATACCCGCCGCCGCTATCCAGGTGCCCATTGGTGCCGAAAACGAATTCCAGGGCGTCATTGATATCATCGAGAGGAAGGCCTACTACTTTGAGGGTCCTCGTGGTACCGTGGTTCGCTGCACCGAGACCTTACCCGGAGGCTACGCCGACATCGTCGAGGAGAAGCGCCAGGAGCTGATCGAAAAGCTCGCCGATGTCGATGACGAGATTGCCGAGATCTTCCTCGAGGAACAGACGCCGGAAATTCCCCAGATCAAGGCCGCCATCCGCCGTTCCACCATCGCTCTCAAGTTCAGCCCCGTCATGATGGGTTCCGCTCTCGCCGACAAGGGTATCCAGACCGTTCTCGACGCCGTCTGCGACTACCTCCCGAACCCCTCTGAGGTCGAGAACCAGGCTCTGGACAAGAAGCGCGACGAGGCCACGGTCAAGCTCGTCCCCTACAACTCGCTCCCCTTTGTCGGTCTCGCCTTCAAGCTCGAGGAGAACAACTACGGCCAGCTCACCTACATCCGCGTCTACCAGGGCAAGCTCCGCAAGGGCTCCTACCTGTTCAACTCCCGCACCGACAAGAAGGTCCGCATCCCCCGCATCGTGCGCATGCACTCCAACGAGATGGAGGACGTCAACGAGATCGGGGCCGGCGAGATCTGCGCCGTCTTCGGTGTCGACTGCGCCTCCGGCGACACCTTTACCGACGGAAACCTGCCCTACACCATGTCCTCCATGTTCGTCCCCGACGCCGTCATGTCCTTGTCCATCAAGCCCAAGCGCACTAGCGACGCCGACAACTTCTCCAAGGCCATGAATCGCTTCCAGCGCGAGGATCCCACCTTCCGCCTGCACGTCGACGAGGAGTCCGAGGAGACCATCATTTCCGGCATGGGCGAGCTCCACCTCGAGATTTACGTCGAGCGCCTGCGTCGCGAGTACAAGGTCGACTGCGAGACCGGCAAGCCCCGCGTCGCCTACCGCGAGACCATCTCCCGCAAGACCGACTACGACTTCCTCTTCAAGAGGCAGAGCGGTGGCCCCGGCGACTACGCCCGTGTCGCCGGCTGGATCGAGCCCTACGAGGACCCCGAGAACAACTTCTTCGAGACCCAGGTCGTCGGTGGTACCATCCCCGACAAGTTCCTCACGGCTTGCGCCAAGGGTTTCGAGGAGGTCACCACCAAGGGCCCTCTCCTGGGCCACAAGGTTATTGGTGCCAAGATGATTGTGAACGACGGTTCCACCCACGTCACCGATTCCTCCGATTACGCTTTCAACCTGGCTACCCAGATGGCCTTCAAAAAGGCCTTTGACGAGGCTGGCGGTCAGGTCCTCGAGCCTCTCATGAAGACTACCATCACCGCCCCCAACGAGTTCCAGGGTAACATCATCATGCTCATGAACAAGCGCAACGCCACCATCCACGACACCGAGGTCGGCACCGAGGACTTCACCCTCATCTGCGACTGCAGTCTGAACTCCATGTTCGGATTCAGCTCCCAGCTTCGTGCTGCCACTCAGGGCAAGGGTGAATTCAGCATGGAATTCAGCCACTACGCCCCGGCTCCCCCTCATCTGCAGTAAGTATTCCCTTATTTCGTTCGCTGACAACGATGATTGGCTAACAATACCACAGAAAGGAGCTTGTCGCCAACTACCAGAAAGAGCTCGACGCCAAGCGCACCAAGTAAGGCTTTTGGCCAGCCCCTCGTAGGGTTTTGTATCTGGACCGTGGCCCGCTTGTGGCATCACGCGTCGTGTATCAACAGCGAGCCCCTTGTTCTTGGCGTCTCGACGACGTCGAGACAGGTAGTATGTACGCCGCCCATTTGGGCGACGTGCTGTAGAAGTATATATAATGCCATGTTAGGCCCGTAGAGCCTGGACGTAAGATCACCTTCAGTGGCCTCGCCGATGAAGGTTCATAGGGATATGTTATTTATGATAAACTAGACTTTGAGCAATACAGACCACGTCTTCTCTCCGACCAATCACAAGCCAAGTTTCATTTGTGCTCTCTGCTTGTTGTCATCCCACGTCGTCTATCGTCCTTCTGGGCAGCCAGGCGGCATCATCTCTTCCCGCCCTCAAACCCATTGTTCGACGAACCTCTCAGAGGGTTGTTGCGACATCCTTCGGGATGACCTGCGCGAGACCGGCCTGGTCTTGTAGCCAGCATAAGGGTCAGATGAAAGTCGTCGGTGACTCCGAGAACCGCAAAGCGGCAGTCCGAAGCAGTTGGATGTGTATACTGCCGGTGAGCTGGAGCCGGGCGCTATTACTCCAACTATTTCAGCTCGGTTGCCGGAAGTGCTATTGTACCGCGGCCGTCGATGAGTACTAGGAAGAAGGCGGTGCATCTTGTCGCGTAGCCACTCGGTCTTGCTCCTGTATTCAAAGCCTCTTGCGGCTGTTATAGCCGCGGACGATGGGGAAGAAGCCATCTGAAGGTCCATGGTCAGTATGCTCGCTCCTTGATGAACGGAGCCGACGGGTTTGGTGAGTACTTACAGATGATACCACCCCAAGGGAAAGCCAAAAACCAAAACAAGAAAGTTATGGCAGTCTGGACAAGGTCTGCTGAGGCGAGGGTTCCGCTGGCCAAGAACACGGCCGCGGGAGGGAAGAAGAGGTTGAGAAGACACAAGGCTACGGAAAGGACAGGCTCCTGCATCCTGAGGTGCTGGTTAAGAAGGGCTTGGTTATGAGACCTAAGAGGCGGTAAAAACAAGGCAGACGTGCTGTAGCAAGATATTGATGATGAAGAAGGACACTGAGCTGATTTTTGTAGGTGCAATGCCAGTGCGAGGTAGACGCAGTAAAGATGTTGTTGAGTAGATGTTGTGATGTAGAACAGAGGAGAAGCGTGGTTGCGTTTATATACGCGGCGGAAAAGGACAGAAGTGCTGCTTTCAGTTGTGTCGCCTTCCTCTCAGTCTTCTGACTTGGCGTCAACAGTTGAACGTACCTTACTAAGGGGAAGCGGCGTCAGCAGCGAAGGAGGAGGAGCATGTAATACCACGGCGGCAGGGAAGGAAACGCTATGGGGTAGATCTTCCCGAAGCAGATAGAGGCGGAACAAGGGCAGGAAGGGACGTGACTCTTACCAAACATTCACGCGGGAAAGAGGAGGACTGAGAGGAGGAAGGTGGATGATGCGAAGCGCATTATCACTGCAAGCGAGAGGAACATTTCAAGATGACTGTGGTCGAACCAAAGGGAGGTATAAGTGGTCGAAATGATGTACTTTTGGGTAATATGGTACCTAGGTATCAAGGGCGCGGCTTCTGCCGCGTCAAATGCCATATCCAGTCCTCGCCGAACTTGGCTCCGTCTACACCTAGTTGCTCTTTCTTACAGTCTTCTGAGAATGTCCTCGACAACTTCAGTGGTCTTGGCACTCCCTCCCAAGTCGGGGCTGAGGAACTTGCCCTCCTCCAGGTTGGCGTCAACGGCAGCATAGATCTTGGCGGCGGCAGTCTCCTCGTTGAGGAACTCCAGCATCAGGGCGGCACTGCGAAGGGTGGCGATGGGGTTGGCGATGTTCTGGCCTTGAATATCAGGGGCGCTGCCGTGGCAAGGCTCGCCAATGGCGAAACCCTCACCGACGTTGGCACTAGGGACGAGACCGAGAGAGCCGACGAGGGCGGCGGCACCGTCAGACAAGATGTCACCGTACAAGTTGGGTGCAACGATGACGTCGTAGTCCTCGGGCTGGCGGAAAAGCTTGTAGACCATGGAGTCGACGATCTGCTCCTCAACCTTGACGCTGGAAAACCTGGGGTTGGCGAGAGCGGCCTTGGATGTGCCGCGGAAAAGGCCATCGGTCTGGGACAGGACGTTGGACTTGTGGGTGATTGTGACAAGGGGGCCGGAGTGAATGCTGGCGGCACCGCCCTCGCGGATCTTCTGGCGACGCAGGGCAATCTCGCCGGCCATGGAGGCGATGCGATGGGAAGCGTTCTCGCTGATGCGCTTGATGGCCTCGGCAACCTTGCCATTGGGGCCGTCGTAGGTCTTTTCCTCCTTGACGTACAAGTCCTCGGTGTTCTCGCGCACAATGACCATGTCGATGGGCTTCGAGGCGGTCATGACGGACTTGACAGGGCGGACATTGGCGTAGAGGTCGAGCTTCTTGCGGAGTGCGACGATGGGAGAGGAGTAACCCTTGCGGGGGGTGGTCGGGGAGCTCACGGCGCCGAAGAGGGCACCATCGCACTCCTTCTTGAGGATCTCGACAGTCTTCTCGGGAAGTGCAGCACCAGTCTGCTCGAAGGTCTCGAAACCGGCCTTGAGGTCGGTGAACTCGAACTTGAGGCCGAGGTAGGAGGGAAGGGCCTCGAGGACGCGGCGGCCGGCTGGGATGACCTCCTTGCCAATGCCGTCACCGGGGATGAGGCCTGGTGATGTGAGAAGGCAGCTTGAGACAATGGGATAGTTTAAAAGGCGACTTACCGATTCTAAGAGTTCTGACAGACATGGTGAGTAGCAATTGGCGACCAGACGATTTGAAGCAACTGGTTGAAGATCGCAGACGAACTCAAATCAACAGAAAAAAAAGTCACTTTGACAGCCGATCGGTCGATATCGGAGCTAAGGTGGGCCAGCCACACCGAGGCCGTTCGGCAAGCGACCAGCAAACGGCCGTGGCTGGCTGCACCAGACGTTCCAGGGTTCCCCCACCTGGCGAGACGTTATCTCATACGGGTATCTTTTCTCAAAACAATTGGCCACACAGTACCTTACTCGAGATAGTGACGGCTCATTTAGGCACCATTTCGGACCATTAAGACACGGCTAGCTCCACGACATTGCGTCAAGTCGCTGCGGCATTGTGCAGCAACAGTGCTAATGCGGCTAACAGACATGATGTGCAGCCGCAGTCGCTGGTTGGTGGTTCTATCTCATGCTTGAGCAACGTGTTGTACATACTCGAGTCTCGAGGAGGCAGGTACTCAAGGCGGCACTCGTCTGTTGATGAACGCGTACGGGTTGTTGTGTCGCCACTTTCTTGTGTAGAGTCTGTGAACACAAGACACGGGAACAATCTCTGAACCCATCACGCAGTTGTGAGGTTGTTGCGCAGGTTGTCGCTGGCACGGCGGTAGAGGGAATTGGGGACCCGGAGACCCCTGATTCCCACAGAGGCTCCCCACACCTCATCCTTAGCGTCTTGAAACACTGGAGAGATATACAAGTAGGCAAGAGTACTTGTAGAGGGCCGACTGGGATAGGCAAGCTCCCGCAGCTTCCAGAGCTTCCGCGCATGGGTTTCCAGTCAGTCACCAGCACTGTCCGTACGGATACAGAGTACCTGATTCTATTAGCCGACAGAGTCCAGAATCAGACGAGTGTGCGGTGGCAATGGCCAGTCACCAGCTCTGCTTTGATCCCGGAAGCGGGTGGAAAATGGCGAGGGAATAGGGGGCTCGCTGGGGCTCTGGAGCCGTGCTCCAGATACACAACGCGACTGCTTGACGCGATGCGATGGGCTCTTCAAACGTTGACTGCTGTCGTTTCCTTACTGTGTGCAACTCAGCTGCTAGGACGGCAAGCAGACCTCACCAGCGGTACTGGGGCAGCCTCCCCGTTTGATGTCTCTTTGTTTGATTCTTTCATTCTGTTCGTTTCACTGCCGATCATGACGGATATCGCTCGTGTTGCTCTAGCGTTGCCCCTTTCACTCAACTGTCTACACGTGTACTGTGTGTTCGCACTAGGAATGACGGGCCAAACGGCAAAAGGCGGTAAGACAAGACAGCCTCATCCCACATAGACTACTGGTGGTGCATGGCGGATAGGCAAATCCAGAGTGCTTTCTGAAACACCAGACCGTGCATTGGGGCTGCTTACTTCACCCAGGCACGTACTGGGCGCAAAGAAAACGAACGAACGGGGACCAGAGTGTATTTGCTCCAAGAAGCCGCTACTCGCCATCGTCGTAGGTCTCGACTCTTACACCAACGTTAGTGCAGCCTGCACAACATGACATGGCATGGACGAACAGTTTCCGACGTTTTCCGAAAGCGGTTACGGCCATTGCCATCAATTTGCGATTCCCCTGTGGATCCAATGGTGCCCGAGACTTGAAAGCGCTAGCAGTAGCTCCTCATCTGTACGGATACTCCGTATGGAGTATCCGTACAGAGTAGGCGTACAAGTCAACGAATTTTTTGACGAATTCAGGCAGGGAGGGAGGGAGAGAGAAAGAGTGGTAAGAAGGAGTCTTATATTCAGACAACAAGCGCAATTTTCCCATCGGGGTTCGTAGCCAGCTTGAACGAAGCCCATCAGCAGATTTGATGATAACGATGAATGAATCTGCTCCGTCGAGCTGCTATAAGCCGGACGAGACACCAGACAAGCATCGACAGAAGTTGGGAGAGGGGGGTTCGCGGGGTCTATCACCATCCTCCGACCACAACGCCTTTGTAAATGACAGCCTGGCCAATACGTCAATATGTCAATGTCCGGACAGGCAAGAACTCATGGCAATGGATCCACGAAGGACGGGGTCCGGCGGATGAGAAGCACTGGCCGTTAATGAGCTTCTTCCAGAACCATTTTCGACAACCCTGGCCCAATGGATCTGTCACTTCGAAGCCCTGCAAAAGTATTTCGACAAGCGAGAGCAGTTGCTAACTGTCAACTGTGCTCCGTACGGATACAAGTGTACTATATCTGTGAGACACTGGATGTAAAGCTCCTGCATAGAAGAGGCAATGTCCAAACATTTGTGTAGCGCACATTTGACAAGTCTGCCTACGAAATGCCTACATGCACACAATGTCCTATTAGCAGCTGGGAGCATTGCATCCTCTGTACAAAGCCACGTACAGAATAGTGCAAATTCATATTGGGTATGTGCTTCACAATACCCATGAACCACTAGTGTTCAACGGCGTCGAAGGATTTGTGCGGCTTGTTCATGTATGCGCTACTTCGAAGTACCTCCCGTTCCGCTCCCTCGAGATGACAGGCTGCCACCACCTTACCTACCTACCTACCTAGTGCCTGGCAAATTAACGCAAAATGCTGCACTGCAGCGTCTACGACTGCAGCGTACGTAGTAGACGCTGCAGAACGCGTCGCGTTTTTTTATTCGCTTCGCTTCGTGTCGCTGTTGCTGAGCTGGCGTCGGCGTCAGCGGCCTGGTGTGGTCCGGTAGTTTCGCAATAGAACGAGCATGTGCATCAATGGGAACCCCTGAATAATTGTCGACGCCCCTCACCCCTGGATCATCATGGATCGTGCTTCTTTGACCACCTGGTGCTCGGCACCACCACATAGTCAGTACGTAGCTACGGAGGGCTGCTTGAACATCAGACACGATGCCGAGGATCGCACGCCGCGAGACTGTGCACGAGGATAACAGAGTCGCGGTGGTCTGGTCCGTTCCAATTCGCAAATAGTGGCCTCCCGCGTGGTGGGCTCTCTTATTTTTCTTGATCGATCCAAGGGCCCCAGACTACAAGTCCGGCTGTGGTTTGAATATGATTATGGGGTGGCCGTAATTTAAATGCCAGCCCTGAAGGACAGTAGCAGCTTCATATTCCCCTTCTCGAACCACCCGCCACCCCGTCCCGTCCCCATCCCATCCCATCCCATCCCATCCTGTCCAATTCCATTCCAGCCCTGCCCTGAACTACTGCTTTCCACTGATTGACTCGCTTTTTTCCTCGTCGCCTCGCTCTGATTATCCTCCTGCAACTGGGGAGACCGAAAACATCATCATTGAGGAACCTTAGCTGAGCTGGGTTGAGCTGAGCTGATCGAATCGGAGCTGCCCTGTTCTGAGCAGATCCGACAAAACCACTCCAAATTGCATCAGACAGACGAGAGACAAGACTCTCCAACTGAGACACCAAACAAACCAACCCACGCACACTCACACGCACACGCACATACACGCACCCTGAAGTGGCCACACCACCACCGAGGACCAACACAAGCTATACAACAGACACACTCTTGCATCCCTCTCGTCGGTCGACCATGCATCTCCAGCTTTCGTAGCGACTCGCAGCTCTCCCGTCTCCCGACTCCCTCTCCAACGAATCCACATCATATCCACGCTCCATATCCACCGCTGATCACCGCTCGTCTGCGCTGACACCGTGCTTCCCGCTTCCTGCCCTCGGCAATCATAGACCCAACCCACGAGCTATCTCACCAGTGGACCTGCCTCACCTTTGGCTGGGTAACCCACGTGAACGGAACTACTTTGTCTTCCTTGAACCAGCTGTCACAACATTGCGAGATCCTTTCTTGCTTTCCGCACTCCGCCGCAACTTCACATCGGACTCGGCATGCGCTTTCCTGCTGGAAACATTTCAGCTTCCAACCCACCGTCATAGCCTTTAGTCGCCTTGCGCCGCTCTTCCTCTGCCCACCATATCGCCCAACGAGCAAGCAGCCGTTGCGCCCTCTACCTCCCTCACAGCCGCTTCCAAAGACTTGGCCGAATACCTCGTCGCTAGGCAGCGACCAGACACCTCAACCATGTCGGCCGTAAAGAACCTTCGGGCCATGTTCGAGCAGAAGCAAGACGCGAGCCCTCCAGATCGCGGAAGATCGCCCGGACTCTCCTCCAGTAAGTGATTGCCCTATATACATGCCCTTACGTCGCTGCACCACGACGGCTCGGCTCGCCAAAAGAAAGAATTGCCCTCTGGCTGCGCGTTCTTTCAACTGGGGCGTATCATTGGAATGTCCCTGGCTGGTTTGTCGTCACACCACCGCCGAGCTTCGCTAACAAACACTTGCTTGTCCAGACGGCACCGAGACTCCCCCTCCCGCACGGCCTCTGTCGAAAATTCGCACCAACTTTGTTGCGATTGAAAAGGACGGCAGAATAGGCCTTCGCCGAGATCCTAGCAACGAGTCGAGTGTCTCTCAGCGACGACTGAGCAATCACACCGAGGGAGACGCCTCGGTCTCGGGCCAGTCCGACAGAACCATGGCGACAGAGGAAACCTCTGGTGGCTACAAGACGAGTGTGGTCAGCGAGACCATACCCGAGTCCCCTCGCCGTCCTGACATGGTAAAGTCCTCCAGCGGAAGCCCGGTCAGGAACCTGGGAGCCGTGACGGACAAGCCTAGCCACAACCCTGACAAGCACGTCGACATTGAGACACCCATGCCGGAGCTCCTCCCTGGTGACCCAACCCAAAAGACCCCCGAAACTGCCGCAGTCAACGGCGCAGCTGCCGCGAATGCTGCTCCCGCTCCCAAGACCGCACTTGCGAAAGACGCCGCAAAGACTGCCTCGAAACGCGGCCCAAGTCTCGCACCCCCTGCTGCCATCGTAAAGGCGAGATCGAAGACTCCTACGAGATCCCCCACTACCACCAAAGCTCCTGGTCTGCCTTACGCAACAACTAAAACCACCAAGCTGGACACAACCAGAAAAATCGAAAAGACGTCAGAGAAACCAGCTGCTACCACACCAAAGACCAGCTCAAAGCCCACTGGGTCCCAGAAGAAGCCAGCTCCTGTCCAAATCTCGCCTCCTGGTGGCACAGGCTTTGTTAAGCCCAAGCCCAAGTCACCCACTAGGCCTGTGAAGCTGCCCCCTTCCTTGATGGCCCCAACTGCGGCGTCTGTCTCCAAGCTCAAGGATGCCCCCCGAGAGACACTCTCACGAGCCTCTGGCAATGTTGGACGCCCTGGCAGCAGAGCAAGTGCGGCTGGCACTACTGCCAGCAAGACTTTGAAGCGTCAAAAGTCGGTCATCAACCACCCCAGACCTAGCATTGGGCCTCCGCCAAAGAAAACCCTTCAGGACCATCCCCTTACCAAGAAGGAGAAGGAAATCGACGAAGGATTTTTGGCACGCATGATGCGTCCTACCCAGAGCTCAAGCTCCAAGACCACTGAAAAGGCTCCTGTCACCCCTCCCCGGCACCGCAGTTCTACACAAGGTAGCGGCAAGCTGTCTTCTGCTTCCACATCAGTAAGCCCTAAGAGAACTATCAAGCATGCGGTTGCGCGCACGGGAAGCCCATTCCCCAAGAGGAATGCTCCCATCCAAGACGTGGCACAGGATGTGGCCAAGGTTGAGACAGCAGAGCAGGCTGTTGACCTGGCTCAGCAGGCTGAGCCTGCGGTTGAGGTCAGGCCTGAGGTGCAAGAGACCAAGGCACCAGCTACCCCTGAGCCCCTCCTTGAACCCAGGACCATGGACTCGTTTTCCGACAAGACATCTGAGTCTGCAGCACCAGGTCTTTACACATCGTCTGGATCTGAAGTTCCAGGCGAAGAGCGTCCTGAATCTCCGGAATTTGACGATCTCACCCAGCAGACCGCCAAGTTGACCATCAAGGAGGGAGATGATGGTGAGCTTAAGAGCCCTGACGAGTTTGAGGAGCTGCTTTCCGATGAAAAGGAGAATGAGCTGGCTGAGGCTGTGCCCTCGACTGGCGAGGCGACCACGGAAATCCAGACTGTAACAGCATGAGTGGGTGGAGGTTCCGGATTGTATAGTTTAGACCATTGGGGTGTACCATGATACCTGACCGACAAAAAGGCGTAAATTACTTCCTTCGAACGAGTTTTTAGGGATGCGGAGCAAGGAGAAGACGGTTTCTGGCCCAAGCAAGTTCTAGTATTAGAGAATGAGTATTATCATTAACAAACCTACTTTTCTGCCACCATGGTCTATGACACAGTGTATACTTTGCCACGTTCTATCGACAAGGAAGAAGACATAGAGGTAAG
The DNA here is from genome assembly GCA_004366825.1 of Colletotrichum spinosum. NCBI lineage: Eukaryota > Fungi > Ascomycota > Sordariomycetes > Glomerellales > Glomerellaceae > Colletotrichum > Colletotrichum spinosum. The sequence goes on along the minus strand of QAPG01000053.1, from coordinate 170,817 downwards.
AGCGCAAAATGGTGTGTTCATATCTTCTCTAGATTACAAGTTTTGTACAGTGTACAGAGGAGGGGCAGTATGGACGGCCGTCCCGGCTTGCCTACTTTTTTTTAAAGAGGCCTCTCCCTCGAGACATCGTTCTCGAGGGCATTCGCCCATCGTCGCGTTCCATGCTCGTAGTCTCTTCCCTCTCCTCCTTACCTCGCCCGACAGAGCACCATGCCTCCAACTTTCCTGCTCAATGCCTCGCGTGCCTCCAAAACACCCCTATCCGTTGAGACGTACAAGCACTCTCCCAGAACAAGACCCTTTACCAGACCGTTCTTGCTGGGAAACCCTCTGACGATACGCTCGAGGTCTTGGACGGTGACGTTGATGGGTCGCTTCGGCTTTGTGACCATCGTCAGGCCGTTGAGGACGGGTTCATTGTTCCAGTACTTCAGGCCCAGCCACAGGCGGCGCGTGGCCACGTTGGCGCTGGTGATGGGCTCTGGAGGCTGGTTCATCTCCTCAGTGTCTGGAGGGGTCGAGCCGCCGCGGTAGATGGAAGAAATGAAGCCGGTGCGGTGCAGTGCCTGGGCGAGGTTGAAGTTGTGCTTGGTGTTGACGATGGAGGTCATGCCGAGACGCGCGCGGGAGGCGTTTTGCAGGTGCGAGCACATGTGGATGACGTTTGTAAGACCCATCTTGGGCTTCCTGGTGAGCTCGAAGCTCGGGTATCTTTCGGTTCGGAGGGGTGTGAGGGTATGTCCGCGAGATTTTGCGGATGGGCGGCAAGTAGTCGTCGCGAGCCTGGCAGAGTCATGCGCTGTTTAGGTAAGAGCCACCAGGAGCCATAGAAGATGTCTCATACCTTTGTGCCCTCTGTCAATTGATCAAACAGTTTTGGTACGTCCGGCGGGGCGGTAAAGTAATGTGCTGCACGGCGAGTAGCTAACAATTGTCGGGTTGAAAGACAGGCTGTCACCTGACCATTTCGAAGGGAAGCTATCGCCAAATTTTTGGCAAACGTCTCAAGCTAGGTCCCGTCGCGCCCGAGCCCGGCCCGTCGCCGGATGATGACTAAGATGGGTGTCCTCTACTTTCCGGGCAACTGCTAAGCCTAGGTACGTACCGCTTCCAATCTACTTTGTAGCACTCTTATCTGAATAGCCCACAAACGAGGCCAACGCAAGGGTCCGACTGCTTCTTCACAGTCCACCCCTGGCTCTATTCTTTCATTGGCTCTTTTCACCTTCGTGTAAGCGCCCTGTTGACCACCGATGCGACCACCTGCAGGCTCTCTCATCCGCCTTAAGCATGCAACTAGACGCCGGCACATTTTCCACTCACTCTATGGATTATGGCCTCTGGGGCGCCGCAGAGTCGTAAAGTGCGGCATGGATTCTTATTGCTTGCGAGCGCTGCCTAGTGGTACAGGAGAAGAAAGAATGGTAGAGGCGAGAAGAGGAGGGGAAGAAAAGAACCGAGAGAGAGGGACGCATCCATTTAAGTGTGTACTATTAATCGCTCGTCAGATCACCTAGGTCGAAGTGAGACCAAATATCCAGCCCAAATCGAAACACTCCAGAAAACACCCCGTCGACGAAAGTTTTGATCATCGTTTCCCTCCTGTCATCAGCTTCAGCCAACCTGCCTATCCTGAACCCGCAATAAACGTGCCACACCTCGTCTGCTACACGTTGGCTTCCTACTGTCGCCTTGCCTCGTGTCGCCCTTGGCCAGTGACCGAGGCGGGGTAATTCCACGGCCTACGCCTCCTCCGTGCTTCGAACATCTTCTCCTCGGAGGTTCATTGTTTGATTGTTCGCCTGAGGCCCTACTTGGACGTTCTATTTCGGGAACATAGCCAAGGGACCAGCAGCCGGGACAAAAAGAATGGCGACCCGGCCGGGCGAGGAGAACGTGGCCACTCTGTGAGTTTTGCCGAAGAGATAGAAGAGTCATCGCAGTCTTGTGTGTTTCTCAGCATCATTGTACATCGACAAGTTCAATCGGCGTAATGACTGACTGGCCCGTCTCCCTCACCAGCTTCGGAGATATTCACTACTTCTACGGATCCCCGACCCAAAAACCTCCTCATCACCGCTTCGACAAGGGGTCCTATGTCTATCTCTTCGAGAACGCAAACGATGGCCGCGCCCGCCTAGAGATTGCGAACCAGCCCGGCACGGATGATCAGGATGCCTTTGACGGATGTGCGTTGATCTATGCTCTCGCCACACCACGTGGAAACTAATGAAGGCTCGGTAGTCCTTGATGAAACCCACGTCCGATACTCTTACAATCACCAATCCATGGTGACTTTGACAGTGGGTGAGACGACGGATCAGATGGAATGGCATCTCCCGACCTACGACCCTCAGAACCAAAACAAGTATCACTACAAGCTTCACTCGCTGGACATATACTTCTGGAAGCAGGACGATGCTCTGCAGTTTGTCAATGGCATTCGAAGAGTCCTTCCGCCTACGCAGGTCGAGATCCTCGACGAGCCCGCGCAGCCCACAGCCCACCACCACCACCACCAACAAGTCGAGCCGATGAGCGCTGTTGTGCAGCACCTCGAGCACGCCGCCATCTCCGATCCACACTACGGCTCGCAGCATTCTCACTCCAGCGCCCCGAGCTTCGCCGGCCCTCCGACATCAGCCGTGCCAACCCAAGAGGCCCCAGCAAGCTTCGTACCCATGGCGTACAACCCCGCGGCCCCAGCGGCTCCCGAGACGATCCGCCACCGAGAGAAGACGCCTCCGCCCGAAGACGGAGGTCTCGACCCCCTCGCGGCAGCAGTAGCCTACGACGCGCAGGCTCCATTCTCGCCGGGCTTTGTCCCACCCCCGGGATTCCAGTCCGCCCAACTCGGCGGCGCCGGTCTTCCTCCCCCACCTCCACCGCCGCAATTCGGCGGGCCGCCGCAACCAGGTCTTCAACGCGCTGTGACCATGCCGGTGCAAGCTGTCCACGGCGGGCTCGCATCCCCGGCCCTGACCAGTCCCTACGGCGCCAACTTCCCCGGCTTGCAGCCGCCCCCTCCGCCCCCAGCACAGCAGCAGCAAACACACCAGCAGGCGCAACAATCTACTCCTCCACCTCTAACGCCGCAGGCAACGCCACCCATGGCACCCGCGTCGGCACCGCCGCCGGCCAATTTCTCACAGTATTCGTATGCGAACCAGCAGCAGGTTGCGGCGGTGGACTACTCGGTACACTCGCAGGTGTACAGGCCTACGGAGCAGGAGGCGGCTAAGTACAAGGGGTACATGGTCAAGCAGGAGCCGGCGGGCAAGTTGGAGCAGAACGCAGGCCGCCTGGAGAGAGGTGTCACGGGCATGCTGAAGAAATTTGAGAAGAAGTTTGGCTGAGAAGGCATGCAATGTCTTGGGCATTCTTATGTATCATGGACGTGTTACGGAGACTTGGCGTAGTATAGCAAATCGCAAGATGAGATACTTCATGGCCTTTTTTTCTCTTTCTGATTTCCCCTCAAAGGGCACTCATCCGCTTGGCCTCTGCTAGAGACCTGTGGTGTTCAGCCTTGCGCATGGCGATGGGGTTTCAGTGCTACGTGAGCGAGGGGAAGACGACCATGATAGCTGGCACTTTTTGCTGTCCGCATGGGATGTGGTGTTGTACGCGCCAGCGCCAGCTTTACTACCCAGTCACCGTACACTACCTGCTTCAGCAGCCATGCTTTTGAAAACAGACTCAGGATAAAAGCTTCACTACGATACATGACGCTTCGATACGAATCCCTCAAAGGATTCCCAGCGTTGGGGGCAGCATATCGTCAAAGTACGCCCGTGGCGAAGCGATGGGGCTTGTCTCCTCGGCAGATCGCCAGTCAGGCCTCACGCTGACGGTACACGTGCGGAAGCGGAGGCGTCAGCAATTCAGGGCCGCCCCCAGAACATGCAAGCTGCTCTGCTAATCCGATCCTTTGAGGGAGCCGTCGCTGTGAGGGACAGCAAGCGCTTGTTCGTCCGTGAACAACACGGACCGGATCGTCCAGTGCAGCGGAGACGCCGGGGGTACTTTGGAGATTACAAATATCCGTACAGGCAGCCTCGTTGGAACTTGGTTTGAGCTGAGCTGCGACGAGAATTGACATTCCCCAGTCGACGATTGTCCCGCATTGTGGTCGGTGCTGCAATTGAGAGTATCTACGTACTGTAGCAGAAACCTACGGGTAGTCTGGATTCCAGAGGTTTGGGTGTTTGGCACCCTCGTTGGCGAGCTAGAGGTCCCCCACGATGAACCGACGGCCCCTTCGACCCGAAGCACGACCGGCTGCCTGACGAAGGACAGCGTAGCACCCGGTTTGCAAAAAAAACCCGCACACCTTAAGCAACAGTAGTACTTCCTCCATAGTCAGTTCAAGTATCAACGTCAAAACAACAGTATATTAAGTATTCAAGATTCAGAATCAAATACTAAGTATAATGATAAAATATTTCTACTTATTATTTAGTATTATTTCAAGTGGTTTAAACCGGAGTAGCAAGACCAGTGGTGTAAAGTGTACGGCTTTTTTTGCAAACCGGGTGCGTAGGTAGGCGGTGGTGGGATGGCAGGTCGGCCGTTGTCTGTCAGCGCTACTTGTGCCCAGCTGCAAGTTCTCGGCCACGGCCGATGGGATTGGACGAGTTAAGACAGCAGGTCGGTCCGTGTAAGACAGCAGAAGCGTTCTGTCTTGGACTTGCGTACAGGCCAGCCCTCCGTTCTTGAGGGTTGTTCAGGTCCGGTGCTCGTGCTGAGACGCCGTATGGGAGAACTGTCAATGTGCCGAATACGTTGGTTTCGTGGTTGTGTCCACCAGGTCCACAAGGACGATTGACTGCCCCGTCGGTAATGACCAAATTGATGAGGGACGAACGATGAAGAATGGCTGGTCCCAGCTCAGATACAGCTAAGGGAGTTGCATGCACACAGAGGCCACGCCCCAGCCACACCATCATCGAGATCCCTGAGGCGGTGCGAGGCATCCTCACTGTTGTATGGGTAGGTAAGTAGGTGGTTGGCGGCTAGCGCTGCCGACTTTCACTAGTGTACCTTGTGCTGGGGAACCCTGAGTAGCTCAAGGGCTGTGGCAGAGCACATGGCCTTGACGGCCCTTGAGCAAAGGCAGTCGGTGTACGGAGACATCGTGAAGAGAGCTGGGGTTTGGGATGAGCGGTGGCTTGTAGGCAGACAAATCGACTATTAAGCATGAAAGTCTGGATGCAAACCAAGCCGGGCGACGGCATGTGAACGGACCGACAAGGAGGTAGGTAGTTCCCGCCTCAGGGACCAGCCCCTGGTCGCTGCTACACAGTAGACTCGTGTCGCGGCAAGTGACAGGACGGGACGGGGATGAATGAATACCATGATGTCGGTCGCCAGTCTGCCAGAGGTGGTTTCGTCTGATGTCACGCGTGGATCCCATGTTTGGTATACTTGTACTTGTAGATGGGATGGGACCGTTGCAGAGCCCTCCATCATGGGCCGAACCCTGACGAGTGGTGACAGCGACTGCAATAGCACCGCCGCCTGGCACCGCCCCATGCCAACATTCAAGCCCCAACAGCGACGGTGATGTACCGAGTACGGAACCAGCTGGGCGCAAATGTGGGTTGGGCTGACTGAAGCTTGTTGCTGTCGAAATTTGGGGGTGGGAGGGTCTGACAAGGCGACGATCGTGTCGATTGCTTGGTTCGAGTCGAAGATAAGTTGTTGTCGATTTGGAATAGAAACGAACAACACAGCCAGCGGACAGACGCAGACGAACACTAGGCATGTTGAAGATGGCCAACGCCATCGGTGCCCGTCATTTCTTGAAGACCAGGTTTGGCAGTCTCTACAGTGTTTCCAGAATGTATTGTCAAGAAACATGGCTGCCGGCTTGGGCTGTTGAGGATTCTGCTGCATTGTCTCAACAACAGTAAGGAGTATTCGATCTGCTATGGACTCTATTCGGAGGAACCATGGTGCTGTTGTCTTGTCTGATATCATGGTGATTAGATGCGATGACTTTGCACCTCGGGGCCCAGTTGATTGGACCGTGGCCGAGGCCGAGTTTCGCCCAGCAGGTCTGACGTGCCACGAAACGCGGTAGGTACCTGCTGTGGCTCCGGGCAAAGCACCTGCACTAAGTAGGTAAGTATACAAAGTAGTGGGTACCTACGTACCTCACGGTTTCTTCCTGTTTTGGTGCAAGGTGCACTCCGTTCCCGCCCGCCGGCGCCCACTGAGAAGCATACACGAGCTTTGGAGCGGGCCTGGCTGTGTTTTAGCGCCTCCTACACCGAGCCTTGAGGAATGGAAGTAACGACTGCGTACAAGTAGTGCTGGCTGTTTCCAGCGCACACGACAGGTAGCTGAGGTGTCGTAGGTACATTGCGATGTGCCTCACTCCGAGTGCCTCCATGTAGACATGTGTACTTACCTATGTAAGGAACGCCAGCCTGAGCTCGCTACATCGAAGCCCAGGTGTCGACAATGAGTACTTGTGAAATGTACTGTGCAAAGTACCTTACCTTAGGTAGGTACCCAGACGCCCAATAGGTAGTGTACTGGTGCTAATTAGTCCAACGTCTTACCGCATCGCATCTCATCGTCGAATAAGCTCCAACAGGCTGCATCATCCAACGTGGATGACTTCTACTGCATAGCACAGCGCCGCATTGCGCTGCACTGCACTGCAAAACAGAAAACGGCCGATCCGACACGGCCGTCCAGGGATCGCAGTCGCAGGGCTTCTCTGTTCGAAAGGGCCTCAAGTTGCAGGACCAGGGTCAGGACCAGGACCAGCCTCACCTCACACAACCTGCGACTTACGACCTGCCCACCCAGCGGGGTCCTGGGTCCTGAGTCTTTAGCAAAGTTCCGTCCCGTTGGAGTGGAAGCCCAGCCCATTCTCAAAAAGGACCCTTCGTATGAGCTGATGAGCTGTGAAAGGCACGGCACTCCTCTCACTTATTCGTCCATCCAATCCATCTCACCCGTCTGCGTCTGCGTCTGCACTGACACTTCAACTGATCCCTGACCGTTGCCTAGGTTCCCGCCTGCTCGCTCTGCACTCTGCACTTTGCACCCTGCCATTCTATTTCGCCTCTCTCACCTCGCCTGACCTCACACAACTCCTTCACCTTCAATCAGACAGTTCGTCTCGGTTCTTCCCTCTAATTCCCGTCTCGCTCTCATCCTCACAACAGCAACGGGCCTGGTCTACTTCTCTGTCCCTACCACTAGCCAACCTATCCGCCCCAACTTGAACATCACGATATTTCCGCTTCCAGAACCCGCTACTGTCGTCACTAGGTCTCGATGCGCAGGCTTTAGGACAGACAATTGCTCTGCATGCGTAGCTGGGACGCCCCGCCTGGAGTCGCCTTACTCACCAACACAGCCGCCGCCAATCCACCGCGCTTGCGAACACTGCACCTCCATTGCCCGCCGACGCTTCCGTACCGTCCTCCGCAACTTCCCAACTTCTTCCTCGTCGCTCGTTACTTTCGCGTATTCGAAATGTATCTCAAGATGCGAATACCTCTGCAACTCTTCTCCCGCGCACACAATCATAGGCCGACGCCTCTGCGACGCCGCGAAGAACAAATGGATCCGCGAAAAGTTACCATCGTTGTAAGTCACCGATCGCCACCTGTGCCGTCCTCCACCACACGGACTGGGCTAACCCCCATTGCGACGTAGGGAATTCTCGCTGGTCTCGTTCTCGTCATTTTTCTTGCTTTCGTCATCTTCTCTTTTCGCGCTTCTCGTCGAAACCGCAAGCCCTCCCAATCCTCGCGAGGCGGTTTTCTCAAGATATGGAAGTCCGGAGCCACTTCTTCGAGTTCGAGGAGCAGGTATCAACAAGCGCAGGATGAAGAATCCACTTCGACCGAGCAGCTGCCAAACCGCCGATCCCCTTCCGGGCCCTCATCGACAACCGTCGACGCCGCATCCACCGACCAGACCCAGACCGATCAGCGCTCGCCCAATACTGCCGTCAACCGCAACACCTCGATTCGTTCCATAATGACATTGCCTGCCTACAGACCCGACGCAAACGACAACGAGCAGGTTCTGGGTCGCGAGGGCGAGCGTGGCGGCGTCGACGTTGTTATCGAGTATCCTACCGAGGAGAACGACGAGGAGTTGCGTGACCAGGAGATGGAGGCCCTGTATCGGATCCGTTTGGCAAGGCGACAAGAGCTGGCTGAGCGGGAGGAGCGGAGACGAGAGCGCCGCGAAGCTCGGGAGCGGAATGATCATGTTGCGCTCGAGACACTGCGCGCGAGAGCCCGCGACGCCAGTAACAACAGCGTCGTCACTGTTTTGCGCGAGGAGCACGAACGTCTCAAGGCCGAACGCCAGCGGGCTGTCTCCAGCGTATCATACGCGGATCTGGGCGTTGCTCGTCATGACGGGACGCGTATCAGGGCCAACAGCTCCGAGAGCGAGAGGCAGGGTTTGCTGTCGGACGCTGCTAGTATTGCCGCCACATCAACCAGGTCCGGCGTCGAGTCGGCTCACAATCACCGGAGAGGCAGCTCCGTCATGAGCATTGAGAGCGATTTACCCTCACCCGGTCTCACAAGATCGCGGGCAGATTCGCGCCCGGACACACCTCGTCTTGATACCAGTGCAGTCAACCATGAAGTTGCCGAGGCTGACGTCGGTGAGGCGGGTATTCCCATCTACTCTCCACCGGGATACGACGAAGTCTCCCTCGACGACGAGCGCTCGCGTAGCACTACGCCCCAGCCTACCCACGAGCCGCCACCAGGATATTCCGGGCCTGCCCAGCAGCGTGCCGAGAGCCTAGCAGCGAACATGGCCGATTTGGCCGCGGGGGAGCAATCGAGTAGCGGTCCGGCTGATGGGCAGAGGAGGGTACCACAACTACCTAGCCTGCGGCTACAGCAACTGCCGCAGATCGTCATTGAACCGTCCAGCGCCAGGCCACACGACGTGAGATGACAGCAACTACTGGGCTCACATAATTCGAATAATAACGGCCGTCTTTAACGAACACTGGGATAAGAGTCTTAAAATATCGGAGGGTCTTGTTGGTACATCTGGAAGGTCTTGGCTGGCATTTGATACACGTGCTATCGAGATCTGCCGAATAAGGCTCGGAGGTCCCGTTTGTATAATACGTCATGGATGAACTGGATATTGGCGTTGGGCGCTATCGTGTCGGGCGGAACAAGCTGCAAGGATACCAAAGCGAGTTGAAATCACATAGCCAAGTCACGACCACCGGGGTCGTATGGCGTTCCTGAAGTAACTGAGTTGAGTATTTCCTGGCCCGGCACGAGCGTGTAGAAACCCTTTCGCTCTCAAGTTCCCTCATCGTGTCATGGCTACGCCTCGAGACGGTGCGCCATGGTTTTCACCACATCGCAATTGAGCAGTTGAAACACGACATGAGCAAAGATAAGAAAACGACGAAAGTCGTGGTACGATCTGCGTAACCGTTTGATGACCATTGGAGATCCAGCCCTCGTCATTAAGGGACGTAAGCTCTTCATGGTGGCCCCGCCATTGCTGGGAAGTGGGTGTGACGCGATGGACTGAGATGGAATCTGAGCAAATGATACTGTAAACATGCCATGAGGATACTTGAGTTACTTCTGCCTGCTGAACGCATATGCTGGATCTAGCCATCTGGGAATACCTGTTGTAAACGCCACCCAGTTCCCATTCCCATTTCCATTTCCATTCCCATGCCTGCCCGAACGCCACCCACATAACTGCTGACTTCTGTCAAATCCAGTGGTCGTCCATGGCCCGGTTCTTGTCGAGGTAATCGTAGACCTGCTTGTAGTCCTTGCAGACGTGCTTCGCATCCCACCCATTGCTGCCAGTAAAACCTGCGGGAAATGTGGTCTGAGTGCCTTCTAGCGCCACGTCGCCTACACTCCAAGTCAATACATTTTTCGAGTAGAGGAGGACAATCGATATTCCCAAATGGTTCTGACACACGTACCTGAACACATGATGGCCTGCCTCAGATACTCAAAGCAATGCTGCAGATGCCACGGCTCGTTCGCACCCTCCGTCCCCTCGGGGAGGTGGGAGTGCTGGTCGACCTCGGCGCTCCCGTTCACGACCAGTCCCGCGTAGCCCTCGAGGATGGCGTACAGGCAGTGCAGCTGGTGCGTCATCGACGTCGTGAAGACGGAGCGCGGGGCGAACTCGGGCAGCGGGGCGGGGAGGTTGCCGTACCGCTGCGGGTTCGTGACGTCGAGGTATCCGAGACCTTTGGGGACGATGGAGAGCCAGTTGTCTTGGATCGACGAGTTGGTGAAGAGCTTGCCCGGCTCGTCGGGGACGAAGTCTGTTGTCGGATGGAAGGTTGTGATTTGCTGGGTGACTTGCGTGGGCCGGTCAGTCGTCCTGCTCGTCTCTGCCAGGCCAGCCCAGAGCGGCGAGGATGAAGGTGGAGTCGGGAAGGGAGGGTTGACTTACACTGAGGTGCGAAGCCGGTGAGGTCGCCTGTTGTCTCGAGACGTTTGTCGTAGGTCGGCAGTTGACTGTACCGCCTTTCGATGAGGAGACCGACGATGACGAGGAGTAGTGCGGTATCGAGGAGCCAGCGCCAGCTGCGGAAGAAGGCGCAGGCCTTGTGACGTCCACTCCTCGGCGGCGATTGAAGTCCATCTTGGACATGCGTTTGCTTCCACGTCTGGTCGTCGTCGACGCTAAGGAGCGACAACCTCAGGTCGGTTATGGAATATTGTGGTAAGCCTTCTCCGTGGGCGTCTGAATATGGCGGTGCGATATCGGGCATCGTGACTCCGAGACACTGATCACAGGATATGGCCGAAGGTCTGGGGTTTCGAGTTTGTCTTGGCGTGCAGGAACAATACGATGCTTGAAGGGTTTATAACAGGGCCAGGGCTTCTGATCAAGTTTTCTTTCTCTCGCACTCGCAGAGAGACGAAGCAATGTAAATGCACATATGTAACAAGCACGAAAGCAGCGGAAAGAAGACTAGCCAGCCGAACTTCTTTACCACAACGACTGAGCTCCCCACGCCGCCCGGGGGGGACTCGAACGCGACATGACGGGCCGCGCAGCGCTCGAATGTGAAACGCCGTCGAGCTGATTCCCAGACCACCGGTGGCGCGTGGCGCGTGTTGATGTTCTGGCGATTTGTAGGAGATCCGACACTCCGTGTCTGAGGTGAGCGGGCTCGTCGGGGGCCGTGGCCCTAGGAGCGTGCAGCGCGGGTTTGCCAAGGGTCACCAGACAAGGCGAGTTGACAAATGCTTGATTGAACACCAGTGGTGGGCATGGGCGGTAGACATGGCGCGGGCTTGGCCGTCTTCTTCAGCGATCTCCAAGACTTTGGCCGGGGTCGGGGTTCACGGCCATCTGGCAGGTGTACACCACCAACCTAGATGAGAAGTGGCTCCATCCAAGATGCCAAGTGAAAGAGTTGAGTGTGGAACAGACAGCCTTTGCACTGACAGGCTGCCAAACAGGCCAGCTCAAAGGCTATTGTGAGACGAGCGAATGAGCATATCCTCTTTTTTGCTCTGATGTCGCGTCGCACGCTAAATAAACACACGGGCCAGAAGCTCTCGTCGTCGTGAAGTCTATCACCATCCGCCAAAGTTTGCTGGACGGAGAAAACGAACAATGGGGGTTTCGGACACATTCACCTGTGAAACGACGGGGAAACAAAAAGGGGGCATTGGAAGAACAAAACACAAAAAAATTGACAACTGTGAGATTCGAACTCACGCCTCTTTCGAGACCAGAATGCAGATCCTCTGGGAGGATCAAGCTGTTTGCTTGAGTCTGGCGCCTTAGACCGCTCGGCCAAGTTGCCCAGTGTGAATCATGTGTGAATCATGTCAGAATTTGCGGTATTGATTCTTAAGTAGCCGTCTCAATAGCACCCCTGCTAGTTGCTCATGCGCCCAGTTCGTCCCAAGCAAGCCATGGTTATTATGCCATCCTAGTCTCGCTGCAAGTTGCGATAGAGTTTATTTTTCTTTTTGGGTGCCTATTAGTTGCCTGAATAAAGATTTATTTTTTCCGGCCAAAAAGGACCAAGTCTTCTGGTTTCAAAGTACGTTGGGAAACAGATCGTATCCAACTTCAGACAGCAGCCACGTCTCTCAACTTCAGGTGATCTTCTCCAAGAAACCGCCTTGGACGTCCAACTTGACCTCGACCTCGACCTTGATGGCCTCGCCGATTACATAACGGCCGACTTCCTATCTCTCATCTGTTGTCCGGAAGGGAATGTGGACATCACACAAAGCCTTGGACCCTGGAGACGAACGACCATGCCAGATCTTAACCCACCTCGGCCTAGCCGGTGGAAATACAGCGGAGACAATCAAGAACGGGAGTTGACGTCGGCATATGATATCATCTTGTCACCGTCAGATACTTGAGTAACCGGTTGACGGCGCCCTTCTTAACTTGATGGTGAGGAGCTGGCAGACTGTTTATGACCCTTTGGCGTCAAGAAATAAGCTGCTGTCGCCACTCTCGCATGCATTCTCAACGATACCTTCAACACCAATGCCATGGGATTTGATGCGGAAGTGCTGGCAAGGATCGGCGAGCCCCAAATGGTCTGTTATGTAGTGGCCGAAAGTGGTATTCTTTCCGTCGGTAACGCCTCCCGATCGCAGCCCTCCCGCGCGCCCTCTCGACACTACTTTGTAGTGGTGGGCATGGCAATCCTTTGACAAAGAGATTTCCCTCCATCAAGGAGCCATGCCCATTCAATCAATCTCGGAGGCGAAACAGTGGACCCCGGTGGTGCAATTCCTACTCCCTATCCAACGAAAGATAGCAACAGCAGCCATCCTGTATCCCTGCTGGGTCTTTTTCTTTCTGGCTCACTTTTCCTTGACGTCTGTCATGGCCGGCTAATAATCTCCATCTTTACTTGTGATTTCTCATCGTGTAGGTCAGATCACGCGTGCGCAGGGCCAGCCAAGTTCAAAAGACTCGACGAACGACAACACTCAATTAATATCTTGTTTACCTCGCCGTTGTTTTCCTGGATAGGACAAGGAACTGCGGAAAAGAGACAGCTACCCAAGTCCCCATAGCAGAGTTCTATTGGGAGAAGTGCGTTGAAGATCGCCACGCGAGGTAGCAACGCCAACACAGCAAGGTTCTCCCGCCAAGACTGCACGAGAATAAGCTTAACCTCCTCGGTCTATCAATACAACGAAGACTGCGAAGCTCTACACTCGAAACAAGTCACAGTCGTAACCATGTCGTCGGCCCAAACTCTGGCGGCAGCACCCGCCGCCGACGACAAGGTTGGCCCCGCACCGACCGGCTTCCGCTCGACCAAACCCTCCTCCGTCCACGACCCGGAGACCCTTCCACCCCCACCGGCCACGACTTCTGACCCGGGCCAGGTCCCCGACGGCGGCTTCGATGCGTGGTTGCAAGTCCTCGGGTCATGGGTTATCCTGGCAGCAACCTGGGGTCTCGTCAACACCTTTGGCGTGTACCAGACCTACTACGAAGAAACCCTCGACGCCACCCCCTCGGCCATCTCCTGGATCGGATCTCTCCAAGGTGCGCTGCTGATGATGGTCGGTCCCATCTCGGGCCCCTTGTACGATGCGGGCTACTTCCGCGAGCTCATCTGGGTGGGACTCTTCCTCATCCTCTCGGGCCAGTTCATGACATCCCTCTGCACCACCTACTGGCAAGTTCTCCTCGCGCAGGGCGTGTGTATAGGTCTGGGTTGCGGCCTGACCTTCCTCCCGTCGACCGCCATCTTGAGCCAGTACTTTCTCAAACGTCGCTCCTTCGTCATGGGCATTGCCGCCACGGGCTCGCCCATCGCCGGCATGATCTTCCCCATCATCTTTGGCCGCCTGGAACCCAAGATCGGGTTTGGTTGGGCCACCCGCATCATGGGCTTCATTCTGCTGGGTTTGTCGGTCATCCCGTCCGTGTGGATGCATACTCGCCTCCCGCCGTCGGGCCACAAGCGCTCTCTCATCGACAAGACGGCCCTTCGCGAACCGGCCTTTATGCTCGTCATGCTCGGCTCCTTCTTCGGCTTCCTGTCCATGTACATTGCCTTCTTCTACATTCAGCTCTTCGCCGTCAGCCACAACATTGGCACCGCGTCCTTTTCGTCCTACTTTGTCACTCTGCTGAGTGCGGGCAGCGTTCCCGGCCGCGTCATCCCCAACTACCTCGCCGACAGGGTCAGCCCGCTGTACGTCCAAATCTCCCTCGCCGCGGGCGCCGCCGTGATGATGTTTGCGTGGCTGGGCATCAGCAACATGGCCGGCCTCGTCGTCTTTGCCGTCATTTACGGTCTGTTCTCCGGCGGCATGGTCAGCATCGCGCCGAGCGTCATCGTCAGTCTGTCCCCCGACCTGGGCCGCGTGGGAACACGCATGGGTATGATGTTCTTCACGTCGAGCATTTCCATCCTCATCGGAACGCCGATTGCAGGTGCCATTTTGGGTGATTACAGCGACGTCGAGTGGCAGGCCATGATTGGCTATGGCGCCGCGGCTTTGACATTGGCATCTGTCTGCTATACCGTGGCCAAGATTTTTCAGCTGAAGCACGCGAGAGCCGTCAAAGCGTAGAAAAGTTTAGGATATGTATCTAGGAGCAGCTGGGCCAGCGTTGTCTGTCTACACGACGAAATTTTTACATATCCTTACCGAAATCATCGCATCCACCACCAGCCGACCACCACGGCGCCGATGCTTCCAAGAACCATTGCCCATCTGCCCAGTCCACGTAGAATTTGCTCCTTTGCAAAAGCCTCCATTGCGTCTCCGTCGTTGATACGGGGAAAGGGTACTCCGGGCACCGGCTTGTCCAAAGCAGTGCACAAGGGGCCCCAGCCATCCTTGACGTCGAAGAAGAGCAGCTGGTCCGCGGGGACGACGCGCCTGAGCCACTCCTGATGGCGATCCCAGACCTGGCGATCGGGAACCGGCCCCTCGTGCGGGAACAACTCTCCCCAGCGGCCTTTGGGCAGGCGGTCAATGTAACGCGGGAACCAGCGCATGGTCGGAAGCCAGAACAGGGCAAACGAGAGGAAGGCCTGCAGGGAGGCCTGGCCCGTCTTCTCCACGCTCGCCACCCAGGCGTCTGGGTCCCGAACGGTGCAGATGACGACGGCGCCCGGGTGCATTCGCAAGAGCTCCTCGGTGAAGAGCATCCCGGGGACGTCGTTGGTGGCGGCGTAGCCGTCTGCGAGATGTCTGCGCAGCGTGTCCAAGACGACGTCCTCGTCGGTCGACGACTCGATGGGTGTGTGCTCGAGAGCGTCGATCCAGGACAGGATCTCGTACTCGGGCCCGCGAGTGATTTGGGTCCCGCCGTGGTAGACGGGGCCGTCGAGGAGTATCTCGAGGGCCCTGCTGAGGGAGGCGGTGCCGGTGCGCGGGAGCCCGGCGCCTATGACCTGGAGCTTGGTGCCCGGCTCTGGCTTGGACGCTTTCTGGCCCATTTTGGATGTGTGACGAAGAACTGGTGGTTGGATCGTGAGGTTAGAGAGGGAAAACGAGGACCGTACATGTGAAGGGGGTCCCGTGCCTAGGCAACGACTCGTATGGGCACATCTGATTTCGGTTCTTAGCAAAGAGACCAACAAAAATCAAAAGGTCACACATAAGTTCTTTACTGAAGCGGAACAATTACTTACTATGTGTATGAGTCCGAGTGGTCAGCTTACATACTGCGGTCGTCTCGGTGTAAGAAGTAAGTTCTCGTCGGTCGGTTTTCGGTGAGCGTCGGTGAGGGCCTTTTCACGCAGTCAAGGTAGTGCTTCTTATGGAAGTGTACATTGTAACAACCTCTGATGGCTATCTTACTTTGAGAATGGCAAGTGGAGCTTGATCTCGCGGGATCATACATAGTATTGCTCATCTGCAGCTGTACGAGTCTTTGTGTCCTCTTTCACGGGCCTGTCCGTCTTGCATATTGACACAGTCGGATGAAGCCGAACGTCGCTGGCAGTCGGGTTGGAAAAAGCAGGGAGAGATGCACCGTAAGCGTACGACGGCCGGTATACGTAGCATGGCACTTGTGTGCTCCATTGGCATACTCGATGGGTCATTATCTGTGCGCTCGTGGAGTCACTACCTACTGGTAGAGTCAAGCACGAGACAGATACGGAGTACAGTAGCCCCCGTCGGCGGACGGGAGGCGTACCGTGAACCGCAGTACGGAGTAGCTTGACAAGGAGTCGAGTCGCGCACCCGAGAGCTAGTGCGAGGGCATACAGACTGGCCTATCACGATGATGTATGGCGCGTGGGGCCCGTCGCCTACTGTGTGGTGCTGATTCAGCCTTAGATCATGTCTCTGGCGCAGCTTAGCAACGCTCAACTCAGACCCGCGCGCAAGGTGACACAAGGCGGGGGGAGCGGTGGTGGAACGACCCCGTCAGTTGCGGATATCGATGGTTCAGAGTATTGAGATGGCATCTGCAGGTTTTACAATGGTCATGGTTGATTAGGCCAGAGGAGGCCAGACCAAGCCCAAACCAGATGGTCGGTAGCATCGCGGAGAGGAACGAATCGAGGACTATCCAATCGCACCACAAGCTACTGTAAGGTAGGTGCCATGTATGCGTGCGGATAGGTAGGCGATGGCAGTCAATGTCATACCAGCCAGGTGCCTACATATCAATTTGTCAGTCACGACAAATCGCATTTTATGGCGATCTTGTCGGTCATTCCATCGTAGTGGTCTTGTTCGCCGGGTCGTGAAGGCCATACAGAATTCAGGCTCCAGCATGGTGAATTCACAGATGATTTTTTGAAATACGTTTAGAGTGCAGTTTTACCAGGCCGAAGTTACGGCAGCCTCCCATCATTGGCTTCTAGAACGAGTATGGAGGGGCGAGGGTTTGCTTGAACATGGCTGACGATCCAACAGCTCGGCGCACCAGTAATGTTTCTCTCTACCTGCGTACATCGATACTTTGGATCTATCACGTCTGGGGACTTGATCGTGATCAAACCCTAAGACTGAACGTGGTGTGCCATGCGCCAAGTGCCGCATCCCACCCGACGAAGCATTGGGAGGGATGGCTGGTGTATTCGTCAGGCTTATGATAGCTTGTTTTGTTGTTAAGCACTTATTCAGCGCCTCGACATACTCGTTCAACCCCCCTGTCGCTAATCCAACGGTTCTTCGGTTAAGGGTGCAGTGTGCGACATTATACGGATACAGTACTTACGTACCCTACCTTAGCTTTTGGCGGGAGTGACCTGATGGCACCCAGACCAGGTAGGTAAGGTAACTACATGAGCAGGTAGCAGTTGACTGTGTTTTCTCTTCGCCTAGCTCGCGCTGTCGCTTCCAACATTGTACCAATGTGCCACTTCCAGGTCGGCCCAGTTAGTTAGTTTAGAAGGTATTGCCGCCCGAGAAGCATCGTGGGATGGAAGGCGCTACCTCGTCGTTCCTACCTATCTTACCTGTTGCTCGTGCCTTGTACCGACATTCACCCCTCAGCGGATATCTCCAGATTTCTGTCCAAGGTACATTCAGAGCAATTTCTAGCTTGATACGTTCAACGCAGAAGTGTACGGATGATAACCCACAAAAGCACCACCTGCTTCGTTCTCGTGGATGCTGTAATTACACTGTAGCGTACCTCAACCTCATCTGCAAGATCCTGGTGGATGTTCTAACGTGGACCCTGATGGCGGGGCAGCTGAAGTTAGGTAGCTGCTACCTTAGTTAAGCGTCGTAGTGCCGTAGTGATACAGCAGCAACTTGTTTAGATAAGGAACGCCTGGGAAGCTCTTGTCTGCTTACCACGCCTTAGCTGAGCAGAGCTCCATCCACGCTCCAACGCCATGCCATGCCAACCGATTTCCGTATCGACGATGGAATGCCATCTACCAGTTACGACTACTTGCCTTACCTGCACGGCCAAGGGTGCCTACCAGATCTCCCTCCATGTACCAAACGTACGAGTAGCGTGCCGTTGATGCTGCTGCTGCTGCGTGGCATCTCTTCTTCGTTCCCCTCTTTTCCCATCTGTACTAACCAACCCCTTCTGCTTCCGGACCCAAGGCTGCGTTGGGACGGGAATGATATAAAGAAGGCCGGCTTCCTCCCCCCTTGGTCATTTCTCTCTGCAGATTCTCGTTTCTCATCACTCCAAGCCTCTATTCAGTAATTGATACCCTTTTTTGTCCCCTCGTACCGTCCCCACAGTCATCATGGCTCCCAAGATCGCCATCGTCTACGTAAGTACTCCATACTGCAGCTTCTTTCCTAATCAGGCAATTTGCAGTCTTGCCCGCCATTTCCCATGTTTCTCTGCCCTGGCCTTTCTTCTGTTCCAAAACATTCCTCCTTCAAAGGCAATCCATAAAAGAGGAAAGGGAAATATGATGCTGTATCGAAGCCACCCTCCGCAAATATGCCGTGCCCTGTCGATATAGTTGCCCGCACCGAATGCCTCGACCCCGCCGCGATCGCCCAACTCAACTCCGATTCCTTTCCCTGTCATTAAAACTGCTGTGCTAACACCCAACTCTTCCCAGTACTCCATGTACGGCCACATCCGCCAATTGGCTGAGGCCGAGAAGGCCGGCATTGAAAAGGCCGGAGGTTCTGCCGACCTCTACCAGTACGTTCCATACCGTCGAGACCCCTACCGTCGTTTCGTGCCGGCTGACTCTTATACCAAGAGTCGCCGAGACCCTCCCTCAAGAGGTCCTCACCAAGATGGGCGCCCCCGCTAAGCCCACCGACATTCCTGTCATCGACGACCCCGCGACCCTCGAGGCTTACGATGCCTTCTTGATTGGCATTCCTACCAGATACGGCAACTTCCCTACTCAGTGGAAGGCTTTCTGGGACAAGTCCGGCAAGCAGTGGAGCTCCGGAGGCTTCTGGGGCAAGATGGCCGGCCTCTTCATCTCCACTGCCTCCCTCGGAGGTGGTCAGGAGTCCACTGCCATTGCCGCCATGTCCACCTTTGCCCACCATGGCATCATCTACGTTCCCTTCGGCTACGCCAAGGCCTTCCCCCTGATGGCTGATCTCTCCGAGATCCACGGCGGAGGCCCCTGGGGTGCCGGCACCTTTGCCGGCGCTGATGGATCCCGCCAGCCATCCGAGAAGGAGCTCGAGATCGCTCGCATCCAGGGCCAGTCCTTCTACGAGGTCGTCGCCAAGCACGTCGGTTGACTGCATGGCAGTGAGGCCGGCGCCAAGATGGAAAACGGGGTCAACGCGACCGAAAAGCCGGCCCCGGCCAAAAAGGAGGACCTACAAGAGACGGAGGCACGTCACTCCCCCAAGGAGCTGCATGAACAGGATCTCAAGTCGGGCCCTTGCGGGCTGCCAAGCAAGTGTTTAGTGCAATAGGACGGCTTTCATCCAATATGGTCAAAATAGCTTTGGGAGCGCTTGAAAGAAATACAAAAAAAGGCAAAAATCTTTCCAAACGTTCACCGAGAACTAGGACGTCCGTTGCTTTTACTACGCTACAAGTGCGTCGAGATTGGGACCGCAGCGCACTTCATGAAAGTCAAAGGGATGACGTTGGCCGGAACAAGATCCGAGAAGGATCTGACCCGTGGCTCCAGGGGTGGCGGCGTTCCATTCCTGCACCTGCAAGCGCTGCACCTATCGTACAGGCCGATGGCTGACTGCATGGTGGCGATAGGCACGGCTGATTTTAGGTTGCAATGTTTCCTGGGCCTTGGAAACGTCTCTCCCTTTTAGCAGGCCGTACCTTCTTTTGACTTCGCACTTGCAAACCATCGTGCCCATCATCACGTCGTTTCACGTGCCAGAGATATTGTTGCCATCCCTGGAGCTGATCACATTTGTCGAAACTTGTTGACAGCGAGCTGATGACGCGCGTTCCCCGAAGTCTGCACCGAGTGTCGGTGCTATGGCTGGATACATGCCATCCTGTTAGAAGATAGGGTCAGGGGCGAGACGCGAAACCACACGCTCTGAAGTACAGCAAAAGTGCGATTTCTAAAATGACCTAACTGCCCCAAAATAACGCCTGTGATGATGCAATTGCCCGCCTTGCATTACTGCATACAATCTCATCTCGAAGATGCAATCTCGCACCAGGTCCGACCAGTGGACTATTTTCGCCCAAAGAGGACGTTCTTGCTATCGTGTACGTTTATCATGGTATACTCGGCCAGCAGCGGGTCCTTGTTGCCGAGGTTGAGGGTCACGGCAAGCAAGTTCGGTTCGGTCCAGGTAGGGCGCAGGCCGCGGGCTTCCAGGCGCTCCCACCAGTCCAGATATTTGGCCGACGTCATGCCGTTGAAGAAGTGTATTTCGATCATGAGCTGACCGATGGGCAACTCCTCGCCAGAAACAAGGGGAAAGTCGTTATTGAGACCATCCATGGCTTCGAATTCGGCAAATTCGATGTCCATCTTCAAAATATCGCTACATAGTTTGTCAGTACCTCGGATGAGTCGGGATACCAAAGGGTGGCGGGCGGAGGGACATACATATACTTGTGCTTGTTCATCTCCATCAGGTCGCTGATGCTGTAGAATGGGGGCGACTTGGTGGTATCGGTCTTGCCAGCGATGCCGACTTGAAGAAAGTGAGCTCTGGGGTGGTTGGCAGGCTCCAGCTGCTTGCCAAAGTCGACAACGGAGAAGTCATAGGCCCAGACCTCGCACTTTGTTCGGCTAAGCATCTCGTTCTCTGACGTGCATCGTTAGTAACGGCGTGTGTGCCAACCGTTCAGGAGATGTTGACTAGATCCAACCACGCAGACGACCTACCGAAACTTGACTCGTCGCGAACACCAAACGAATAGATGACGCACTTTCGATCCTTGGGGAAGTTGACATATTGCGACATGCCACAGACCCACTTGCCGCCGTCACCCATACGGCCAACTCGCTCCATCTCGTGAGGGCAGCTGTACGAGGCGGGAGTGAAATCCCAGATGGAATAGGGATGCTTGCCGTAGGCCTCGGCGCTCGTGGCCGGGAATCTGGGAACCAGAGTCGTTAGCTGACGGGATTCAACGGTTTCAAAAAGGTATGGGGCACTTACAAAGGCATCAGTGAGGCGTCACCATAATCGGTAGCAATCATCTCGTGGCGCTGTTTCACCGTCTTCTCCCATATGGCCTCGGCCGTAGCCATGAACTCGCGCATCGAGGGACGGCTGCCGGGAATGTTCTGGACGAGGTTGCCGACCTTGTTCGTCGCCCATTCCTTGGCCTGGTCCGGAGAGCCAAGTGAGCGCAGTAGTGCGAAGACGAATAGCAGGCCAGCGGCCAGCCAGAGCATCTGCACGACGCGTCTATTGTTTGCAACCATGGTGACGAGATTGCTTCGGTCAGTCTCCTAGGGGAGCGATCGTCAGAAGCAGTGAGTGACTTTGCGTCCTCGGACGGGGAAGAAATTGTCAGAGCTGCGTTGAGAATGATGCTGTTGGTTCGAAATGCTAGTGAGTGGGGGTTGCGCAACTTCGTAGATCGTTGTCGCTGAACAGAGGTAGGAAACGCAAGTCAATTCAAGATGGGAAGAGCCACGTCGAGCGTTTCGTGTCTGGTCGTGGGGCGTAATCGGAAAAGCCGGGAAAGAACGGTTTCGATGCTGTCGAGGCTTCCCGTCAGCTCCTGTCTGATCAAGAACGGTGGTTGACAGGCCTTACTAGGCAAGTACTGACTGGAAGCTGGTTACGGAGGAGATGAGATAACAGCGAGAAAGTTGCACAATGTACGGCAACACTGAAGAGTGATTGAGGGTACGCAGAAGCGGCAGCTCCGCTACACGAATCTTGTCTTGTGAAATGTTGAAATCAGTAAGGACTCCCTTCGCCCGGACGAGTCGTTCAGTAGGTAGAAAGGAACGTACGACACAAGGCAGCTACCTACACTACAAGTACGACGCTTGAGGAGGGTAACGCAGGTCAGCTACCAGGTTGTTGCCTTTCCTTTCAAACTCTACCTGCTTGAGAGAGCGCGACATTGCGGAGTACTCCAAATGTATCAAGCCATGGGTATATAGGTAGTAGAGTATCCCTATATAAGGGAGAAAAGTATGTCGAGGTACATACCAGTGAATGAGGGGCCAAGACCTGCCATTTTCCGACCTTCTACATGTCTGGGAAGTTGCTTCCATCCTTGTCGTGTCCAAACATCAAGTGTTTTGCATTTCGCGGAAAGTATACCCCAGCGGCAGCGCATTCATGACTAGCCAGAGCTTCAAAAACTATGGTCGAGTCTATGTGACACTCGTAAAAAGTCAATTCCCGCGGGGGAAAGACTAGAACTCCATCAAGTCGCCATGAGAGAGGTCGACGCCACGATTGCAACGCCACAATGCAACGCCACATTAATATTGACAACGTTGGTGTACTGGCAGCTCCTTTTCTTTGGCGGCGGCGTCAATCATATCCTGCACCTTTTTCTTCTTTTCTCCACGTATGGATTCGACCAAGCCGATGAGAGGATAGAGCAGTGCAACCAGCGACACAACTGATCCGAAACCCCATGTCTTCTCGCCGGCGTCTTTGAATGTGTAGATGGGGCCCTGGCCGAAGGCGTCCGAGGCAGAAATAAGCCGTCCTGCTGCCCCAATCGCCAAGCTGGCCATGACGGCCGTGCCGGTGTACTTGACGAGGTTCGTTGCCCCGTTTCTGGAGTGTAAATACCAGCTGGCTACGGTAAAACCAATAACGTTCGCCGCAATAACTCCAATGGTTCCGATGAAGCTGGCCGTGGTGCTGTTGCCCTGTCCTTGCTTGTCGACAACCCAAACGCAAGCGACGGGTAGAATGGAGTCTTGCATTTCCTGCTTCACGCCCTGTAGAATGAAGACACCGAAAGTGACGTTGAGGCAAAGGCTGACGCACATGAGTATCTGACGCATGCCTCGCAGGACAGGATCGCTCTTGAAGTCGAGGACCAAGACGAAGAGTGTGACGATGTGGACGGCCGTGGATACGTTCGAAAGAAGCCAGATAATGAAGAAGTGGTACGGGACCATGATGTTGACGCGTGACAGACCGACGATGGAGAGGCCAATGCTGTTGAGGATCTGCTGATCCGAGTAGCTGTTGAGCATGTTACGCCGCAGCACGGATGGATTGCGTCTTGACTCGGATACCATGATGGTGATGCTGAGAAATATGGTGATGCTGGCCACAATCATGGAGGACAAAAGACCGCCGATGCCAGCAACACCTCCATCGCTGGAGATGGGGCCATATGGGCGGGCACTGCAGTTTGCCGCCCAGAAGACGGAAGACATTTTCCGAGCTGACTTTGGCGGTGGTGTTGATATAAGTAGACTGCAGATTGTTTGAATCTGAGAAGGGAAGAACAACGAAGAGGAAGAAAGAGTGAGTGATCAAACGAAGCCAAACCAGGGCGTGTTGATAATGCTGGACATGTCTCAATCGGAGAAAGCACGATAACTCGTTTGGAGAGACCTCTTTGGCCTCGCCGGCGAACTCTCGCGGCAAAGCTGGACAGACTGCCTACCTTGCGAGTCAATGCTGTTATGGGCGACCACTCGTCCGGAGAATAAGAAAAAGAACGGGGAAGAGACAAGAAGCGAAAGAAAGTGACGGACGAATATCAAAGGCGACGACAACGAGGGACCTCGAATTGGAGGCTTGGGTAGGGTTGAGCAGTCATTCTCCTTTTCAAGACCTTTTAGAGGAGTGGCTTACAAGTACCGCTAAGCGCTGCCCCTGTCGTCTGAAACGAACATCCACTGGGGGAACCCTTGGAGACGCTGAACGACTGGCTGGCAGTGGCTGCTAGCATCTGTCCAGCGGCCACTTAGTGTTCATGCGCCGTCTGCCGCCTGTGGCTCCGCCCCGTCGACGCCACCCGCATCTCACATTTTGCGCCTGCAGATCGTTTGACGTTGACAACCCCTCTCGGCCTCGCTCCATCATCCTGGGGTGTCTGGCCTTGCTTTATCAAGACAACCCTTGTGGCAATGCATACCGTTCAAGTACTCGTTCCGCTATCGAATATGCGCCATCTACTATGTTTAAAGCGCTCCTCGCTGGTTACGACACCAAGGTTGCGGAGAACAACGTACTGGCTCTGCAAAGATGGTGTTGGCCCAAGGTGGTGTTGTTGGCACTAAACACACACTTTGGCCGCGAACTGGCTGCGGATCAGCGACCGCTACCGGTAGGCCAAGGCCAGCACCGGTCCGTCCAGCATCCTGAAGAAGCCCATGCGTTGTAGCCCCTTGGGAACGCACACGGTTTATCGAAGCTGTTTATTAAAGCCATAGGGGCTTCTATGTCTGTCTAGAAAAATCATGGTATCACAAGGGTGGACAAGAGTCCGAGAAAAAGCGCTCGGGGTTACAAAGGAGATGGTGGCAGAGCGACTAGAGCTCCGCTTGACCGTTGGCCTCGCCATTGTCATCCGTCGCATGCTTGCCATCCTTTGGCGGCAGACTGACAATGAACAGCAGCGCCATGGCAATCGAGCAGCTCGTGGCGACCCCCAAGTAGGGCAGGCCGATCCAAAGTCCTCCGAGCCGCATACCCAAGCTGAACAGTCCGGCCAGCATAGGCTGCGCGTACGTCGATCCTGCCGTCTCGACTACCGAAATAATGGAGTACAGCCGAGTCCGGTGCGCCGCGTCAACGAAGACGGTGCTGATGCTCCTAGTGTAGCTGCCCCAGCCGGTACCCAAAGCAAGAATTGCAAGGCCACCGACGAAGGCGCCCACCGTGGGGGAGGCAGACATGCTTAGGGACCCAATCACCAGAGCGACGGACGACAAGCGGGCCAAGACGAGGTCGCGCTGGTGATCGTCTGGGAAGCGCACTGCCTTTGGCATCGAAGGCGATGCGAGGAGCTTCGAAAAAGCTGGCAAAATGACCATGACGGACAGTAGGACGCCAAAGCCGTACAGGGAGGACAGGTATCCCGTTTGCGAGAGGGAGACGTGAAATCGCTTCGACGCGAAGATGGACATGAACTGGAACGTTGATGCATTGACGGGATAGGCGATGAGCACTGCAACGAGGAGGATTACCAGTGGAGGCGACTTGAGGAGAACCAGAGACTCTCTCAGACGGTGGAGAGTATGCTGAATAGGTCCCAGCACGGCTGATTCGGCCTCGGGTTCGTTTGCAATTGGATCTGCCGACACTTGGGCGGCGGGTTTCGTCTCAGGGACGAAGTGGATGGTCACGATCAGGGTCAGAAAGAGGCCCCAAGCTAGCCATATTACAGGCCACGGACCGGTCCTTAGCATCATCCAGCCGGCGACGGCGGGAGCACAGAGGTTGCCCAGCATGGATGCGACATGGACACGCATGAAGCTTTTGGCTCTACGTAAAGTGTCAGCAAGGCGGTTGTGCCAGCCATTTGGGAGGCATCACTAACCTGTTTTCCGGTGTAGTGACATCGGACAGCATAGAGAAGACGACGGCGCTGAGGACAGCGTTTCCGCCCCCCAGAGCTATAACGGAGGGCCCAAGCCAGATGGACTGGATTGGAATGGTTCCTGGAAATCCACAGACGACGGCAAACCACAGCTGGTCCATGGCTATGCCGAAGACGGTGATGGAGAAGACCTTCTTCCTTCCGAGGCGATCGGCGACGATGCCCCAAGGAAAAGCGCACACGGCGCCGATGAAGGCTTGCAGGGCGCTGTAGACGGCGAAGAGATAGGCCACTTTGGACTGGATGGCATCCTCCTTGCACATGTCCTCATCGAGACTCGCAGTGCTCGAGACATCGTAATACTGGCGGCAGACAATGTCCTCAACCAAACGAGTTGCGGGAATAAACCAGAGGCCGCCTCCGCCGGATCCGATCAAGACGACGGCGCAGAAAATGGCGACGATGATGTCCGGGTTATGCACCTTGGGCACATGGAGATTGGCGGCGCGCAGGATGGACTCTGTGCGGCTGCGGCCGGTGCCGGGACGCTTGGGTTCTCCGGCGATGAGGGGCGTCACCTCGGTTGGGACCATGTCGGACGAGCTGGACGGTGGGACGTCGAAGTGGACTGCGGCCTCGTCTGAAGGCTCGGCACGGTGATGCATCTTGGCGGCGGTGTAACGGTCCCGCGAGTCCGGGTGTGGCGTTACTAGATTGGATTGTTGTTTACAGATGAAGTAGTGCCAGGTGCGACGAACCGGCACCGTATCTGCGGATCAGAAGAAAGAAAGCCAAAAGTCAGTTAAAATGCGGCGGGAAGGGTTCAAGAAGTATTCAGGAAAGCATTGACGTTCGGTACGGGCGGGCTATGCTGGTGGTGAGGGAGGCAGCTTGGCAGCTTAGAAGCGACCGCAATCTTATCCCTTACTGACGCGATGGACACGGCCGAGAGCCAAAAGATCAGACATGCAGTGTGAAACTAGAAATGGAAAAGAAACGTTCCCTGCAGAACCGAAGTGCCTTTCTGACCACGGCTGCGACGAGGACGACGGCGATGCGCGTCGAGTGCCGTAATGCGCAAGAGTGAAAGTGTTCAGATCTGCAAGGACGCGTGATAAGACCGACAAGACAACGAGTGAGAATGAAGCAAACGACACAGAAAGAGAGAGACACGTCTCACGAGAGATGCCGCTATCTTGACGACGCGGACATTTGCTCCGGGCGCGACGACTACAAAAAGAGCACACGCAGTACGCTGTCGTCATCGCCCCTGATGGACATAAGAAAACAGGTTGGGCCGGGTCGAGTGGGAGAACCAAACGCCGAGTCTTACTCGCGACTGACGGTCGATCTGGCGAATGAGCTGACTGCGTGAGGTGGCAGGTTCACTGCATACGACCAAAAGTCGGGGATGAAAGACGCAATCAACACGTCCACATTCATACGTAGGTACCTAGGTACCTAAGCTGAGGTAGGGCTGCAGAATTGGAGCCGGCGCCAGAAGCTCCAAAGTATGGGTACTACCTGGTCTATTAGTCTTCCCTCGCCATCCGGACAGTTACAGCGTAAGCTCTTCAACTAGGTAACGACCGACCCAGTGAGTCGACAATTTGATGAGGTATTACTGCCCGACTGCTGTTGAGCTCGACACGCGGGTCAGATTCATCCGAGGCAGTCCCAGCTGCCGTTCTAGGTTTCGCTCACACGTCTTAATCAACCAGGAGTAGAGACCCTCTGAGGGCACATGCACCAATCAACGGTTCGGACGTCGGTCGCCTTCCGATTGGGGAGTGCCTAACACCCTCCAGATAAGCCCGATAAACAAATCCCGAGGCACCGACCCGAGCCCTCCAGGTAAGAACATAGGTACGCAATACAAGTATGGGTACCTACCTACTTGCCTTCCTAGGTGGTTAGGTACATTAGGTAGTTAGGTAGTCACAGCGGCAAGGTAAGGCAGCGTGGGCAGGTGCTATAGAGGTACTCCGTACGCCGGCACGCATCTTCTTCCATCTGTGCCCTCTTTCCACGCGGCCCTTACCTTAAGACGTCGCCGTGTCTTCCATCGTCGTCAAGGTCGTTTGTTGAACTCTGCTTGATCGGACGAGGCGACCGCTGGAACCCTGGAAGTCAGTGCGCTGGTCATGAAATTTGCACGCTTGCGACCGGATTTGACAAACAAGCTTCGATACTACGACCTTGGCTAACGAGCTCTATACGAGTACGGAACCCCAGGAAGCGCTTCATCTGTTGGCGCTGCATCCGATCACTTCCCCTCCGTCCGGTGCCAGTAGCTACTGGCCCAAAGAGACAACAGCTGGTAGTGGCACACGTGGGAGAAGCGACCGAGTTTGGGTTACTTGGAAATCAGAGTTAAGTGAGGGGTGAAAGTGTGTTCTTGCAGCTTTTTCACTTTCGAACCCCTCGCTCGACTTCTCAGAACCCATGCTCACCAAGGACCGACCAGGTTATTCCTTCTGATATGGAAGACGAACCACATCGCGAGATGCCGTGCGTCTTTTTTTCTTTCGGTTTTGTCGTCGTCATGGATAACAGATTATTCCGCCATCTTATCGCACCGAGCGAGCATCATTGATTTTCGCATGGTCTCTTTGACTCCAATTTCTCAGCATGAATGCGACGTTTGTCCCTCCCACTCTGAACCTTGCGGCACGTCAAGCATATCGAACGGGGAAAGAATACGGAGTATTGAACCCACGGTCCGCGCCAACCTCACAACCGACGTGTCACAGAGGCCTTACAACTGGCCACGGCGGCAGTCACGGCAGAGTCCTGAGTCTCGGCACACGAGATTTGTTCGGCTGGCCTCCCAAGCCTCAACAGACTCTGCCTAGCCCATGCTCCAAGACAGCCGATGCCGGTACTGGAGAAGAATTTGTCTTCTAGGCACAATTGCAGAGGGCTTTGCAACTGAGATGCTAGAAGCATCATGCTGAGCTCGGCGTCCAATTGGTTGGTGAGCGGACCAGCTCAGCCACCGACCAGCTCTTTCGCAGACGTTGCCCTGATATCTGCAGAAAGTGGCTTGCTTCGGCGTGCCAAGTCGCCGACTACATGTACGTTACAATTTCCGGCCGACAACCTCCGAGTCGACCGTATGCACGTCGAAGCCAGCCTCGTGGCACACAGCAAGCCCATGATACTTCATCGGCCGCATTGCCATGGAGAAGACTTTCTATGCCATTGCCCTGGTATCGCCTGGGCTCATTGTTGTGTTCTCGCCAGTGGCCAGTAGCAGGAAGAAATCTTCTGCGGCCCAACTCTCAAGACGTCAAAGCTGTGGAGCGAAATAAATCGGGGTACCTATTCGACAAGTGTGGTCCTATCGAGCTCAAATGCTTGCGCATGGACAAGAACACAAGGGGAACGTCCCATTCATAGCCTTCTTGGGCCGTCTCGAGTTCATCCACATACTAGTGAAGCTTGAGGGCAGGCTGCCAAGTCGGCGAATCTGTCTGGCTTTCAACAAGCGTCCTCCAGCCGTTTTTAACTTGACGTTCCCGCACGTTATTCGGCCGTAATTCCCCAACTCTGTCCCATGTTCGATGCACTGGAGGCACCTTGAACTGTTAGCGGGACTGGCCCTAAAGACTTCTGGTATTCTTTGAACGGCATCAGTTCCTAATATCTCGCCCGTCCAAGACGGAACTTGGTTGAGACGCCACATGGCCGTGAATGCCACGCGAGTCTACATGTAATGTTTTTTGGTTCGTCAGCTCCGCGAGTGCCACCTCCTTGCCGGGATATCAACAGTTGACGCCCGTCGACCACTTATACCTTGTATAGAACGTGCTTCGGCTTGTATGGGAACGCTGCCACAACAAATAATCGCACGTTGCGAAGGGCTTGGAAATGAGACGACCTGAGAGCAGACATGCTCGGTATTACTGGACCGACAGGCCGATCTGTTCCCCATCAGGCCATTCGCCAAGGGACAAGGCTCCGGCCAGCGCAGCCCGGCTTCCCGGTTTGGTATGCCGCTCGAAAGGCGCCTGACGATGAGCGGTTCGTGACGGCAGAGAAACACGGCATCGCCGTCACCAACAGGACCCGCGTCGTGTTCGGACGGCCTAGAACGGGATCGACCCGCAAGCAACTGACGACTTCATCGTCAGCGTTTTCAACCATCATTTCATGTCATAGGCAGAGCGTCCTGCTACTGCAAGCCAGGCAGATGTGGCACTCCCGACCTCGCTACGAAGCGAGCAGACAATAGCTTATACCTGACGGAGTCGAGAGCCATGAGTAGTGCCGAAGCCACGTACACGTGTAGACGGTGGCCGCTGGTATCTGCCATTGAAGCGTCGGAGAATAGTACCGACTCTCTATGGCCGCAGGCAAGGTAACACCCGATGTTGTGCAACGACACGACACAATAGCGGATATGGACTATCTGTATCCGTCCATGGTTTGGAAGCAAGGGTTCTACGAGCCACGACCACTTTCTTCTGTGTCGATGGGAAAAAGCACCAACGACTTCGCGTGGTGGTGGTGGTGGTGGTGGTGCATGGCATATCCCAGCAAGCCTTGTCGTCTCGCCAGCATTGCTTGCTCTCTTCCCTTCCAGGCCCCATTCCTGTTGCTTCATCACATCGTACGATCGCTTTGGTGCATCTATTCTTTCATATGAGCAACTGTTAGCGGCGATCTGATCGAGCCGCCCTTGACGGGAGCCCACCATCGGCCCGCGTACCACAAAAGGGATTCGTCCCGTTCCGGAGCTCGACCCGGACCCGGCCACGACCCGCGACCCGCGACCCAAGAACGACGAAAGACAGAAGTTAGAACGGTGATGTCGGATAGCATTCTGGGGAGCGGGACCAAGATGGTGATTGGACTGGGTCTGTGACGAAGATGAGAGACTTTGGGACACTCTGCACGATGAGGTGTAATGTCGACAGAAAATTAAGAGTTGCGAGACATGAGAACTGACGACATTGGCGCAAGGAGATGAAGGAGACGAATCAGGACATGCGCCGACCGTCCTCTGCAAAACAAACGACGCCGTTCGCTCGCTTCCCGCGTCATCGGCGTCACTGGGCGCCTATACTCATCACGGCTTATCTGCATTGCCAAAATCATGTCGATACCTTTGCACCACCGCCTCAAGCTCAGGCTAACCGCAGAAGCAGCAGACACTGGAGGCAGAGACTGAGCCGGATATACGTTACGTGCCTCAGCTCGCCGCCAGCAGAGAAGGAATCCGCAAGGCAGGGGTCAAGGTTCAAAATCTTTCACCTCCACAAGGCGTCCCGAGAAGCAGCTCGCCACCATGTACTGTGTAGAGTCGACAGCAAAGGGCAGTCGACATGCCTCGGAAAACGTCGAGAGAGGAACCTCTGTTCTCTCATTCATCACAGAGGGGCATCGCGGCGGCGGAGCACCCTCCGACAAGCTGGGACCCGTGCAATTCCCAGAAAGCGCCGGGAGGCCAGGGTTGACGCAGCGCCGGCGCCTCTCATTCGTCTTCAGAGACAGATTGATCTCCACTACGGATGCACGATTGAGCCATCCGAAGTTGGACGACTCTCCACCCGCCTACATGCTGTGTACACTAAACGGCGATGGGGGCCAGGGACGTGCAGTTTGTCCCGCGTCGTATCGTATCTGGGTCCTTGTTGGCACTAAAACCTGCAGTCTCTCTGCGCTTCTCGTAACACCTGCAAGGCAATGATGCTCTCGCTACACTCTCCGGTCGACACGTCCAGCAGGGGTTCTCTTCAACCTTTGTCAAGAAAACAAGGGTTTCTGCAACAACAGCGACGGCGGCGATGAGGATAAACCGAGCTACTCCTGGCCAGGCCTCGCATGCGGCCGCACCAACGACCGCTGAGCGAACGAGCACACTTCGGAATGTTTGAATTTGGCACTTCTTCCAGCAGTATGGGACTCGTCGTCGGGATTTTCACCACGACGCACTGGACGAGTCCCAACATCCTTTCCCCTTTTCCCGCTTCACCAGCGCTGCTAGTTTGTTTGTCTGCTCAGCTGAGCTGGGCGCTCTTCAGTGATTCGAGCGACTACAGACCACGGGCAAGTGACCGTCGCTGCATACTCAGATCTGTCCCTCAAGGAAGTTGTGGATTGCATGATGCCCCGACGGTGATGCATTACGGTTGCAGGACAGCATCTGGCTTCACTGCGTGAGGTGGGCTTGGTGAAAGGATCTCACCTGTCGCTACACTGTACCTATGCATCAAGAGTTTATGAAGGCATCTGCGTCCAGGACAACCCCCCGATCTTCCGGAACTTGACGCCCGCGAACGACAGTGACGACTGAACCCACAGCTCGCTTGCAATTTCACACGCCAGAACAGGGTCTATTGTGCTAGCCTGGCAAGGTCCAGAAGTTGCCTCTTCGGCTTACCCATATTCGGCTTCTTCTCTCGTTGAAGCGCAGAGGAGTCAGTACCCAAAAGTCTCAGAGTATGACTGCTGAAGAGTGACAGCACTGATCATGCCGAACCGAAGATGATCGGTATGAGTACCAAAGGTCACATGTACAGGGAGAGATCTGTGGTAGAGATGACGAACCAAGGAGTTGGGGACCGGAGAGGGAAGACGCGGTATCAGCAGCGTATCCAACCCGTCGCTATACGACTTCGTCACGCACTGCATCTCGCCTGTCACATTTAGTCGACTCTGGTACTCGGTAAAGCTCCCAGCAGCCTGGACTGCGAGTCCAGATCCTGGATTTCGGGACACCCAAGTTGGGCTCCCGGGTATGTTCACCCCAGGACCGCACGCCCTCTCGCTTGAGTTGTAGTGACAGACTCGCGACAAAGTCTATCCTGTATCCTCTTTTCCTGTCAGCGGGCGAGGTCAAAAGCGTCTCCATCTCCGTTGCAAGGAGCATTGGGCTATCAGCCAAGTGCGCGTGGACCCTCCTACTCATCAAGGCGTGACTGGATTAGGCCCTACAATTTGTCGAACCAGCTCCGTGGTCCGCCTTCTTGCAGACGGTGAACTGTGTCAACTGGGCCGTGCCCGTCATATCGTCTGATGAACCAACCGTTGCTTCCCAAAGGTGTCATGGGAAGCGGGGGACGATGCGGCATGGGTAGATCGCGCTTGTTGGCCCTCACCCATGCACAAAGCAGCTGGTGCAACAAAGTGATGTAGCGAATGTGGGTGTATGAGAAGAACCAAGCTGGTCAGAGCCACAGCGATGTAGCCTCGACGTTCACTAGCAGGGCAGGGTGACTATCATGACGGCTGTGAGGGCCCTCCGGCTCATTGCTTCCAATCAGGAAATGACCTCGTCGTTTATCTCGCCTGCGAAGCCCTCTGGGGTTCCTATGTCACGTTGGCTACCGCACCTGCGGCGCACCTGCGGGTGTCCACTCGTCGGCGCATCTTTCTTTCAGCCCCTGTCCGGGCAGCCTTTGTATCAAATCTCCTTCTCGGGAGGCGAACATGCCTGCGTGGCCCTGACGCCGGGGAGCCGGTATCTTACCACTGCTGCAGAGTCCCCATATCAACCGCAAGTCTCGCCACGACATATAAGCCTTACATGCGGTTCTTTTCTCTCTACGAGTATCAACCACAGGGTGTATCTTATCTTCAACCTTCTCGAGTGGACGAATTACCATCTTTCGGTGCTCGAAACACGGCATCAAACCAAGACGTCATCAAATTCCTGGCTCTCCGCCCAAAAAGAAACAAATAAAGACACACAAAACACATCATCTCTCCGGCTCCCCGCCCGTTTAGAAGTCTTGACAACAAAAACAGGATGTGTCTTTCCTCCAAAGACCAGTCATACGCCCCAAGGCCGGCCCTCAATAACGCGAAGCAATGGGTGGGCGATTCTCAGCCGCTCGTGCCCAGGGATGAGACGTCCACAAGAAGCGACGTCATTCGGGCACGAGGAGCGGCGTATTTCTTCGACGATATCGTCCTCGAAGTTGATCCGGACCCGTATTCGGATGAGGAGCCATCACCAAGGATGAGTTATGCCCGCAGGAGAACAGCAGGAACTGACCCGAGACGCCGCCGGGTAATCAATCACCCCAGAATTCGCAAAAGAAGTGCCAAAGATTCAAGCGCGCCTCGTCGAGACCAAATATTGAAGCATTTGCCAGACTTGTGGAGGTTAGTCTTGGATCCCCTCAACCTTGCCCTCCCCCACAACCTTGTCCATCGCTGACCTCGTTTGTAGCCTGGACGCGCACTCCATGAGGTGTATGGTTACGGCAATGCCCTTGGATGCTCTGCGGAGCTTGACCTCGGAAAAGGCCTGGCATCTTAACAAAGAGAGAGTCTTTGGATGCATGGACGTGTTTAGGCTCAGGGACTTGGCCGAGGGCGATGTACGACTGCGCGACGAGATTGCCCAGTCGACAGCAGCGAAACTCACTCTAGAGGAGGCGTTTAGGGGCATGACCTTGGACAGCATCAAGCACCTATCTCGATCCGATGGCTGGCTCGGGAGTCAGCTCTCCGAGTCTGACGCCGCCAAGGAAGCGAAAGACGAGGCCTTTGGCCGCATGGATCTGGAAGAGCTCAAACACTTGTCCGAATCAGACCCCTGGTACAAGGAAGAGATCAGCAAGTCCGAAGCAGCTGCAAAAGTCAAGCAGACGGCCTTTGACAAGATGGACATCTACACTCTCCGAAGATGCTGCGAATATAGTGCCTGGCTCAACACGGAAATTTTTCATTACCTCAAGCGCGCTTTCAACGAAGACTTTTGGCTGAGCAAAGCATTTGCCTCCGATTTGGAAGCCCACCGGATCATGGTTGCTTACCTGTGTGCTCAGGACAGGAACGATTCGCCTGGGCCTGGTTGTTTGCGTGGCTGCTTTGGCTGCTACGAGAGGAAACCACCAAGCGGATTCGAATCTAACAACAGGCCGCTGGCTGTTGTCGTGTATCCTGATGGGAGCATGGAGGCGTATCCTACACACGACCAAAAGCAAAATAAGATGGTGCCCCAAATTCCAGTGGAGGAGCCAGCGAGGAAGATCTTCATCCGGCGCCTGTGCATGGAGTGCGGTGTCAAAGTGGGAATCTATCAGCCGGGCAGTCGAATCGAGTCACGAGGCCAAACAACTCACTGGGTGTGTTACTGCAGGAGGCTGAGGTTGATTCGAAGTGGAGGTTGCGACACGTGCCCCGTTTGCTGCCGCAGGAGTCCGTTGCGGAATCCGGAGGTTGTCATACCTTCGAGTTACGGTGGAGCTTATGGACGACATTCGGCTTCGTCCTAGCGGCTTCGCGGGTTGGTTCTGCAAGCGTCAGGATAGGCGTTCAGAGTGGGAGGGATAGAATGTGTTATTGGGTCCATCTTCCGGACCTCGAGGTATTAAAGACAACAATGAGCAGCGGAGGATCACAGTACTCTGGCTAGGGAAAGGAAGGCGACGGGGGATTGGTAGGCGTCAGACTTTTGAAAGGATTGACTTGGTTCGCCGGCGTGTGGACGGTAGGGCTGTCGTCGCACATGGGCGTGTTGTGTTTTATGTATTATAGTCTATGTGTAGATGCCGACCGGCCTCCAAGACCCTTTTGATTATACCATGCTTCTATTCCTGGCTTTTGCATCACTCTCTGCCCCGACCTCCCAAAAAAGCACGCTTGCTACTTGGTTGAGATGTTTGAACGTGACAACGTCGGTCTAGTTATATCCGGATCTTCCTTTGGGCGCGGCGCCCTGGTCTCGGATGCGATTGTAACCACTGCGGCCACAAGGGACCTCTGGAAGACGGTCGCGCTGTGTCGTCTTGATGTAGGGAGAATTAGTCGGCCTCTCGCCGGCGTCTCTCTGTCGCGGGCCTGGTCTGAAGCCGGAGCCAGCTGTGTTGCGGGATCGTTGGTACTCCATGACGACAAACGAGCGCAACCGTGAAGTTGTACTGTTGTTGTATAAGCCCAGGCGAGCTGTCTACGGTGAGTTTGCGGTAGCTGTAATGACAATGACGCTCTTTGATATGTGAAGGAGCACGAAATTCTGAATGGTCTGCTGAGTGGTCTGCTGACGTGGATGCTTCGAAATTAAGATGCTCTTCAGAAAGCGGCGGCGAGGAACATTCTTGTATTCTAGACCAAGGACGGGATTCCAGAAAATCTTTACACGAAAGGTTTCGCGAATCGTCATCGGTGGTGGCAGGGCCGTCGGAGGGGGCTTCCACGTCCTGAAGGACATTCCTCCTGCGACTGCGCCTTGGGCAGAGTTCGCCAGAAGATGAGATGCTGAGTGTGCAACATAAACTATATACCTTTGACTCGTGGGTCTACGGCCGAAGGAAGGACGACGACGAGGGGCAGAGCAAAAGCTCGAGCATGCGTCAAGCAGCCACTCGACGTCTGCCCTCGGCCTGATGGACATGTCTGGCGTGGAATACTAACGGCAATGATCAGTGACGAGCTTCTTCTTTCTACCGCAGTGGACGAGCGTTGGGATGCTCAGACATGAATGAAAAGAAGGGTGATGGCGAATAGCAGGCAAATAGACCATGCTGCATGTACTTCCGGAGACGAGACGAAGGTAGAAGGGTAGTGAGAGGCCCGGCTGGCAGCGCGATGGAAGCACGAGGCCAAGGAGGGTTCAAGCACTTTGAACGACGACCGGAAACCCTTTTCCTAGAGGACGAGATGCAGACAGACCGCCTGCTGCCTGTTCTTGAGCAACAACTCGGTCAATCCTATGGAATATGCGCCGCGGCACAGACACAGGCACAGGCAAAGGCACAGGGTCGGCGTCTCTGGGTGGTTCGGTCAGCTTCCGCGCTGGGCTGAACTACTCCGAGGTCTGTGAGGCAAACAGTCAGTGCTAAGAGGTTAGAAGCTTGCTAGAACACAAGTCGAAGCCGTTGCCGAACGCCGAGCCGTCTCGAAACTGAAGGGGTGCTGGGGAGGAGAAGGCGATCTCAACAGAGTCTGACCGCAGCGGCATGGCTCGCGTGAGACTGAGAGGCGTCATGTGATTGATTGTGTATCCAAGCTGCTCTCATCTTACCGCTCACCAGCTGCTTTTTCTGGAGTAGCTCATTAATAACCACTCACTCGCTTTCACGATCCTCCGGGAACGACATAAGCGAGTCCTACTTTCAGTCCAGCGAAAAACAATTCTCATTCACTAGGTCTAAAATGAATTCAATCTCGATCCCCGACAATGCTTGAGTCTGCGCATTTCATACGCCTTGCAGCAATCCCCGTCCTTCGTCACACGTCAGTCGGCATGGCTCACCCGTAGACGCGAGACTGACATGCGCCCATGAAATCGAAGCTTCCACGAGCAGGCATGCGTCACATTCACATCGTGACGAGCGAGGTGCATGCGCTCGGCTCACCCAAGCGTCGGGTTCCGCATCAAAGACGCATGGCACCCGCACTGGCTGCACCGAAACTGCAGCGGAACGAACTTTATTTCTTTCCCTGTTGAGAACACACGATGGAACGATGGCAAGATGGGTAGGAGAACGAGAAGCGCACGAGCAGAGAGCAGCCGCCGACTCTCAGACCGATTATCAACCTTCCACAGTCGGCTTCTTGCCCCAAGTCAGACTGGCATGTGCCTTGCATTACTATGTAATTACCGATGGGGGCAAAAACAAACGTAAGCCCAGGAACGACCAGATCAGAACGACAGGGCTAACCGTTGAACCCAACGACTGTTAGAGTTGTTCTTCCCCTTCGACAAACCTTGGCGCGCGCCCTGGCTTCTGCTTGGACACGCGGCGTTCATCGCGCACGGCGCTGAATCCCAATGAAACAAGACGAACTGCCTGACCATTCCGGGACAACCAAGTTTGAGGCCGCGGCGCTCAAGCTGTCAACGACGGATGAACATGACGCTCTGATGCCCGCTCACGTGGTTCCAGTTAGTCAAGAATAATTGCCGCCTCTGTTGACCGGCAAACACTTCAACATCGTTCTTCTCACGTCCCAACGCGTGCCTGTGGGGTCTTGCGATGGCTCCTGGTTTCAGGCCAATGGCTTCGTACTTTCACCCCGATCACTCAAATGAAGTGTGAGGTGAGATGGGCCTACCGACTCATCTGCACCTGGTCAATAGAGGCCGGATGCCCTCGACATACGGCAACGTAAATACCCCAGCGATTCAAACCCTAAAAGAAGATGTCAACGTTTCTCAAGGTCTCTTGCGCGCAGTCATGTACTTTTGCTGCCTTCATCGCGACGCCAGAGCCGCAAGTGAGGTTATCCCAGAGGCTGCAGAACTTTGACTCTTAAACTCTGTCAGAAGTAACGTTATCAACTGTCCATGGAAATGTAGCATCGATTACCCAGCTAATCACACGGCCAATTTTACTCAGCTTAAAGTACTTGTACGCAGTACAAGTAATTAGAATATGGCCGTTAACCCCCCGAGAAGTCCCCTCAGGACCCGCAAACGCGTCACTTGACCATAGCTGATAACTTACCCCTCGATATCCCTGTATCACTCTAAAAGGTGAATAATCACATAGTTCTCGACAATAGCGTGCCAGACCAGCTCCCTCTTAGCGAAGCGGCTGACCATGTCAATAAACGTGTGATTGATCAATGCTGATCATCTCTCCCAGCCAGACTCTGTCCTCAGCCGAACAATAATGGCGGCAAGCTTTGACCAAGAGCTTGTCTAGTTTGACAGAATGCTAGGTGATTCTTATCATTTACGAATGCGACGCCAAGAAAATAGTATACCTGATTTCATTTACATTCAACACGTATCAGGGCACCCCAGCCTTACTTACTCAGGCAAAAACTATGTTTGCAAGTAGGTACTCCGTAGTTGGCGGTAAGTGGAACTCCGTACGGACATGGAAGTGGTGTACCGTATTATGCAAAAAGGTTTGACCGTCAGGTGGTTCCGACCTGGAGGAGCGCATCGTTCGGGCGAAGAGTCCGCTTCATAAGAAGGAGATAAGCTGCCCCGTGCATTGGTAGACTCGTCTGGACCCTTCATACACAGTATGCCGTGGCTGACACTTGTGGACGAGGCATTCCAAGCATCAGGCATGAGGCGCCGTTCATTTGACAAAGTCAGCAGGGCTTGATGGCACCGCGGGATGTACCGCTGCAAGCACCCCCCTGCGTCTCTCCGGATAAGTGAATTCGGACTCACGAACCTGGAGAATTTACAGTACATGTGGCGGCTGTGTCTTCCGCCGAGCAAAGTTGATGACACATAGTATGCACACTGTCTCTCTGCGAGCAAGTAAACCGATGTGGGGGATATCTCTATTATTATCTGATCAATCTGAGGACAACCTGCATATCAGACTCATCACACAACACCACAACGCCGTGGCTCTCTCCTGCATCAGTCATAAGGCTGTCGGCCTGTTCCACCAACTAGCAAGTTCTCTATCGAGCAAATCCGATACCTCGGACTCATGTCCATGTGTAAGGGCACGTAGAATCAGTGAGGATGGCAAACCCAAAGGTTGTTGTCCACCACGTCGATGGCCTTGCTGTCGACCTGGTTGTTGTTGGCGTCCCAGGGGCAGACGCGACGGAGGCCGCACATGATGTCGCAGGCGTCCTCGTTGTCGCCCCGGCACAGGGCAACCTCGTAACGGCTGGCGTGGCGGCTCTTGTTCTTCTTGCAGCGGTTGGTCGTGACCTTGTACGGAGCGCGCGGGCCCCAGCCGTTGAGGGGCGTGCAGCCCCAGTTGTCCGTGTCCTGACCGGCCATGTTGGCCTTGCACCTCTGGTGAGCGGCGACGTGGGTGTAGTTGTTTTCCCTCATGTACTGCTCCGTGTACTTGTCGAGGATGAAGCTGTAGGATGAGAACTCCGGGTCGGCCGGGATGGAACCGGCGAGGCACTCGGGGATCATGCGCGTGTAGTACTCCTCGCACCCGTAGCCCTCGTTGACGGATCTGTAGTCACTGGGGGTCGGCGTGTCCCAGGGGTTAATCTTCTGGTCCGTGACGGTCTCCATGGTGTGCTTCAAAGACACCTCTCCGAAGAGGAACGACCGCCAGTTGGTCTTGGCGAAGGCCTTGCTGTCGTAGAGCATGATGGAGTTGTAGTCGAACGGCACCGAAGTGTTGGTCGACGGGTCCTTGGCGAACTGATCCAGCCAGTCTGACTGGATGCGATTCTCCAAGACGCGAATGAACTCGTCCCGGTCAGGTCTCTGGTGTTCGTGATCGAGTCCAATCACGTGGCCGAGCTAAATAATACGAACAGTCAGAAAATGTCGTCAGGGCCGCAGTTGGTCTGGCGATTCCAAAAGTCTTACCTCGTGACCGGGGGTGCCTGCGTCCAGACATTTCTTGTAGGTGCCCAGCGACAGGAAGTTCTCCCATACGTTGGGCATATCCAGGTTGACGACGTGCTCTCCCTCGCCGGGGGAGCCGAGGCCTGCGGAGTAACAGCCGTCGTCGTACTGGGGAGGTGAGTGTGAGCTTGGGACTGCTGTGACTACTGCCTTTTTGCTGTGATTCTCACCTTTTTAAAATTAACCCAAGCTTTCTGGTCCTTCTTCGGGACGAAGCGGATACAGCTGGACTGTTCCCAGTGTCTCATAGCACCACGGATCTCTTCGGACAGGTCGTGAGGGAGCTTTTCCAGAATGTAGGGGATCTCTGCGCCCTCCCAGAGCTGCCGGGGGTTCATGGCGCCACGTTCCTCGAGCGACATGCTCTCAAACTCGGAGCGGCTGACGATATTAGGAAGAAATGGTACGGCGAGGGCCGTTTGCGACAGTACGAGGGCCGCGGCCGCGGCCGTCTGTAACCTCATGGAAACCATCGCGGTGACGTTTTGAAAGGAGTGTGGAGATCCCTGGAAGGAAACGCGGAAACCAGCGGAATTATATCAACAAATGTTGAACAAAAACTACAAGACGGTAAACGAAAGTCGTGGAGAGACAGAGCGAGAGTCTCGGGCAGCACCTGCACACGTGGGAGGTCAGACTGACGGACGATCATATATATGCATACAGACCACTCAATTTGATTGAATCAGGCATCGTGACAATCCGTTGATTACCTAGCGACGCCTTTTTACCCCAAGAGCGGAGTTTGATTGCATCTTTTGGAAGACGCGCCACCGACGACTCCGTCAGAAATGAATGATCTGCACGCATCTTCACCTTGGACTCCTGGAATAACAGCAGCCCCAGTGTACGACCAGGATTGGGACAGCATCAAAGGAACTGGCGGTGATCTGCGTACCCCATGTCGAGTCGACTTCACAGCCGGGGTTGCGGGGAAAGGGTGACAATTCAACGCGAGAAGGCAAATCTTTGCGAATGTCTTATACAATACTCTATTCATCTCGTTCGATATTATCCTATCTGGTCGGCAAACATGAGCTTCATTGGCAGGCAAATAAGACAATACAAGTATCAAACGCAGCAATAGATCCCATCAAGTGGAGATACGGTAGTTACCAGATGGTGAGATAGGGTTTGCTACATGGCTGGGACTTCCTTGCGAGTCAGAAGACTGTTGCGAGGAGCCCGGCATGGCCGACGAACACATCCTTGTATCAAGAGCTATAGAACTTGTCATGTCCCTGCTTTTCTCCCCCAATCTTTTTCGTGTTGTCAGGAAGAGCCCCTTACCATCTCGTCGACATGGTTGCTCACGAGGAGGAGCATTGCCTACTGTGCTTGTAAGGAAACAGCCCCAGCAGCGGTGCCGCCGCCAACTTCTAAGTTAAGCTAGCTACACGTGCCAGCAATTAATGCCCATTTTGAGACGATGTGCGAACCTATTGATTTTTGTTTACATGATCGACAGGTTATCGGACTTCAATGCCGCAGCCTCCGCGCCGCGACTCGCCCACTGCCCCCTTCCCGCCGCAATGCAGTACACAATCACATGGTCGGCTGGCTGACGCGGGTCTGTCACGATTTCCGTGGTTTCGTCGAGAGATGAGGCGTCTTGATGATTATTACTTGTAAGTCCTGAGCAGTGGGCGGTGGGTTTCCGAGGGACTAGAGATATTTCTTGGCTACTGAATCATGTTGTATTAACAATTATGCGTAAAACAGATTGCCACGGAATCGTCCTCCGGACTATTCAGCCAAGGAAAGCCAACCCAACGGTTGCTATTGTTAAGCAAGAGCTCTTGATTGAATACGTTTACGCTTTACGTCACGGGTGGAAGGCTCTCTATGGGAATGAAAGCCATGCGGTTGCAATTATCCTCGAACCACTCATCGCAATTGACCTAAAGGCCTTGACCGCCGTACTAGAATTTTTTTGGGCAAGTAGTAAAAGCCTCTATTCTCAGCTCAGACGCACCGTGGACAAGAGAGGAGGCGTGTCCATCTATCAATCTCGTATGTCTGGGCGTCTCTATGGCTCAAGGCAGCCATGCCCTCCAGCTTCTAAAGTCGTTGCTGGCCTCTCACATCAGAAGTTATGGGATTGGTTTGCTCCTCCCATTCTCAGTATCCGCGGTTTCTGCCTTAGATCGAGAGTTGACTTCAGACAACCCTGACTTCCAACATCCATGTCGATCTCAAACATACCTCCGAAGTCTCTCCCACCCACTTCAAAGTCCACATCCAACAAAGACAAAGCCAACGGCAAGCACTCAGAGACCTGCAGCAAAGCGTCACAATGTAACTGAATACACAAGGAGAGTTGAAGGACAGTACTTTCTGCTTGGGAAGCATCTTTGCCTGTCCAACAGTCTCCGCCTCATAGACGGAAGGCACATGTTACTGAATCAGCAGCTAGTCAGTCATCTTCGACTCAGCAACTACATTGGTTGAGACTTCCTTTGTCAGTGGGTGAAACTTTTGATAAAGAGGATGAAATCACCATTTCTTTTGATAAGACTACTTCTTTTGTTATTCTTTACTACTTCCACCTCAACCCCTTGATCTTCTTTACTGCCGTACCTTACTCCTTCTCTTTATACCTTTATACCTCCGCGATTCTATTACTTGCTCTTAGATATATAAACACATCACATACAACACAGCCTTTATCATTAGCCTTGCTAATCTCACTCGCAACAGCTTCACAGTCGCTCTTACTCCACGCGTGGTCGGTCCCAGAACTTGTGCCATCAGCAATCAACATTGAGCATTCGAGAACGCTTCATGGTCTCGTCGGCAAAACGCTTGATTGGACTTCATCGGCTGCTTAAATGATTGAAGTGCTCCCGTTCGCTCTCCCATAGCCTCATCCGAGCATCGTCAAAGTCTATAATGGAGGCTCAACATACTCAAGCAGAGCGGGGCCCCTCGCGAGACAGCGACAGTCGCTTAAAGAGGATTGATGACTGGGATATTGGACTCCCCGAAACGCAAGAGGCAGCCACGAGCGCGACTATCAGTCCACGGGTGCTTTCCATATTAGATATGGAGACCGAGAAGAAAATTTACCTGCTTGATCTGAGCTCGAGCAAGGCGGTCAGTCTCCTGGTCTACCTCTGATACCGATTGTAGGTGACTAATAAAATAAGACCTTGGGCAGAGAGTTTCGAGCCTTTCAGCAACAGATCCAGTCAAAGATACCGTATCTCGCTATGGAGAGCATGGTGTGGAATACTTGTGGTCTGGTCGAAGGTATCGTGATAGGACACGAGCCAGACGACGATGACGAAGATGGAGACTACGCTTACCCCTGGGGGGAGGATCCATTCACCCATTATCAGCAGCCCAACACAGGAGGTAGCGCGTCTGGCCAGGATGACTCTGACGATGACGAAGTCCAGAGACATATCAGGTAGGTCTTTTGTAGTAGCTGTCATATTTCTTGGTACTTACAAAAGAAGTTTCGGGGTTCCAAACGAGACGACGCAGCTCGCTGTAACACATCGCCCGCTTCTGGAATATGACGATCGCGACGGAACCACGAGATCGGTCATCTATTCGAACGAGTTTTTCGAAGTAAGGCAATCGCCCCTGGCCGGCTGGGGAGCCTTCGCCGTCAAAAGGCTCCACAAGGGAGATCAAATCCTGGTTGAGAGGGCCTTGTACCATGCTGCACACGAGGAAATCAGAAGTGCCGTCCAAGAGCTATCCAACGACGATAGGGAAATAGCAAACGATCTCTGTGCTTTCTACGGCAGGCCAGGGCAGTCCAAGGAGGAGGCCATCTGGAGCACCAATGCGTTTGTCAAGTTGCACTCACGTTTGCTCTGTTCCGGCATACTAACTCATCTTCAGCTTCGCTACTCGGCCCCCAAAGTCGTCAGCAAACAAGGAGCAAGCGGTCATGAAGGACGTCGCTGGGCTCTTCCCGGTCGCAGCCAGATTCAACCACTCATGCGAGCCGACCATCAGTCACAGGTACCATGCCAAGGAGGATGTCTTGGTCTTCTCGGTTCTCAGCTGGGAGATTGAGGAGGGCGACGAACTGACAATCTCGTACGGCAAGGAACCCTCTGTGCTGTACTATCAATTCGGGTTCACTTGCCGCTGCGGATATTGCAGAGTCTTTGACTCGACAGCCTGGAACTTTTGATACCCAGGGAGTCGTTGCGTGCGAGGGCTTTGGACATTCTGCGGGCGCTTCGATGCAGCGGCGGCGCTATGATTTGGCGCGTCTTGCATTCTTGTTTGGTTCTTGCAACACCTTTAGCGTAGAAAACTCTTCTCTGGCAACCATCTTACTATCCGTCGACGCTGGCTTTGTGTGGATATCACAGACATCAGTGTTCGCGACCCTTCTGGCGAGAGAGTGCGACAGCAAGCGGGCGCTGATTGTGATGCGTAGGTAGGCAATACGGGCTCCCCTTCGTCTTGTCATGTGTTGGCATCGTCACCTGTCGATAACTTCGTTAAAAAGGTTATATTATCAAGAAAATATGGTCCATCCAGCCGCCGAGGCAGGTTCACACGTGGCCAGCGCTTCGCCAATGTCGGCGTCTCGCACCTCAGAGCCAGAGGCTGAATATCAGGACTACGACTTTAAGCTATATGCTGATGACGACACTCTCGAGAACACAAAAACTGTCCGTTGGAACGAGTTCATGATGAATGTTTTCAGGGAAATAGATTGCAAGGGAACACCGGGGCCCAAGCTGGAGAATTGGGTCGAAGAAGCTGAGTTTCAGAACGTCTACCATGACGACTTCAAGATTCCCTTGGGACCGTGGCCTCAGGAAAGGCGTTTGAAAGATGTCGGTCTATGAAACATTGTCCAGACTTTTTAGGGTCTCAAGGACTTCGTGGATGAATGCAGGAAGAGGTTCTCGTCTTCTTCAGGGAGGTGCGCAAGCAGATGAAGTCGGAGAGTATTCACGGGCTGTTTACGATGCCTTGGTAAGTCCCGATAGCTGATCGAAGCGGTACGAGCTAGCATTTTGTAGCTAAGTGGTCTATTGGAAAAAGATTCGACGGGATGGGATACGGAGGACCGGCAGCGTAGTACGTGCGACGTACATGAAGTCGAAGAGAACCATGGCCGAAAAGCCAAGAGACTCCTCCACGAAGCGAAAAACAGAAACCATCGTTGCTGCCTCGTTTTCACAGAGAGTCACAAACCAGGGTTATTTGAACATCTCAAGTCCTTGGCCTCCACCATTTGCTTCTTTGCTACGCTGTGATCCTATTGCGAATAAGCAGTGAGGCTCCAGCGTTCATCGGAGGGGTTGGACTTGTCCACGAGACGG
This sequence comes from Colletotrichum spinosum, assembly GCA_004366825.1. Classification (NCBI taxonomy): domain Eukaryota; kingdom Fungi; phylum Ascomycota; class Sordariomycetes; order Glomerellales; family Glomerellaceae; genus Colletotrichum; species Colletotrichum spinosum. The sequence goes on along the minus strand of QAPG01000053.1, from coordinate 125,925 downwards.
CGGTCCGTCGAAACGCGGATCCTCCCCTTGGACGAATTCGTGCCGGGCCCCAGTATGATTCGTGCAGGGCGTGTCAAAGACGAAGCTGTGAGCCCTGCAAGTTTCCTGCTTCATATTATGAAGTTGAACTCAGTCGAAACCTTCGAACAGCAGGTTGCGAGACGAGTGTCCCCTAAACGCCGCAGCACTGCTACTTGGCAGAGTCAACCTCACTTTCCTGTGTTTCTGTTGACGACTAACATTCTGTCCGCGCCAGGAACCTCGCTGTCGGTCTCGGAGAAGTCCTCCTTGTACTTCTCTCTAAATTCGTGTGTCCGATCCAAAGTAGATGAGACTGCCTCCTTCCAGCTCCACGTAGCCAGTGAGAGCACCCGGAAGAGTTCAATGTAGTTGAAGAGCTAGAAAGACCCTTTAAAACAGTTTCCGCTGGCAAAGATATGCGCATTTGGCGGCCACCATCTTCTCTGCTTTGATGGACTTGTCGTGACGAACCACGATGCCGAGCGAAGACCAGGCCTCTGAAGCGACACGAGAGTGATTTTGCTGGACTCCCCTCGCAGCTGTTTGTTCGCCTTGTGGTAGAACTGTACGCTCAGGTAACATGGCTCAGCTTGGTGGCGATGGGACCGTATTAATCCTCCTGGAGCGGTCCGTCTGGCGTTTCGGCGGGAGATATATCTGCTGGTGAGAGCCGGGTCACTCACTGGGAAGCTCGTACCGGCGCTTTCCTCCTGGGTTCCAAGTCGATCGTCATCGCCGGATCCTGCTGTCGCAACTCCGTACGTAGGAAGGAGACGCTCCGTTGCCATCATTGGACAGCCGGTCTGGGGGGGGGGGGCGAGAGGATGCTACTGTCGACACATACCGCCTCGGCTAACTGTGTTGTTGACATCGAATATAGGGGATGTGACCTGAGCAAATTTTCCCCGTCAGATGATGGACCTCTAAAGTTTCAGTCAAGTCATGTATTGTGGCGTGGGTGTACTCTCGACCATCGTCTGCGCAGCCGATACCGTGCCCCAGACCGCCAGCGCGCAGCAGCTGTAGACTCTCAGGAGCTTCATCTGGCGGACTTGATGTAGGTACCCGGCAAAGAGGATGAATACGCGAATTTGGTAGCTACCTCTTCTCTGAAAGGCCCTTGGGCAAGGATAAGGATTCTTTTCAAGGAAATTGACATGGTTTTGGTGCAGTCTTAGCGCAAGGTCAACTACTTGTTGAAATGCGTGTTGAAACAAATGGTCGCTTCTTGGGTACAGCCAAGGTATGGTGATGTCGACCTGGAGATGCCTGGCTGGCTGTTTCTTTTCCGTCTCGAGTGCCAGGACGTGTTATACCGAAACTTGGGCTGTATTTCAGCAGAATTGGCGTCAACCTACCGTGTTGACACCGGAGGACGTACAGCGCTCCAACGAGACGCGTCACTATGTTTTGATAACTCATGGAGAATTCCGTTCACATCTTTTCGTACCAGACCCTTACAAATCGCTTGCTACGATGGACATTTATTGTGCGTCAATTCAAGCGGCACACTCAGCCAGGGCCCCCTCGCTCAGAAGTTAGAACCTCCAGCAACACCCTCGCCGTGTCCCGATCCGACTTGTCGTCGCCTGCGTGGATGTCGCTCCACGCGTTCTCGATCCAGCCGTTGGGGCCGTCGTGCCCAGGCATCCCGTCAAAGTACATCCCGTCAAAGTCGCCGTCCACGCTGGCCGGTGCCTGGTCGTCCATTGGGAAAGCCGCCAGCACCTCCGCCGCGAGACCGTCGATGCCTTCGGACGGCGGCCGGTCCGTCATGTTCACGTCGTTACCGCCGTTCCGAAGGGGCGTGTCGTCGTATCCGCTGTCTTGGCTGTGCCCTCCGGCCGAAGACGGCGAGTTTGTATCTCCGTCTGACGGGACGGTGGCCAACGTGCCGGGGTCCATTCGGTAGGCGTCTGGTTTCATCGCGCCGTGTGGAAGTTCTCTCATGCTCGCGCCGGGTCCGCCAACCGGTTCCCCCGTGGCTGATTTGCTTCCGTCGCGTTTCCGCTCGAGGAGGGCTTTCAGCGGATTGAAGCCACCCGTGAAGAGGCCCCGGAGACTGACGGGGAAGTCCCCGTCTTCGGGCAGACGACCTTTGCTCAGCGAGAGGTCCATTGTCAACGCCAGACGGAGGTACGAGCTGGGCTGGGACGCGAGGATGTCGGTCCAGTCTGCGACGACGGCGCCTCCCTCGCCGGGACTACCAGTGTCCCCGGGCGGCGAGTCGAGCTGGGCCAGATTCACAATGTGGCGAATGGTCTCGCTGACCCAGTCGACGCCGTCGTATTGCGGCTGGTACGTTTTCATGGCCTCGATGAGAATGTTGAGACGGTGTTGCTTCAGGGCGGACTGCGTGTTCGGGTCAAAGGACCGCGACGAAGCCGCGAGCTTGACGTCGAGGATGTGGAGGACGAGGGGCAGGGCGGTGCAGGTGACGGCGCTGATGGGGAGCCAGCGCGCGAGGCGGAGGTGGATGAGCTCCTTGAGGCACTCCGTCACGCCGGAAGCGGCGTCCTGGAGCTCGTGGCGGTTCTCCCCGATGACGACGAGGTCCGACGTCGGTATCGCGCTGGAGGAGGGCGCGGCGGCCGTGATGGCCAGGTGGAGGACTTCGTGGTGGCTCAGGACGACGCGAGACGAGCTGCCGAAGGTCAGCACGGCCCCGTCGACGAACACCTGAAGAGGAGGCGAAAAAAAAAACAACTCACTGGTAGTACATGTACATGAGGTTGGTGTACAGAATCACCGAGTCGTGCTGGAACTCGTTGCCGGGCGACCTCACCCTCGCGACGGAACCGCCGCCGAACATGGGGAACCTCGCGGTCGCGCCCTTGTACCATCTCCGCAGCGCGACCTTGCACCCGCGAACCCTGTCCTGCTCCTCTGCGCGCATCTCCCGCCCCCAGCCGGGGCTGTCGTCCAGCGGGAACACCAGGATGAGGATGTCGGTGAGGACGACGCACAGCTCGACCAGCTGCGCCAGGATCTCGGCCAGACACCGCTTCGTGCCGGGGTTGTACACGCGGCTCCTCTCCACCTCGCCGGCCAGGTCCGCGCAGCCGAGAACGCCGTTCGAGTCAAAGTCGAAGTGGTCCCGGGTGATCTGGACGCCGCGGCGCATGCCGAGCCCGACGATGCGGTCGCGGACGACGCAGCACCACCACAGCCGCTTGAGGAGGTTGTTGCGCCTCCCGTCCGGCGCGGGCCGCGAGGCGTAGCGGTGGGCCTCGGCCGTCCTCGCGTTCTGGATGGCGATGGCGAGCCAGGCCGTGTTGGATCTGCGCAGCGAAGGCGTCGTGGGCGGGGACCTGAAGGACAGCAGGAGCGCGGCCTGCGAGACGGCCAGAGGCGAGGACTCGGACTCGAGGTCGTGGAGCAGCTTCGCTCGCCTGTAAAAAGCCGCCCGAGCGGCGCGGATGGTGGAGAAACCCAACGCCTTGATGGTCTGGCGAGAAACGAACTACGGACGACGAGTCAGTGACGGCAGAGGACGTGACGTGACGTGAGAGGAGGGGGGAGGGGAATCTTGTGTGTGTGTGTGTGTGTCAAGAGAAGCCACTCACGTTACACGAGGCAAAGAGCATCGCTTGGAACAGAAGCAGGGAAACCCGCTCGTGAGGAAACGTGGCCGGGTTCGCGCAGTAGACGTCCCAAAAGTCGCCCTCGTCGAGCATGGGGAGCAGGGGATGGACGTGCAAGAAGTACTGCTGGACGAACTCGTCGAGGGTCGCGCGCGTGGGTATCCTCAGGCAGCCCTGGAGCTCGAGGAAGTTTACGTCTTGCGGCGGGATGTTGTGAAGGTTGCCCAGGGCGAGGAAGGGGTAGAAGGAGAAGGTGATGTCCAGACCGAGGTTCCGTCGAGGGTCGCCGGACCACTGCGCCGGCGGTACCTGTCCATTCGCCGGTAGCGAGCTCGGCGCAAACGGTTCGAACGTTGCTGTCGTCGTTGAAAAGGGCTTCGCGGGCTGGTCCTGGCCGACGTGGTCGTCGAGACGGCCGTTCCTGTGCGCTGCGGGACTGGTCGGTCCGTCGTTTCCCTCACTCGACGACGGCGAGTGGCTGCTGTGTGAATGGGCGTGGCCTTGACGTTGACCGCCGGCAGCAGTCGATGAGATTGGCTGGCTTTCAACGCTCGTCGGCACCATGTGATCGGTATCGTGAACGTGTTCACTGGTCTCGGGCGCGCAAGGGGGATGAATGGTTCCCGCGTCTTGGCCATTTTCCGTGCCATCTCTTTGCGGTGCTTTACGGCTGACATGGTCAGTGAGAGGTCGAGGCATCTGGATAGGTAGAAGGCGGCGGCTTACAATCTCGAGGCTCTGCTGGTGACGACGCACGTCTCGCTGTCGAGATAGCAGTTCATACATGGTCGGCCGCGCTGAGAGACGTCACAACGGACTTTGCGAGCGCGACAAGACAGACAGGCTTTGGGGGCGCGTTTCCGCTGCTTGCTCTGGACCTTGGGTCTGGTGGTTGTTTCTGGGACCGTGGCCTCGGAAGCCATGTTGACCATCTCGGGCCGTCGTCGTCGACGGGGTCGCGGGTCGCGGGTTACGCTGGATATCCGAGGAAGCAACGACTTTGACCGAGGTGAAGCTCGTTTATCGGTATTGCAAACGGGCCAAAGAAGCACGAGAAGGATTGGAAATTAATCGCAAGCCAGTCTCCCACGTCAGGGTGGACCGAAGACGGAGGCTGGAGCACGAAGGAAGGCCGGTTTGCGGGGTGTGGGGAAGAGGGAGGGGGGAAGACGTGAAGCTGCATGGGAGGACTGGAGACTCGAATTCTGGGGGTCTGGAGCCGTCGACGATCTCCTTGACGCTACTAATCGTACATACGCGGTGGCACAAGTCTGGGGATATCAAGGCGGCGGACACGGAGTTTGCGCGGGAACGCACTTCGCGACCCGCGGAAGCTCTGGGCCAGGTTCATTCAAACCCACCCATCCCATCCACCTTGGTGCTACTCATCCCCATTTCCGTTGCGCCGTCGGCGACTTGTGCGTCTGGAGTCGGAATGGTCGGAACTGGAGCACTATTACTGGAAGACGACGATGGTTCCTCTCTGAGTCTCTGACTCGCTCGTCCCTGGCGCTTGGCGTAAAGGACACAAGTATCCGTACTCGTCGATCGCAGACCCCGTACAGGCATCACGAACTGTAGGCTCGATCTTGCAGACGCGGGTCGCGGCTGGGGCAGATGGGGATGGAGGGTCGAGATTGACAGAGCAAATAAGAGTCAGGGGAGCGTTTGCCGATGACAGCAGCCGAGCGTCGAAAGAGGAGACATCCCAGCAAGTTCCACACGAGCTCGATCTGGCGCCCAATGATGAGTAGCCCCCCGTTGTGGTCATGCTTTCCGTCTCTGTCGGCAGCTCCTGTGGCCAGTCATTCGCTCGTGTCTGTGTGTGTCTACATGGTTAACTGCTCAAGCCATGCTGAGAGTCGGCATCTCAAGCTCTCATCGACGCCTGTGACTAGGTAATTAGTGCGTGCTTACATCGAATGGCTACCAAGTAGTTGTTGCTTATGAGTTATGAGACTAGAGCTTCCTGTTCTTCACCAAAGCAACCCTGTCAGTCGAGTCATTAGCGTCCATGGGGGCGGAACACTTCCGTCGAGGATGCCACACCGTTGCGGAAACGTCGGACACGCTTCGTCATTGTATGCAGCTCAACAGTTTCGTCTGTTGTTCTGGTTTCGTCCTACAAGGAGTCCTCGTGGGCTCGTGGGTTTGTGTTGACAGCTGCCCCTTTGATCACCGTGTGGTCTGTCGGACTGAACCGGAATCTTGTCCAGGATGCTATACACGATGCTCCTGCTTCATCGGCTCGAAAAGCCAATCAGTAAAAGCCATCGTAGACGTCAATCAAGGTAAACATGGCCTGGAGCACATGCATCAAAGGCAATCTGGTTGATGTCATGTTAACTGTATCCGTAGACCTCCAGTCACCACGGCCGAAAGTTCGCGTCCAACGCTCTTGGACTATTGATCGACACACGAGTTATGGAGAAACCGAGATGAGAGGGTCTTTCTTGCGTGACACTGCTGCCGGGGCTTCGAAGGGTATGGGCCCCGGAAGACGGCCGGATCGGGCCGGCGTGATGCGGGGCACGCCGGACTCGATTGATGATGGAAACATGTACAGTTACTACCTTTATGTATGGAGCAGAACGAGGCAATGGCAGAATCGGACCGTTACTGTGCGATTGCATCCACATTGAGCCGAAGACATGGCCGGGACGTCATCAGCTGCTGCTAGACCTCGTACTGTGTATGTTGACGATGGATTCCATGGGCGATAAGCAGCGCAGAAAAGAATGGCGTCCATTAGGTAATTGCCGAGACTCGTCCGTTCCTCCAATCCTGCGGCCACGGAGCCTCACAAGCCAGCTTCCTCTGGCCGAAGTGGCTAGGAACACAAACAGTCAAGTGTCTATCCATTTCTCTATTTCGCCGATTAATCTAGACCTGAAATCATGCATCTTTCACCGGCTGCTGTTCTCATCGTCAACTGCGTCGCCGTCGCGGCATGGCACCTCCCCCACCCTGCTCTGGCCAATTCCCCCCACCAGATATCGTTGACGTTGGACAAGAGCGACGACGACGACTTCGATGTAACCAGTGCTGACTCGATCGCCGGGCTAAGGACATTTGCCAATCTGCCATTCGTCGATTGCTTCTCCGAGGCGGCTACGAATCAAAAGTTTGATATCGCTGTCTTTGGAGCTCCGCACGACACCGTCAGCCACACCCACCCACTCACTCCTCAACATCGTCACTGTGAAAATAACATCGCGCTGAGGCTTCAACAGACAACCACCGGTCGCCCTGGTGCCCGTTTTGGACCCCCAGCCATTCGGACCGGAAGTCAGAGAAAGGGCCCTGGGGAATGGAGCGTCTACACCGGTCAGTCCACATCTATGCGTCCTGATACGACATGCAACCTGCTGGCTGACCCATCGGCCAGGCCGCAACCCACTGCAAAGTTGGGCCACCGTCGTTGACTGTGGTGATGCGAGTCTGACATGGCTGGACAACACCGTTTCGTTGAAGCGCCTGGACAAAGCCCACAAGGTGAGTGCTTTCGACATACGCAGTAATCGGTTGAGCAGACATGCTCAGCAGACGTGAATCTCACCAAGCGGGGATAGCTCATCTCGGGCCGATCAGCTGCCAACACGTCAGTCTCCACCACACCGAGAATACTCACATTGGGAGGCGATCACACAACGACCCTGTCCGCGCTCCGTTCGACCTACGCAAGATGGGGCCCTGTATCCGTCATCCACTTTGACAGTCACATTGGTGAGACATCACGAGCCTCCCTCTACTCGCACCCGTCTAATGTTATGCTTTACACGGGGAAGACACCTGGGACCCGGCAGTGCTCGGTGAGTAGATCCACGAGAGGAAGCCGAGGCGTCTTCGTACTCATATTGGCTTTTTCCAGGCGGTGGTATATCCGACTATGCGTCAGTCGCGTCGTAACCAGCACACACTGAGCTGCGCGTCTAGGCTAACCGTATGCAAGTGGTCTAAATCACGGAACATTCCTTCACATTGCACACGAAGAGGTCGGTTTACACGGCACGCTTGATGTGTGGCGTCCGTCGTGCTGACAGGCCCAGCACCTCATCCTGAATAATTCGATCCATGCTGGCATCCGAGCCCCTTTGATTCGGAGAAAGGCTGATCTACGAAACGATGTCCGCTGTGGTTTCGAAATAGTGACCGCCAGAGACATTGACAAGTTCGGCATGAGCGGCGTCATCTTGAGAATAAAAGACCGCGTCCGAGACTCCAAGGTCTACATCAGCGTCGACATTGATGTACTCGATCCTGCCTACGCACCGGGTGAGTTCCGACAGGCGCAGTGCCGAGCAACGCTTACACCTCTCAGCAACTGGCACGGCCGAGCCTGGCGGCTGGTCTACACGCGAGCTTCTCACCATCCTCGAGGGGCTGGAGGGGCTTGCTGTTGTGGGCGGTGATGTGGTCGAAGTCGCTCCGGCGTACGACAACAATGGAGAAACCACAGTACTGGCCGCGGCAGAAATCGCCTACTCTCTCATCGACCTCATGGTCGTTACTCCGGTCCGGTCAAAAGCTGACCTCGGGGACGAACGGTGAACAACACCCAGGTCGCCGCCGCCCTGTTCCACTATCTAGCAAAGGCTTCTGACATATCAGCCAACAATACACACACCGTGCTTGACGCTACTTCTTTATCGGCCCCTTGTTCTTCGATTCGAGTGTATGAAACAATGGTAGTTGTTCTTTTGAAGCCAATGGGTTCGAGACAAGGTTCCAGGACCTCGACATCTGGCCAACAAAGGCTTTTTCAGCACTCACAGAGTCGTTGAGTCCAAAGACTTGAAGAATTGGAGATTTCGAATAGACCGATAAAGAACTGTCAAGGCGTCTTTTCTGAACTGTAACCAGTCTGGCTCAAAGGCGTCTCCTTCTATATAGCGCGTGTCCCAATCGCGCTTCGTTCTCCATTCCCAACTCAAGCAACTCAAGCAACTCACACTCACTCCAGCATCGCAACATCCTCGACTCCGTTTCATTCGCATTCAACTTACCAAGCAACCACTTACAACTCAGATTCAACTCAAAACTACAACATGTCTCTTTTGCAAATCAAGACCAGCAGCTCCGGTAGCAGCGTCAACCCCACCGTCCCCTCCACAGGAGCCGCCACTTCCACGACGAACAAGCCCGTCATCAACGCAGACACCATCAAAGACATTCTCAAACCCTTCACGCGGGTAAAGAGGAGCGGAAACACTTGTGAGTCATCCGACCCCATGGAAATCGACCTCCCAGACTACGAATCGAACCGCTCCCCATCGCCGATGCCCTCGCCGGTTCGCAGACGCATCTGGGAGAACGCCACATGCCAGCGCCAACTGCTCTTCCAGTCTCGCCAGGACCGTCTCGACGACCGCCAGTCCATCATCGAGTCGCGTCAAAACAACGTCGAGGACCGCCAGGACCTGCTCTCCAACCGCATGGACGTCGACTCGGGCCGTCTCCGTTCGGTCGAGCAGGACGTCAACATGATCCAGAGCGTGATTTCAGACATTGAGTTTTCGAAAATGCGCGCCTCTGCTTGTAACCCAGAGTGCGTTTCCGGACGCGTCGGTTCTGGGTTCGCCGGCCGCGCAACGGCCTTGTCGCCGCCTGCTGCTGGACAGAGGCCCGTCCGCATCGGCCGCACCACCGCCACCACGTCGCAGGGTCTCGTGCGACTGGGCAAGAGGTCGCACGCGGGCGACGACTACCACAGCGAGGTCTCGGCGAAGCGTCGCAAGATGGAAGGCGAGGGCGACCTTGGCGGGCGATACGAGAGCTCCGACGACGAGGAGTGCTGGAGCTCCGATGGCGGTGTCAAGTCTGAAGATGTCGGCATTGATGCCCCCGTTGAATATGCCGCCGATGTCACAGACTACGACATGAGCGGTACCGGACTCATGATGGGTAGTGCCGATGGAGGTGCCGTGCTTACTGGTGATGGTGACGATGGCCAGGATGGCAACGTTGACGACAACGGTCAGAACCAACAAGCTGATGACGCGCAGGATGACGGCAAGGGAGGCGATGGCCAAAAGGACAATGACAATGGTCGAAAGGACACTGGCCAACAGGGCAAAGGGCAACAGGGTGATGGGCAACAGGACAATGGTCAGCAGGATGGCGACCAGCAGGATGGCGACCAGCAGGATGGCGACCAGCAGGATGGCGACCAGCAGGATGACGACCAGCAAGATGATGACCAGCAAGACGACCAAAAGCAGGCCGATGACGACAAAGAAGAAGACGAAGAGGAGGAGGAGGAGGAAGATGAAGACGACTCCAACGCTGCGCCCGCCCCTACAGCACAGGCCAAGGTTGCGAGAAAGACGACCGCGAAGCAAGGTGCTCCCAAGACGGCCTCGGTGAACAAAGCCGCCCCAAAGAACACAGCCTCGAAGAAGCCGGCTGCCAACAACACAGCTTCGAAGAACACAACTTCGAAGAAGCCGGCTGTCAAGAAAGCCCCGGCGAAGCAAGCTGCCCCTGCAAAGCAAGCTGCCCCGAAGACTGCTGCCCCAAAGACTGCCGCCCCAAAGACTGCTGCCCCGAAAAACGCCGCCGCGGCCAAGAAGGCCGCGCCGAAACGGGCCGCGAACCCTCCCAGCCGGCGATCCGACGCCAACGGACGCTACTCGCTGCGGAACCTAGCCAAGCAAAAAGCCGAGAGGGAGCAGGCCGAGGCGGACAAGAAGGAGGCCGAGGAGCAGTGGCGGGCCGACGAGGCCGACAAGAAGGCGGCCGCCAAGAAGCGGAGGGAAGACGCCGAGGCCAAGAGGGCGGCTGCCACCGCCGCTGCCGTGAAGAGGGCCGTGGCCGCGAGGAAGAAGGCTGCCGGCGCCAAGAAGTCTGCTGCTGCGAAGAAGGCTCCCAACAGACCTTTGCCGAACAAGAAGGCCGCGGCCAAGAATCCTGCTGGGAAGACTCCTGCTGCGAAGAATCCTGCTGCGAAGACTCCTGCTCCAAAGACGGCAGCCCCGAAGACGGCTGTGCCGAAGAAGAATCCTCCCAAGAAGCCTGATTCCAAAAAGGCCGCTGCGAACAAGCCTGCGACGCAGGCGGGCAAACAGTAAGCGGGGATGTCATGGCATGAGTTATCGAGCGCTGGACGCTGGGGAATGTAGAATACTTGGTTAGCAGGTCAAAATCAAGACTATACTCGTTTCTAAACGATGATGTGGATAATGATGTGAACGATGATGATGAAGCATGTCCAGATGAATCGAAAGTTGAAGTGAACACCCGTCTCGAAATGAACCTAGTCGACCTCATCCATGTCGCAAACAACTTCTCGCCCGATCCCGAGAGTGCCATATAGCCAGCCAAACACGGCGTTGAGGATGCACTCTCGCCAGATGAAGCCACACACGCTGAAGTCGCTTCCGCCGCAGCCCGACGAGCACCACGGCCCTAATGCGAACCCAGTCCCCCTCAGGTACGCCATCCGGAACACGCTTCTCGAGTGACCCCTTTCCGACATGTACCCCCTGCCCAAAAGAGCCCTCAACATCAGAACATCGTGGTGGATCCGTGGCGGCGGAGGGTCGACCAGCCGACGCGACCTCGCCGTCCTGTTCCTCATCAGATCAACCCTCTCCCGCCTCTGGACGACCTTCCTCCTGTTCCTCCGAAACGTGACCGTCGTCTGCTGCCGTTGCTGGAACCGTTTCCGAGGCGAAGCAGCTTCGCGAACCTCCTGCTCCTCCCACCTCGCCCCCTCGACGGCCCAGTAGCTGCCCCCTTCGAGGTCCGCCTCCTCCCAGCCGTCGACGCTGCCCCCCGAGGTCCCGGCGCCGCTCCTCCTAGACCGTTGGCCGCGCCTCTCGGGCCGACGCGGTTGCTGCAGTCGCCGCGGCGCCGCCGGGCCCCCGCCCCCCTTCCTCGTCGTCCGCTCCCGCGGCGCGCAAGTGTGCGTTGTAGCAGCGCAGGTCGAAGACGTGTACGTCGACATCCGCGACGGCGAGGCCGTGTACACGGCCGCGTAGACCGGCGCCGCCGCAGTATGGTGGTGGTGGCCCCTCGGCGCGGTGTCGAGAGGTTGCTCGTCCCGGGGTGGGAGGACGACTTCAGGGAGCTGGGTGTCCGAACCCGGGCTGGCGGCGTGGATGGCGGCCAGGGATGCGGCAAGGTCGGGTTGGCTGGCGTTCTCCACGGCAGACTTCTTCGCGACGTCTTCCCTCTTGATGTGGAGTTGTTGGCATCGTCTGCATAATTTCTGTTTGTTTTTGCACCTGGCGCAGGAAACCCCGACGTTTGCCGAGCAAGGATCGTCTTCTTCGTGGCTCGGTTCCGAGTCCTCCGCGCCGGGGAGAACTTCCCAGTAAAGCGAGTCCATCTTTGGTTACAGCATCACGGTGAACATCAAAACAAGAGGAGAAAAGTGGAAGAAAGAGACAAGCTGAAATAATATGCCAAGGTCAACGCCAGCGGCCTAGCCCAGAATTTCAAAACGGCCATGTGACCCTCCTGGAATTTCCTCGTCTTGTTGCAGCAAGCCTAGAGATTGGGTGCTCAACATCGGAATACGACGCAAGAGGAGAGTGAGACATGCAGTTGGGGAAGCATATTTTCAGCCGCCACCCAAAGAACGGACAACCGAGATTCCCCTATTTGCGGGGCGGTGGTGGTGATGGTTCGAGCTAATCATAGAAATGGCGCACTTCAGACCGTCTCCTCACTCACACACAACCCGTGATGGGCGCACTAGTCGTCGAGCCGCTTACATCGTTCCATTCCAGCTGCCACGCGTTCCTGGCCGATGGTCCGAGTAGACCGAGATCCACAGAGCACCTAAACATGCCAGCACTCGCGAGACGTGATGCGTGAATGCGTCGTGGAAAAATGCTCTTTTGCTTTCTCTCTTCTCGGTCTCCTGTCCAACGCCAAGCAATGCTCGTGACAAGTTACAGCAGCTCAGCTAGTCCCAGTACCGAATGTCTCCCTCCGCGCCCGCCGACGCAAACTTGCTCGTCTCCTGGGGGTGCCACGCCACACACGTGACGGGCTGATCGCCCGCCTTGAGCTTGTGGTACATCTTGCACGTCTTCCAGTCCCAAAAGCACACGAAACCCTGCGTGTCTCCGCTGGCCAGAAACTGCCCGTCCGGACTGACGTCGAGGTCGATGGCCGTGCCGGCGTTGTTGTGGCCGCGGTACGACTTTTTGCGGTTCTGCCGGAACTTGTCGTTGGCTCCGTAGACGACGACCTGGTTGTCCGACGACTGGAACGCGACGTACTTGCCGCTCGGGTGCGGTGCCGCCCGCGTCATCGGATACATGTACGGTTCGGCAATGTACTTGATGGGGACGGGGATGTTGTAGTCCCACGCGCGGAGGGACTTGTCGTCCGACGTCGTCATGAACCGACGGCCCTCGTCGACAAAGGTGATGGTGTTGATTGCTGCCAGGTGGTGGTCTACCCAGCGTTAGCCATTTTGATAGAATAAATGTGACAAGATGGAGAGAAAAACGTACCGTATTCCTGCACGATTTCGTTGCCCGCGCGAGTATCCCACTGGATAATCTTTTTATCTGACATTCCGGCGACGAACTCGTGCGCGTGCTCGGCCGACGGGTTGAACCTCACAACGTGCGGCGTCTTGCCCGTCGAGAAGCGGCTCAGGCACGCACCAGTCTCTGTATCCCACAGCTTGATCTGCCTGTCGAAACTCGCCGACAAGAACCGCGTTCCGTCCGTGTTGAAAGTGGCGTCCGATACGGCCTTTGAGTGCCCAGAATACGTCCGCAGGAGCTCCCGCTGGTGATACACGTCCCAAATCTTGACCGTCGAGTCGGCCGACGCCGAGAGCAGCAGGTGCCCAGAGCCGGGGAAGAACCGCAGCGCCGTGACGGCCTTTGTGTGGTTTCGCCATGTGTGGATCTGCTTCTTGGGGATGTAGTTCGTGGCGCTGCCCGGCTCCTTGCGCAGGTCGACGTCCAGGTCCAGCGGAACGTGCATGTACGTCCGGCCCTGGTAGTCCGTCTCCTCGGCGCCGTGGAACGTCGTCGTTTCCTCGCCCATTTCCTCCACCTCTTTCCTCCTCGCCAGCGCCGCCTCTGGTGCGCGCACGACCGTGCCGCTCTCCACGACGTCGTCGTCGTCGGTGACCTCTTCGTACTCCTCGTCGCTGGCAAGTTCCTCGCCTTCGCGGACAACCTCGTATTCCTCGCGGCGATATCGTGCCCAGGGGCCCAGGTATGCGCCGTCGCCCTCCACTACGGATGCATCGCCCTTCTTCTCACGACCCGACCGTATCTTGGCAGCCTCTTCCTTCAGCGCCTCGCCCGTCTGGTACTCGCGCTCCGGTCCGCCTTTGCGCTCGATCGCTCGGTGCTTGCTTCGAAATGTGTGTTCCGAAATGAACGTCTCGTTTGCCGTGCCCGTAAGGACGTTCTTACGCTTCAGGATGTTCGTCTCGTCTTTGAAAGGGTTCGCGGGGCCGTACTTTGGTCGGGCGAGGTCTTCGCCAGAGTAGGGCACGACGGCGTGATCGGGCTCCGCCTGTTGGCGCACGATGAGCGCATCTTGCGGCGCCATATTTGGCGGATACTCCCCAAATCCCGACATTTTAGACGTTGCTGACGCGCCGTGGGCTGTTTATTTGGGTGCTGCGGACCTGTCGCGGGTTGGGATGTGATTGTCGCGACTGTTCATGTCCTGGTCGCAGCTGCAAAGGTGGCAGTCACGTGATCTGATGTCAGGCCTGAGCTGCATCCGCTCGCCTGCAAAAACGAGCTCGAGTTGCGCTGGAAAGCAGGCAGAGAGAAGCCAAGCTCGGACAGCCATTAAATTTAATTCGTAAGCCAGCTCAGGCATCACTTTTACAGCGCTGCTCAATTACTCGGAGACCGCTAGGTTGCCAAACGTTCGAAGCATTTTACACACTAGGTAGGTACTGTCATTACGCTATTATCGCAACCCGCCGCTTCCAGGACCAGCCGGCCTGGCAATAACATCAAGTAACCAGTCAGGTAGGTATTTTATCTTTCGCGTCGTAATCTTGCCATCGCGTCCGTCAAACACTTCCATTTGTCGTCTTCCCCATGATATTCTTTCCCATTCATCATCATCAGAATCCCACACAGAGGCGACATAAAACCCGATCCTCTGCCCGTAAACTCCGCAAGATCAAATGCGTAGGCGTCAGCGCCATGATCCCAGCCCTGGTCCCCGTACTCTGGTGTCATGACCCCCTGTCTAGCAGATGCCCACCACATGCGCTCGAAAAGAGCCACCGGATCACTCCGGTAAGACAGCTGTTCCTGGCACGGGTGATGTGATGCGTCATTCTCGCCCACACGGCATGTTCATGTATGTACTGGAATCCGTCCCGTCGTCGTTCGCAGGGCGTCATGTAGTTCCTTAATGAGCCTCGTCGCGGATGAGGGCGACGATCATGCTGTAGAGGTAGAAGAAGAACATGACGAGGTGGAAGCCAAGCTTGACAAAGGATTCCTGCGGCGCGTTAGACACTTGTCGTATTTGGGTTTCTTGTCCAAGGGCATTGAATTGAATTAGTTACCTTCTTATGCACGTTAAGCTTGCGGAAGATTTCGGTAGCATCCAACAAGTGGGTGTTGTCGACAATCTTCTTGATGTTGTAGGCGAGCAGCGGCAGGTTCAGGATCAGCGGAATCCAATATCCGTTGATCAGGAACAAGAACGTCAGAAATCCGTGGACGGCGGCTTCGGGGATGATGTAGGTGTTAAGGCGGTTGCAGAGGTCAATAGGGTTGATGTAGTCGCTGCACGGTAGGCATTGTTAGCCATCACTGGTCCGATGTCGCGCAGCGAGCACGAGCGCGCCCTGCCTGAGCTCGAGGCTGTAACCGCTGCAGCTCGTCCGAGATAACAAAGGAGCTGTCAAACTCCCATGTTGCTGCAGGCAGAGTGCGCGTCGAGACGGGAGACATGAGCTGACGTACCATTCCAGATCGCTGTACATGATGGTGAAAAAGACCTGCAGAAACAGGTTGACGGCGTTTATCAACACCACCAAGAGATATAACCAAGCTTCGCCAGACATCATGGAGGTATTGGCAGCGAGCTGCAAATAGTCGATTTATTGAGGGTTGAAAGCGATTTAGTTGCCGGCAATACGAACGAGTGCACTAACTGAAGAGCGCTTTTCTGGCAGTAGGTGGAGGAGGGGTGAGCTTCGTCGAGGGTTTCTTGCTCGAGTATTGGGGTCTGGAGCTGTATGCGGGTGGGTGGAATGCTTCTACGTCACTGGGGTGATGTAGGAAGAGAAGAAGCTTTGCGCCGAGGCAACCGTTGCGTTGCAATCAAGAATTGCTTGGTCAGGCTGGGTTTTTCTCTGTGGCAAGGAGATGTGGCTGTAATCTAGCGAAGTCGTCGAGGGAGAGGCTCAGGTTGGGTGATGTTTTCAGGCACCGAGCAGGACGAAAAACAAAACGACACGTGTGGTATTTCGAGGGGTCAGTGACGAGGTCAAGGGAAAGAGGAAGAGAGTAAGGCCGTGGATGGATGTAATGCAGTTCTCTGTGAGGAAGCGGACGGGGCAAGGTAGACGAACCACGTCGTGTCGTGGAAAACCGGGAGGGTGGGCTATGGGGGCTTTAACCTGCGCTGATGATGAAAGAGGCTCGCGTCTTCCAGGTTGGGACGTCGTCGCCCAGCCTGTTTGCCTGCCCAGCCCACGTCGATAGCGTAGAGGCCAGGCCTGTCAGTGGCACCAACAGCGACCAACAGCTGCAGAGCCAATCAAGCATCAGCATTAAGTCCATTCAGTGGATTCGCGCGGGTCCTCTCCAGCCACAGGCGACCTGCCGTGACCTCTCTCCGGACACTGCTTGGGTACAGTACGTATCGATTGAGTTCTTGGCATGGACTCAATATCGCGCTGCGGTCCGGCGACTACCTTGAGGTTACGATGTGAATCCCGTCCACCCAACCTGTTGATTCGCAGTGTATCCGTACGGACACAAGCAGAGATTCCAGACCCATCATCGACCATCGTCATCCACACTGAGCAGGCATAAGCGTGAGGGGAAGCAGAAAGCGCCCGTGGGCCCTCCATCGGTATCCCTCCGTCGTAAAGGGACCTCCAGCTGTCAATTCGTCATGTCACATGTGTCCCAGCTGGCAGCAGCCTAGCCCATGTGAATAGTCCAGGGATCAGCTTGCTCCTCTCCACCAGGAGGCTGGGATCTCTTAGCCGCTGCCTATGCTTGTCTACGATATCCAGCATCCGGTTGTGGGTTGAAATTGCGTCAACTACGACCTCTCCGCTGCTCGTTCCGCCAGTTCGACATGCTCGTTCCTCTCGCAACATCTGAGAAACTTTTCGCAGACGTGCCCGAGTCTTCACAGGCGACACGGACGTCTTACTTGGGATGGACCCGGGACCAATGTCGCATCACTGACAGCTGTCGTTTCTGCTGGCGTCCGCATGGAACATGGGTCACAGGATATCGCGAGTACATATTACACTGCGCTACCCGGCATACCACTGCTTGATTTAGTCAAGAACGTCTGCGATGATAGCGTAGAGTACTTCATCCACTTCTCTGCTCTCCGTACGCCGATATCGCCAACTCAGACCTTGCTTCAGCCTCTCGTCATCAACTCGTGAACCACCCGCCCCATTTTTACAACTCAACGCCTCGTTCCCTCCCCAGTGTAAATGCTCATGCGCGTTCTCGCACCTCAATTGTCATTTATGCGGTCGTTCCGTTTGCCTCCGTCTTAGCTTCGGGCATGGGTATCTTTCCACCGGGGGAGTCGGCTTTCCTGGCCGTCAGTACCTCAACGCCATCTTCGGTCACCAAAAGAGTGTGTTCTGCAATCGTTGTCAGCCGTGAAGCTCCGTAACGTCCAAGTGTCACAAATTCTTACCAAACTGCGCAGTCTTCTTGCCGTCAATAGTCGTGCTCGTCCAGTTATCCGGCCACGTGATGTCACGGTACTTGCCCAGCGCAATCATGGGCTCGATGGTGAAGGTCATGCCGGGCTTGCACTCTCCGACAGTCTTGTTCTTGGCGTAGTGCGGCACGTTTGGCGGGCAATGGAACAGGCTGTTGATGCCGTGGCCGCAGTACGTGCGGATAACGCTGCAGTTCCTCTCCTTGGCAATCTTCTCGATGATGTTGCCGAATTCGCGGATCAATGTGCCGGGCTTGACCGCCGCGATGGCAGCATCCAGACAGTCGCGCGAGGCCTCGACGACTCTGACCGCGTCGGGGTCGGCCTTGGCCCGGTCGCCCACGTAGTACGTCTCGTTCAGATCGCCGTGGTACCCCTCGTGGTAAAGGGTGACGTCGATGTTGAGAATATCGCCATCGAGAAGTACGCGCTGGTCAGGAATGCCGTGGCAAATGACTTCGTTGAGCGAGGTGCAGACGGACTTGGGGAAGTGGTTGTAGTTGAGGGGGGAAGGGTAGGACTGTGGTTCGTCTTGTCAGCTATTTCTCTGGCGTGATCGTAGCCAAGTTCAGGAGTATCCTTACGTTGCGCTCAATGCAGGCGTTGTGGACGATCTCGTCGATGGCATCCGTCGTGATGCCGGGCTTGACGGCGGCGGCAGCAATGTCCAGAACCTCACGCGCCAGGCGGCAGACCTTGCGCATGCCCTCGATTCCCTTGGCATCAAGAATGTCCACCTTGTTCCTGTTCAGGATGGATCTGGGGTACTTGGGCTGGCCATCCTTCCACCAGTCGGGGTGAGGGATGTGCTTCGGGACGGTGCGACGCGGCGACAGCGGGTAGACGGGTCGGAGAGGGCCGCTGAAGGGGTAGGTCGGGAAGGGGTTGAAAACACCTGTCTCTGGATCTGGTTTAGAGACTACCTTTGGCGGAAGAACGTGGTGGAGTATACTTGTCTCGGTCTTGTGCATGGCCTTGTGTGTGCCCTAGAGTCTGTTAGCAGCCGTCGCGATCCAGGTCGGTGGTGGCGGCAGCGCCGTCATGTCAAGCAAAGCTAACCCAGTTCTTCTTGAAACAGTCTTGCGAGCAGAAGAAGCTGTCCTTGATCCCGAGCTTCAGACACGTAGGGCATTGGAGTGAGCCAGCATCATTGGGGCAGTCGACACCGAGGCACTTCTTCTTCGCAGGAGGCTCCGTCATGATGGGCTTCGAGTCGTCGGTGTTTGCGCAGGGAGGGTGTATGTTTCCAGGACGTTGATGGTGCCTCGAAAATTGACAAACTAGGTAGGAGGGAATCCCGAAAATCTAGTCCCAGGAATGTGAAGTACGGAGGTGGAGGTCTTGGCGAAGCGACTTTTGAAAAGTGACCTGACAACCCGAAAGATGTGCAAGGCCGAGGCTGTGATTTGGCGATACGCCTTTTCCCCCGCCAGGCCAATTTTTTGGCGGGTGGTCCCAGTCACCGACAAGACACCGATATCGCTTATCGATATGTGGGATCCTTATCGTCAGATCGATACGGCACGATTACCTAAGACACATAACCGCCCAAGTCTAGAACAAAGGCCGGAACTCAGCGGAGCTTCCCATGTCGGAGCTTCCGGGTAAAGCCCGTCAAAGCCGAACGACGTGCTCTTTTCTTCGAGCCTGTAACTGACAAGTTTTGACGGCTAGTTCGCTCTGCGGCGTTGCGGCAAGTCATTGACGCTTCCACATCCTTTGCCGTTCGTCCTCTTTCTTTTCTTTATTCCCCCGGCCGATCTGACCCGCCTCATCCGAATCATCATGCGACTGACCTCACGCCACGAACCGTAGACCTGGGTTGTTTCCTTTTTTTTTTTTTCTCCTTCAATCACTTCTTGTCTCGCCGTTAGAACTCGCCCATACTACCGGCCCAAGCAACATGGCCGCAAAGCAGAAAGTCGTAGTTGTGGGTGCAGGCCCTGTTGGTTCTCTGGCAGCCCTCTACGCCGCTCAGCGAGGCCACGATGTTGAGATTTATGAGTTGCGCCCTGGTGAGTTCTCCGTCTCGTGCTGGTTTTCCCGTTCAGTCAATTTCCATATCCTAATTGGGGTCGGCCGCCGTTGCAGGACGGCGCCCGCGCTGATCGTGGGGATCCTCCCAGTCTCATGCCCCACCATTCGCTGCGCCCTGTCCTCGGTGAATGAGATTGATAAGATGCCGTCCCAGAGCTCCTTTCCAGATCTTCACCAGGGCACTTGAGAGGTCTTTGATACTGATATTGAGCCTTGACTAATCCCTGCAATGTAGACTTGCGCGATCCTTCGACTGTGCTGTTGAACTTCACCAGGTCCATCAACCTGGCCCTTTCCGAGCGCGGCATCAACGCCATGCGCAACGCTGGCCAACCAAAGTTACTGGAACATGTCTTTGGTGCCACTATTCCCATGCGGGGACGCATGATCCACGGCAGAACTCCGAAAGGTGAACTGTACGAGGCCGCCCAGGACTATGATGTACACGGCAGAGTGAGTGAACGAGCACCAGTCAACTCAGGTCGCCTCATGCTGACCGTTCAAGGCCATCTACGCCGTCGATCGCGCGGGCTTGAACAAGCGCATGCTCGACATCCTCGAGGAGATGCCCAACGTCAACTTCTTCTTCAACCACAAGCTCACTGGCGCCGATTTCAAGAAATGCAAAGCCTGGTTTGAGGTCATGTCGTCCGAGTCAGCCACCGGGCGTGCCAGGGAGATCGAGATTGACTTTGACTTCATGATTGGCGCTGACGGCGCCCACTCCGCCGTCAGGTTTCACATGATGAAGTTTGCCCAGATGAACTACAAGCAAGAGTACATCGACACTCTTTGGTGCGAGTTCCAGATCAAGCCCGCCGAGTCGCCTTCAAAAGACGCCGCGGGACCTCACTTCAGAATCTCGCCAAACCACCTCCACATCTGGCCCGGAAAGGAGTTTATGTTCATTGCTATCCCGAGTGATGTAGGTCACCTCAGAGTCTTCTTCCGTCATCCATGCTCACAGCCTTCAGGACGGGTCGTTTACTTGCACATTATTTCTGCCCAATGAGCAGACAGCAGCGCTCGAAAGCGATCCCGAAAGCCTCCCAGCCTTCTTCGACAAGCATTTCCCTGGTGTCACCAACCTAATTCCATCTCAAGACTTGATCGAATCTTTCAAGCGGAATCCTCACCTGCCGCTGATCAGCGTCAAATGCAGCCCTTACCACTACGACGCTTCGGTGGTGGTCATTGGCGACGCCGCCCACGCAATGGTGCCGTTCTACGGACAGGGGATGAACGCGGGCCTGGAAGACGTCCGCGTGCTGTTCTCCATCCTCGACAAGCACAGGATATTGAACGAGAACAATAGCCCAGATGGGGAGTCGGACGACTCGGTCAACGCGGCATACCAAAGGTCCGCGGCGCTGGCCGAGTACACCGCAAACAGAGTCCCGGACGCGCACTCCATCAACGATCTGGCACTCCAAAACTACGTGGAGATGCGCGCCTCGGTGCTGTCTCCTCGCTACCGTCTGCGCAAGTGGCTGGAGGAAGCCATGTCCGTCTACCTGCCCGGCCTTGGCTGGCAGACCAAGTATTCCCGCGTCAGCTTCGGGAACGAGAGGTACTCGGAGGTGGTGGCAAAGAGCGACCACCAAGGCCATGTTTTGATGAAGTCGTTTGAGGCCCTCGTGTGCAGTCCCCTAGTGGTGGGAGCTGTGTATCTGTGGTGGAAGAGGCCGCAGGGGGTTGTTGGCGCCGTACAAGGCCTGTTGCGGTCCTTGTTGAGAGCTACAGAGAGTCTCTAATAGGACACTTGGGTCGGATAGTGTACATTACTTTTTCGAGAGCGAAACCATTAATACGCCAACGTTGATGATGTCACACCGTCTGCTTTAATCAAAAACGCGCAATGCGCCATGCAGGATCCATTTCTCGTCACTGGGTGTCACTGAGCGTTATTGAGTGTGCAGGCAGAAGGGGTCGCGCCAGCTACGATTTCTTCAGCTATAGTCACTTGCGCTCAGTAGCACATGGTGAGAGAGCTGACAGCTACTTGGCAAACACAGTTTGGCTGTGTGAACTTTTGCTGTATGTTTTCTCAAACACATTACAGACAAACCCCCATATTTCAGACTGGTCCTTCTCTTAGCGAGAGCTTCTGGGTTGCGGCCTTGATATTCCGAGCTCACTCAGAGAGAGTCCTTCACATCTGATGGCAACGGACTGGTTCATTCATCTAAACACGTCTGTCTTTGTGACAGGTCCTCTACTGGAGATCTCTTGACAGAGCCATGAAGACTCGTCACAAGACTACTGAACTCGGCTACTGCTCGTCTTCTGTTATTCCGTTGCTGCAGAACGTAACGCAAGTTTCAGCATGGTACCAGCCATGTCCCCAATCGACCCAGATGCTCTTGTTTGCGACCCTGACTGTGATGCCGCCGAGTGGAGATCCCCCGCATCGTCGTCTCGAGGGAATGCCTCATGCAAGCACTGGGTTCCCCGCGATTGTGGAGTTCAGCTTCACGTCGACTGCTTGCCAACGGTTCGACTGGGCTCGCCTCGAGGGACACTGGTCATAGGGTTCAGATGAAGTTGAATCCGCGCGGGCTTTGTAAGGGGGCTGAGAGTTTAAATATGCGTTCGAGAATCGCCGAATGTTGGTCTAGAGGGCCTTTTGTCACAGATACAGCCATTCAACCGAGTCCAGATTATACTTATTCGACGTACACATTCTCAACTTAGCCCCCATTACGAACAAAGATGTCTCCCTCAGCAACACAAGAAAGCCCTTCCGTGGTGCCGGCAGCGACGGAAGGCGTCAACGTCCAACCAATCTTGACATTGAAGGGCAAGATCATCGCCGGTAAGTCACACACACGCTCAATCGCCGCGGTGCGCGGTGCGGACGTCGGCCGCTGACGGAAGCCAAGTGACGGGAGCAAACCGCGGCATCGGTCTCGGCGTCGCAGAGTGCTGCCTCCTAAACGGCGCGGAAAAGGTCTACTCGGTTGACTTCGCGGAGCCCGGCGAGGAGTTCGCCGCGGCGGCGAAGCAGTTCCCCGGACGCATCGCCGCGATCCGGGCAAACGTCACGGAGGAAGAGAGCATCACGGCAGCCATTGACAGGATCGTCGAGGAGTCGGGGGCCATCCACGGCATCGTGTGCAACGCGGGGAAAACGAACCACAAGTCTGCCCTGGACTTCACAAAAGAAGAGATTGAGTCGCTCTTTGGTGTCAACGTGAGTTTGCACAGCTACACGGATGCAGCAGCATCCTGCAGTGCAAGAAAACCCGTAGCTGATAGGTCGTCAGCTTTTCGGCGCCTTCTACTCGGCCAGAGCCGCCGCCAGGGCCTTCATCAAGCTCGGCATCAAGGGATCCGTAGTCTTTACCGCGTCCATGGCGTCTTACCGCCCGAACAAGGTATGACGGGCGCAATCTCCCGGCCAAGTGCCCATCGTGCTGACACGGTTACAGCGCGTGCCGTCGGCACCATACGGCGCGTCCAAGGCCGGCGTGCGCAACATGGCTCACACCCTCGCCATGGAGTGGGCCAAGTACGGCATCCGCGTGAACAGCGTGTCTCCCGGTCTCGTCCGCACGGCCATGACGTACTGGGTGCCGCAGCAGCCGGACTGGGAGCAGCAGCTCAAGTACTACGGCGGCATCCCCAGGTTAGCAGAGGTGCAGGAGCTCGGCGGCGCGTACGTCTACCTGCTGAGCGACGCGGCGAGCTACACGACGTCGATAGACATTCCTGTCAACGGTGTCATTGGAAGTAAGTAACCCATTTGCCGATCCGAGCCGGGAGCATGTCATCTAACCCATCGGTAGTTTGCTGAGTTTACACGGGATGAGGTGACGGGAGGTTTGGCGGTGCGGTGCCTTGACTTGGTGTATGAGAGCAGTTCGCACTTTGCATTGGCCTAGGCGAACTTGGCCTGATGATTGTAGCGCTGTGGATTCAATTTAGAGATATGAGAATCCCATTCCTGTTATGAATCATTTTCCACTTTTCGCAGTGTTGACTTGTCATTTCCACTCGTCGCTCAACGGAGTCGAGACCACGACGGCGACACATCTACAGTGCTTTGGTTTGTAAGCATGACGTGGAGCAGTCCTGCCGATAACCGACTTTGTGAGCAGCGTTCTTTGCCTTCTCGGAGCCGAAGAGCGGTCAAGCGCCCGAATCCCTGGGAATCAAGGACGAGCGCCTCGTGGGAATAGACTGTTCCTTGCTGCCCACTCGCAGTCTGTGCGACTAACAACAAGCTATTATAAGCGAGATCACGGCCTTCCTCAATCGTCAACGTGCTCTGCAGGGGCTCAAAAGCAACCTCGGATTACTGCGGTAGACAACGGACTTGAAGCTATCGGCGTGGGGGTCCAGTCCCAATCGAGCAGGTTGTGCTGTGTGCCTGTAGACAGTAAGGTATGGTTTCTCGTATGCGGGCCCGTCACGATGCTACTGTGCCCATCTACAGGCGAGGAGCCTCATCTTAATTGACCCAGCTAGTGTACTTGACGAGGCAAGGGGCTTACTTGGTACGGTGGTGTGCGTGCAGCAGCAGAAATTTGACGTCTTTGAGCCGCAGGATTTTCATCAAGGATTCAGAAAGCAACGGTACTCCCATCCATTCACCATTCGCAATTCGCGGATCACATCAATGGTGAGATAGCTCCTTTTGGACTTGAGACAGCCAGAGGCTTTGCAAGTGAGCATACGTCAGGAGTACCCTCCATTGCATGACAGACTCCCTCGGACATTCCAAGACGGAGGAGTACGACTTGGCAGCTACCTCTATCGGCACTGAAACCCGAGGGACAACTGAGCTAGCTGTATTTCATGTACATGGAAATCAATTCTCGTGTAGACCATTCCTGGCGCACTTGGAAAAACACACACAAAGTGGGCAGCATCGTCTTCGCATTCCTGGTGCGGATGTGGCCTCGCTTGGCCTGTCGAAACCAACCGCGCGCGAAGATCCATAGCGGACCAGCGGAAAACCCTGAAAGTCCATTTCCCTTCTCCGTGTTTGGGGGGGAAGAAACCCACAGATCTGGAGGCCCAGTACGCGGGACTATTACGGAGAAGCTGGAGCCCCAGCTCGACCGAGTCTCGCGAGGAGCTCTCCGCCTCGACTGTGGGTGTTTAACCCCCCGGGGAGTTAATGAGTTTACTTGTAATAATACCATGTAGGTTCGAGTCACTCACCGCAAAGAAGCAAAGTCCGGTGACGAGACGAGACGAGACGAGGAAGCAATCTGCATCCGCGCCAAGCTTTCCGTCGACAAGAGATCCTTCACTCTAATCACAGTTGAAGACCCCCACCCCCGTCCTAAAAACGACAAGTTAATTTCACCTCAGCTTGGGCTGCTGTTCGTCTAAACTCCCTCGGAATATCCACACTGGCGGAGTTGACGTTGCATTTAGAGACAAAGAGCCCGCTTGACGCATGCCATTGCCAAAGAAGAAACTCTTCCGAACTGCCGTTCCGAGCCGATGGCGATGGCGATGGCGGCTCTCTTTCTTTCTTTGAGTTGAACCAAGCAAGGCCTTTTGGTCCTTTCGATCCCGGAGGATCAGGGCGACCTGCTTTGTCTGGTTTTCTCTGCGTCTTGCCAATCTTCGTTATCATTGACGACTCTGGCGATTCGCTTGGTCCAGAAGCCCGACCTCACGGATGCTTCTCCCTACTAGGATGGTCGCTGCCAGATTGACGGCATGATTTACCTCGCGGTGGAGTTGACCCTCTTTAAGAGTCAATCAATGCGTTTATGATCCGACAGCGGTGATGGGATATCCATGACTGGTCGCATGTGAATGCCCAGACACGACCGGTTTAGGCAAGTCGAGGCTCTCTGGGCCAAGACGAGGAGGGAAACGACTGGCATTCGCAGCAATTTGTCAGGATGACAGAGAATGTGCCCCCACGAGGTTTCGTTGCCTCAGCCGAGGGCCAAGGGCATCCAGGCAGTCGGGAATCTCGGATTGATTAGATTAGATCGAACCCAGCCAGTCGGCGGACTTGCTGCCCCCTTTGCGACTCGTG
The DNA here is from genome assembly GCA_004366825.1 of Colletotrichum spinosum. NCBI lineage: Eukaryota > Fungi > Ascomycota > Sordariomycetes > Glomerellales > Glomerellaceae > Colletotrichum > Colletotrichum spinosum. Next base: position 100,395 of record QAPG01000053.1, on the reverse strand, counting down.
TGAGACAGGGAGGACCTACGTAGTGCTGCGGATGGTGCCTTGGCAGTCGACTCGACAGGAGACCTTGGTGTTTGCTGTTTTACCTACCGCGTAGTGTACGGATACCGCTTGAGATGAACCAGTACCTGAGAGCCTGCCGGGAACGTGCGGCCCAACCCTGAGGCCGCCGGGGATGGGAATGCCCCGTCGAGAGGGTGGACGGGGTTGATGGAGATCATCGTGACACTCTGACGGGGTCTTGTCTTTGTGGCACGACGCAGTAAGGTATGTTGGGCAAAGGAGTATGGGTATTCCCACTCTCGACAGGGCACATATAAGAATGCACGAGTCGCCAGCTGGTCCAAAGAGAGGGAATTCCTGCTCTGCTTGGCAACGATCTACGCTCACTTGCGACTTTCATCCACACACTCCTTTCCAAACGGTGTTTACCATTCCTTGCTCAGCATGCGTTCGCTCTTCATCGTTGCGCACTTCGTTGCCGCCGCCTTCGCGGCCGAGCCCTGGGAGAACGAGGTCGACACCGGCTTCCAGATCTACCTCGACAGCACCAACTACACCAAGGGCACCCTTCCTCTGCTCAAGGACATCCGTGCCATTCCCGACTTTGACTGGGCTGCCCGCCAGTACCTCGACAGCCAGAAGTACTCCTTCTACCGCACCGGCACCGCCGGGGAGTTCAGTACGTGTGTTCCATGATGCCAACCGTCGTGGTCGGCAGCTCTCTTTTCTGTGATGTTCCAGCGTATGGCTGTTCCTCACAGGTCGACTGTTGACTAAGACGCCATGTAGGCTACCGCCACAACCTCGATGTCTGGCAAAAGGTCCAGCTGCGCTCGAAGCACCTGAGCGATGTCACCAAGTTGAACGAGACGATGGCGTACGTCGTCACACACACACACACACACACACACACACACACACACACACACACACACGAGAGAGGCGTCGAACACCGTGGACGTGAAGCTAACACGGCTCAGCACCACCATCCTCGGCTACAACTTCAGCGCCCCCATCTTCATCTCTCCCGCTGCCCGCGCCGTCTACGGCGATGAGGCCGCCGAGCTGAACCTCGTCCGCGCCGCCGGCAACGAGGACATTCTGTACATTGTACGTCTTGAATCTCGATACGACAGCCACCCCTCGTGCTCCTGGAGTCCTGTATAGTCGGCAACTGACCGGAAGCAACAGCCTTCCATGTACGCTTCCAAGTCCATCGAGGAGATCGCCACCGGCAAGGTCAACAACACGCTCAACGGCCCGCAGGTCATCTTCCAGCAAATCTACACCAACGCCAACCTCTCCGTCACCTGGGAGAACATCCGCCGGGCCGAGGCCACGGGCGCAAAGGCCATCGTCTGGACCATCGACGCCCCCGGCGACTCGGTCCGCCACCGGGCCGCCCGCTACGACACCACCAACGCCAACTCGGTCTCGTCCGCCCTCACCTGGGACGTCTACGACCAGATGAGGAACCGCACGAGGCTGCCCATCATCCTCAAGGGCATCACCACCGCCGAGGAGGCCCTGCTGGCCGTCGAAAAGGGCGCCAAGGCCATCTACATCTCCAACCACGGCGGCCGCCAGCTCGACCACACCCCGGGCCCGCTCGAGATCGCCTACGAGATCTACCGCAACGCCCCCGAGGTGTTCCAAAAGGTCGACGTCCTCGCCGACAGCGGCATCCGCTACGGCAACGACGTCCTGAAGCTCCTCGCCCTCGGCGTCAAGGCCGTCGGCATGGGTCGTCCGTAAGTTGCGCTTCCTGGAAAAAAGAAGAAGGTGCCCCGGTAACGTTCACTGACCTTCGACCCAGCTTCATGTTCGCCAACTGCTACGGTCTCGAGGGCGTCACCAAGGCCATCGACATCATGAAGACCGAGATCGTCCGCGACGGCGCCCAGATGGGAGCCACCGACATCCACAACATTAGCATGAGCTTCGTGAGTCACCCACAGACGGAGTTTTGGGGGGTGTTTTCAAGACTAACTCGTGTGTGACAGCTCAACACCCGCCAGCTCGAGCAGAACGTCTACCTTTTTGACAAGCAGTAGCTGTCTGTTCCCTTTGACGCGTGTAGGAGATGTGACAGTTTGACAATTGCATGATGCGGATAGACAGGCGTTCTCATTCGGCGGGGGCTTCTAGCACTTTTGCGACTCTGGATAGCAGCGTCGCCTTCTTGTCCATACTTTGCCAGACATTCTACATAGCATCAAGCACTGTTGACTTCAGACTACGCCGCGTGTCACGCTTGAACTTGTGCCATGAGCCAGCATGCCGAACCCGGAAGAAACATCTGATCCAAGAGGTGTCATAAACGTCAAACAATACTCGCCAGGGGGGGGCGCATTGAGCCAAGCCTCTTTGACGGTCCCACACACGGCGTCGGACTCTCACACCACCTCGGAGCAGAAGACAACTGCAAGAGACTACATCTCACCCGATCATTGGGTCCTTAGTTCACCTGACCTGACCGTCAACTGCAAGCTGGGAATGCTCATCTATCCGCATTTACGATCCAAACTCTACCCCCTTTGTCAGAACGAACCCTTCTCGGGTCCGAAGTACCCCCGCTCAGGAACGGGAAGCACGCCGACCTGCCGACCGTCGACGCCCGCCCGGCTCACCGTGTTCCCCCACCAGCTCAGCGCGACAGGATCGTACCCGACCGCGAAGAACATGACCAGCGCCGACACGGCCACGCCGGCCGTCAGCGCCGCGGACAGCACGTAGTTGTACTTTTCCCACCAGGCCAGCCTGTGCCGCGGCAGCCAGTACATGAAGACGAAGCCGAGCGCGACGCCGGGCGTCTTGTACGACAGGTTGGACGGGGCCCAGTGCTGGACGCCCTGGACGACGAGCACGGGGTTCAGCCAGAGCAGGGACGCGACGAGGGGACACAGGCTGCGGTCGAGGAGCGCAAAGGCGCGCGGCCGGAGCCTGGCGCGGAGACCCTCGCGCACGCCGGGGAGGTACCTGGGGCCGTAACCCTGGCCGACGAGGAAGACGACGGCGATGAGCGTGCCGATGAGGAAGCACCCTGGGCAGGAGGTGCGGTTCAGCGTCGATGAGGTTTGGGGGGGTGGGGGAGTCCGAGGCAACTTACACTTGAGGATCGGGTAGAAGGCGACAAACATGCGTTCCGAGCCTAGCAGACCCCACTACACACCACGAATCAGTTGGGATTCGAACCTTTGGAGGTAAAGGTGATGGATATAAGGTACCATGAGCGACTGAGTAAACAGGGGCGCCCCGTCGTTGGCGCAGGTGAAGCGGCTCGGCTGGCCGGGCGTGCAGAGGCCCTCGACGCTCTCGAGGATGAAGTTCTGCGTCGCGACGGCCACGAAGCAGGTGACGACGATGGTGCCGACCTGGCCCCGGAACACGGCGCGGGGCGCAATCTTTGCGTAGTGCGCCATCTTCTGGTCCTGGACGTAGTTGTCGCCGTAGCCCGCCAGCGCCCAGAAGCCGAGCGTCTGCGAGAAGAGGAACGCGTCGGTGTTGCCCGGCAGCAGGTAGCCCGTGACGACCCTGGACCAGCGCGCCGAGGCCGAGGTTCGTGCCCGTCGTCGCCGAGAGCGACTCACCCATGATGTAGAGAAAGTAGATGGGATAGAAGCAGTAGTTGCCGCCGACGGTGATGAGGAAGCCGGCGGAATAAAAGGGAGGCGAGTAGTCCTGGTAAAGAGTCTCGTTCAGCTTGTTGCCGTTGACGACATTCTGCACGACGTAGGGGGTGCCGTCGTTGGCAAAGGGAGACGACGAGTTGATGGGCAGGTATCCCGTGTTGTACATGTTGGTGTAGTAGATGCCCAGGATGATGACGCCGCCGAGAACGGCGCCGCAGTATTGCGTAAAGGTGGCCCAGAACGGGGAGGCCAGAGCCGCGTAGGACGAGGTCGCAACGTTCCAGTCAAACGTCGTGACGGGGTTGAAGAGCCCCAGGCCCAGAGAGGAGCCGGTGATGATGGCGAGGGTGACGTTGGCGGGGGATATCCACGTCATCCAGTTGAACGTCGCGAGCGCCGTGAAGAGGTAGCCGGGCAGCCAGTAGTACAAGAACATGCAGCCGGTGCACACGTAGAAGAACTTGTACCGCGACATTGTCCAGCCGTTGATCTCCTCCCTGGGCTCGGGCCGGGTGAGCGCCCGGTTCATGGCGATGGTGGGCAGGATCGTCGGCCACAGCGCCTTGACGGGATAGACGCTGAACCGCCGGAGGTAGCCGGCGAAGCCCATGCCCATGAGCTGCACGAAGAGCGTCAGCGTGATCTGGTAGCCAAAGTCGACAAAGTCCTGGCCGTAGTAGACGGGCGACTTTTGGACGAGGATCATGCCGTAGCTGTTGGTCGTGTAGATGGCAATGTTGTACGTGATTGTCGCAAACATTTGCTCCTTGAACGTCCACGGCCCCGGGTTGAGCGAGTGGCGGACGCCCGAGACGGTGACGCCCCAGTCCGGGAGGGCGACTTCGACGGCCTTGGCGCAGGGGTAGAGCAGGATCTGGATGACCTGGCCGCTCAAGGCTGTGCCCAAGTTGTCACGTCAGTTATGAGCCTCCGGTCACGCTGCGCGCCATCTTCTCCCAGTCGAGAGAGGTGGGTGAGTGCGAGCTTACTGATGGAGGGGAAGCGCGAGTTGAAAAAGGTAGAGATGAATGTGCCAATGACAGCCCACCCGATGCCGAGAAAGTAAGCCCGGATGGTTTCGATGGGAACACTCTGGTCGTCCAAGATTTCGGCAACGGCGCGGACTCCGGGATACGGCGACGAGTAGCGGATCATGACGGCGTCCATCCTCAGGTCGCGGTCGTAGAAGTCTCCGTACGCTTTGGGGCCCGCGAGAAGCTTCTTCATGCGCTCTCTCATGTCTGACGGAAAGTTCCAGTCGTCCCTGAAGAACTCGACGCTGTCTTCTATCACCTCGATCGCCTCTTGCTCGGTCATGGTGTTAATCTTTTCCAAAATGTACTCGTGCTCTCCATTGGGTGCTAGTTCCTCAAGCTTCTCATGGGGGATCTGATCCCCAATTCGCTCGGTATTGCGGACTCGGGGCGCGATCTTTTCGGCGTCTCCTTCGGGAGCCGGAGACGGCTCGTCGCCGGTGATGTCCGCTTTTCCGGACATGTTGCTGTAGGGCACCACGGCCGATCTACCGGGCCTGATAGGGCACGTAGAGTCAATAGAAGGCTGCGAGTAGAGTGAGTGCGACGAGTTTCACCGCCGGAAATAGACTTAGTTCACACATAAACGCAAATCCTTAGCTTCGAGGCGCGGGGAAGATTCCGACGAGAGATATATAAACTAGCCTTTATTGACTGTCAACTCAGAACGTGTGCAGATGGAAAGGCGGGGGAGACGGGCCTCGGCCAAGCTATCGGGACGAGATAATGTTCCGGCGACACTGCATTCCCCTAGATAGACATACCAACAACGTTGCATTCTCCCGGATCAACGTTGCTATCGTCGGCAGCCGTCAACGAAACACAAGTTCCACGTTGGTGATCATCCCATGTGCCCTATCACCCCGCACCGTCGACCGTGGCCCAACAGACGACCTGCCCGTCGCGGTCTGCGGGGTGCATCGACGAGAGGGATCCAGCCCCCCTGCACATGCGCTATCGAACGACGTCCGACCAGCGGCAGTTTTCCATTTGCCACGGCAGAGCTGGCCAACATCCGATGAAGCAGAGGCTCAGATGGAGGGGCAGGACGTCTGCGGGTGGTTGCGGTGGTTGCGGAAACAAGGCGTTGGGAGGTGGAACTCGAGAACCCATGGTCGATGCACAAGTCGTACCTCAGGAAAGCTCACCATCAGCTGATCAGACCATCTTTGAACCATGGTGATAGGGTGATGGGCAACACTACTGCGCCAGTTGGATATGTGACGCAGTATCTCAGAGAAGAGAGGGTACCATGTGAAGACAAGACCTGTGTATGCCTTCACGTGGCATTCTTGCATGTACAACGTCTGATATGTACCGAATCAGTTCTCGACCGACATTGAGCCCACGACTGTGCCTCGCGCGGAGATTACCCGATATCTGAGCCATCCAGTGTCTGCCATCACGAGTATTTGCCAACGGAGGAACCCCGTTTGGACATTTATGTATTTCCAGTTTTGATGACATAATCCATGGAGTGAACAACTTTGGAAGGATAAGTCTGACTTGAAGGTTCAAACGGGGTCAAAAATGACCGAGGCGGGCGATCAACACAGCTGCCATCACGTAACCCCCTCGAGAAAGAAGCCAGGCTAGGGAATGTCTTTTAATTGTTGGTTTGTGCCAGGATTGAGGTGGACAATGAGACTTGGACATAGTTGGCGACGTCGCTTCACCACAAAACCGTCCCAAGTCGTGCTGTCAAATTGTCCCGTTTGATTCCCCATACCGCACATTTTGGACAGAATGCAACAATACGTTGGGAACTATCTTGATACTACTTGAAAGACCAAGAACCTATAGGCCAGGCTAAATGACTTGGTCGCGACGGCCTCGAGCCGAACCGAGATGTCTCCAGCTTCCCTCGAGACGACGGCTCCACCCAGCGAAACCCTCGATCCGGCGGCCTTCTGCAGGCTTCCATGAAAGAGACATCTATCATGGAGGGTATTAAGGATCTAGCTGAATCACATCAGACACTGCATCAACGCCCCATTACGACTCTTCGTTGATACCAACCCGCTCCACCACGTTCTCAATTGCACCGCAAATATGACCGTTGCCGCCAACTGGAGAGAACACAACCGCCACTTGCAGATCCTGCAAAAGGCAGAGCAGGGCCGCTACGGGGTCATCGCAGCCATCGCGTACAACCTCGAGCAGGTCCACGGCCTGGTGGCCGCCGCGGAAGAGTCCCGATCGCCGCTCATCATCCAGTTCTTCCCCTGGGCCGTCACCTTTGCCGACGGCTTGCTCGTCCGCGCCGCCAAGGAAGCCGCGTCCGGGGCTTCCGTCCCCATCTCCATCCACCTGGACCACGCGCAGAACGAGCACGTCATCAGGCGCGCGGCGGACAGCCTCCCCTTTGACAGCATCATGGTCGACATGTCGCACCACGAAAGAGAGGAGAATCTGGAAAAGACGACGAGGTTGGTGCGGTACTGCCGGGAGCGCGGCATCGCCACCGAGGCGGAGCCGGGACGCATCGAAGGCGCGGAGGATGGCGTCATGGACACCGCCGGACTCGAGGCGAGCAAGACGACGCCCGAGGAGGTTGACCAGTTCATCGCCACGGGCGTGGATGCCCTGGCGCCGGCTTTTGGCAACGTCCACGGCGAATACGGGAAACAGGGCCCGCAGCTGGACTTTGAGAGGTATGTCCTGCGTGTGAAACTTGGCCAGGTTCGTGCTAGCTGACACCCTCCAGGTTCGAGAAGATCAGGTCCCGGATTGGCGGCAGAGTCAAGGTGGCACTGCACGGGACCAACGGTTTCCCCGCGGAGCTGATGAAGGAGTGCATCGCAGCAGGCGCGACCAAGATCAACGTCAACAAGCTGGTGCTGGACGACTACTACAAACACCTCAGGTCGCAAGTGTCGGCGCTACCGCATACTACGTTGATCGAGGAGGGCACAAACCATGTGATACGACAGACGAAGGAGTGGATGGAGATTTGCGGATCTGCGGGGAGAGCCTAGAAGTCTTTGATTTATCGTCTTGTCAGAAGAGAGCACTGAGCTCGTTGGTACGTGACTCAGGGTGTTTCTGATGCTTCTTCCCATCGCGCCTTGAGTTCTTCCCCGAGCGGTTTCACGGGCCATCCGGACCGCTCACGGCAAGCTTCGAGCAGGCTGAGTACGCATTCTCGTTCCCTCTTGCTCTCCAAGGGGATTCCGGCTGTGAGAAGAATCAGTTTCAGGTGACTCACATGGTTGGATACGGTTCACGCACCTATGTAGAGGCATTGGGAACACATGACACTGGACGGGTAGTCTGAGAGTGTCAAGGCTATCCCGCAAACCTTGCTGACACACTCCATGAGACGCTTTCGCTGCTGGGTATACTGATCTAAACCACCGATAATGGGCGAGTTCATGAGCAGCAAAATGTGCGCGCAGTAGTACGTCTGGAAGGCCACCGCTGCATCTCAGTTAGCGACTGTCGAGGGCATCGTCGCATCCTCACAGATCACGCACCAAATACCGGCGAATGAATCCATATAGGCTCAAAGACGTCCTCTTTCGAAGTCGGGTAGGGCAGCGGTTGGAACTCGGCCGTCAAGTGTCGCCTCCAGGTTTCCAACGTATCCTTCAGCGCGTCCGCAGAGGCGATCCTGCCGAGGGGGTCGTTCTTGCCAGCCTCCGTGTCTTCGCGCGAGCAAAAGGCCACGACCTGAGCAAAGAAGTAGACGGCGCGCGCGGCGAGCTCGTAGGGGTCCAGCTCATCGAGCGTCCTGAGCGGCCTCCAAAAGGTAAAGGGGCGCCGCTTTTCGCGGAACGCGGCCCAGACGTCCTGGCACAGCCACGCCCACCAGACGGCCTGCTTCAGACCCGAAGAGTCGCCGTGGATCACTTGTGACCGCTGGATCCAGAAGACACCTTTGAGGTGTCTTTCCCAGTCCTGTCGTGACCCGTCCAGCATTTCGTACGCCGAGACGATCGAGCACGTGGCCAGCAGTTCCAAGCTAGTTTTGTACGAGTCGTACTGCATGGCCTCTTGGATGTAGTGTAACGTCTTGTAGTAATATCGTAGCGTGTCGTTTGGGTCTCCGTCGCACTGCTTCGTACTCAGTGAGATGTGTCGGGATGACAACGCCAGTATGGCATTCATGAGGCCGACGTTGTGCATCTTGAGAACGTTAGGATAATCTCGATCTAGGTAGTCTTTCAGGACCGAGATGAGTGAGCGTGATGCCTACCGCAAGTTGAGGCACATGAGTCCCGAAAGGTCTCTTTGGGTCGAATAAGTCCATCTACGCCAGGTTAGGCCGAAGAGCTTTGGGTATGGTGGTGAGGTAAAACAAGCACCCACCCATTGGCTAACATGGCGGACAAAATTCTGGAATATGATGTGCTCCTGAGGCTGAATATGTATAGGAGTCTGCGAGTGCCACGACTTCTTCTCGAACCTCTGGTACTCACTCAGCTCTGGGGTTCGTTCCTGAAGATACGGGTTTGAGGTTTTGGGAGTGGGCGATGAAGAACTTCCGGCTAGTTTTACTGGAGCTCTTACGGCTGGTGACTGCACGACAGAGCTCCCAAAGATGCCGATTCCCTCAGTGTCGATATTGAAATTGGTGAAATCAAATTCCTGCATGGCAGCATCTTGAAGTAGGAGATCGACCCATATCGCAGTCGCATTTTCGAGATTGGCCCCAAACGAGCTGCTGGTGAGTGCTGAGGCATTGGGAGTGACACCGGTGCCGACTCCAACATCCTGACCAGGGGATTCCTGCTGAACGGCCGCCATGTCCCCTGGACTGAAAGACGCAGGATCTTGGTCGTTTGGGTCGGCTTCCAATGGAATTACCGTCGATGCAGTCGTCGGACGTTGTTGTTCCCTGACCGGCGACACCGGCCAACTGGCCTGGTCGCAGCTGGTCCCTGTGACGGGCGTCTGCTGTTGAGGGGATCTTGGTGTGTGCGATACATCAGGTCTGGACTCATAGGGTGTATCTCGAATGCTGGTTGCTGGTGTGGCAGTTGCGTCTTTGTTGCTGGCGCGCTTCCTCTGCGGTGGACGGCGTGGAACGTAGACGCAGTCGTGCTTGCTTCTTTCACATCCGCCACAGGCGGGTCTCTTCTCGTCGCATTTGACGTGGCGACGTCGACACGTCACGCTGGAGCATGTGACGCTGGTCAGTTCTAGTTCATATACGTGAGGATGTGGCTCGAATGTGATTGTGGGAAGATGCACCAGCCGGTCGTGTTTCTCAGGCCTCGACCACGCGTAAGTCGACCTCTGGTGAAATAGCGAGGTGGTTCCTCATCACCGGACCCCATGACGACATGTTTTGTTCGGCAATGTGATGTTGCGTTGTTGTATTCGGGTGACGATGGGCTAGCAAAAAGCAGATCACTCGGAGCAAAAGGAGGAGCTGTACTTGTTCACGACATGAGATTTGAAGTTGGGGAAGTGGACAACCGCTCCAGCCATTGGCCGCCTGCGGGGTAATTAGTTAATCTGGGGTTGGTACCGTGGACCTACGGAGGTACTTCGGACCAAGGACGGAGCCTGGAGCCCTAGGCCCCGGGATGCTCCGGAATATCTCGGGGTCGGCGCCGGAGGCCGTAGTCCGAACCCGTAAAATACCCGGGGATTGACTCGAGCGACCGAGAGTAATTATCACATTCACACATGCAGCTTTTTCTGCCAAGGTTAAAACAAATGTCCAAGTCTCTACTGCAAATGTACAAACATGCCACCATCCACGAGCACTTGTGATCCTGTCATGTAACCACTCATCTCGGGGCAAGCCAGAAAGACGGCCGGTCCAGCCAAGTCTTGTGGCTTGCCTACACCCATTGGAATGCGCTTCTGTAAGTGCGTCCTCTTTTCCTCGTTCTGCATGTCGGGTTCCGCCAACTGGGTGTGTACTGTTCCAGGAAGTAAAGCATTGCACCTGATCCTGTGCTGCGCCAGGGCAATGGCCATTGACTGAATCATTGACAAGACGGCAGCTTTCGTTGGTGTGTAATGGGTCTGCAGACCGCCTCCGACCAAGGCGCTGATGGACGAGATGCCAATGATGGACCCGCCCCGTCCCTGCTTGACCATCTGCTTCGCCGCCGCCTGGCACGAGTAGAAAGCCCCGTTGACGTTGACCATCAACGATGTGTCAAACACTTCCTTTTCGAGCCTTTTTGGTCTGTTAGGTTGCGGATGAGCGCGCTAATGGGGCTGTGATGCCTACGTGAGAAACTCGGCTGCTTTGAAGATGCCTGCATTGGCTACAAAGATGTCGAGACAGCCCCATTTGTCCACCGCCGCGTCCACCAGCGATTTCCCAGTCTCTGGGTTGGTCACGTCTCCAGCAAGCTCGATCAGCCGACCCGTCGGCAATTCTCTGGTACCGGCAGACCTGATCTTGTCGGCTTCTTCAAGCAGGCTGAGCCTGTGTGGCTCGTCACGCCGTAGTCCGAGATGGTTTACGGCGACGTTTGCGCCCTGTCTGAGGTACTCGAGCGTAATGGCGCGCCCGATACCTGTGGTGCCGCCTGTGATGGCAGCTGTTTTGCCCCGGAGCAGGCGAGCACCGGATAAAGCCATGATGATGTGACTTTCGCAGGCGAAAAATTCCCGAAAAACACAGAGACGGGCAAAGACTCGATCAACAAGAGAGTCTCCGAAAACCTGAACGACTGTCCAAGTAAGCCCGAAGGCTTCTGATCACAATAACCACCAGTACTACCGAACGACATTGACAGCGCTGCATCTTTTACCCCGCACCCTCGCGTCGAGGGAAAAGCGGTCCTTCCATCAAAGACCATCGTGACGGGCGTTCTGACGATGTTGGCCCGAATTTTTCTCAACGCCTCGTTCGGCTAGATGTACCGGCTGGCCGTTTACAGTCCATCGGGTTGTCGTGTCCTTGTGAACCGGGTTCCTTGCGAACGCAATCCCTAGGAAGTCAATCGCTTGAAGCCGCCACAAGCTGTACGCCTCGGTGCTTGAGACGCATTTCCTGAGGTAGAAACATGAACATGAGAGCGTTGTGTTCATCAACAAGCAACTGTAGAGGCGGAAGCTTTGCTTACTACCTTGACGATGTTTCCACCGGCGTCTACTAATCGGCCGAATCCTCTAGCGGAGCTTTTGGCAGTTGATGATATCTGGGGGCCAGCCTCGGCCTGTTAGCCGTCGGGATGCAGCCCTACAAAATTCCCCATTTAGCACACGATATCAGTCGTTCGGCTATCTGTGGCGTCATGCGAACTGAAATATTCGTTTTATTCGTCGTCGAGAACGGTTCGTTGTGGATCGTGCGAGCGGAAGTCCGTCAGTCAGGATCTGATGATCTGCAGGATGCCGCAGTCCCATCTCCCATCTCCCGGGTACGGTCACCGTCTGCCGAATGCCCCGAGACGACATCGTCAACCTTGTGATGGGTCCTTGTGCTCATCATATGGCAAACTTCTATTCTTGAAAGCCGCCGTCTCTTGATCTTCCTTACCTCGGGGCCAGTTTCTTCTTGATTACCCATCTGTCCTCCTCGCCTAACCCACTAGAACCCATGTTCAGCCGAGGGCTCATCGAGATCGTGTGCTGACTGGCCCTTGACCCTGTCTGACAATTCATACCTCGGCTACTTAGTCATTTTCGGCTTGACAACAATACCAGTGACCTTGACGGCCGCCAGTCATCAACTGGGGTCATGATTGATGACGTAGTTGTTAGTTCGCTGCTCTCTAATACCTACCGACAGTCTCCGTATATTGCACAACAGAACTTGGAAGCCATCGCCAAGACAGACAGTTGGACCAGTAGCACACTGACGAAGCGCAACAAGTTCTGCAGCCCAATTGACTAAGCATTCGAGCTTCGACACATGGAAGTTCGGCATGTGGGTTTACTTGCACAGGTTCAACAGGGGAGACCCTGAGCAAGCCAACTCGAATTGGAAAGACCCAGAACAGATTGAAAATTTGTCCACAACGACCTGCTGATGTCTCGTCAACACTGACAATGCCAAATTTAAATATTTCAAAGTTGCTTACTTCACATCTGACTACGACGATAATGGAAACCCATTCGATGGCGGCGTTCTTCGCCCGAATGCCTTAGTCAATCCTGACTGGCATCGTCATCCGATGGTGAGTCGCAAGTATCGAGGCTGGGAACTTCTCGTGGGTGAATGCAAGACCTGGCAGGAGCACCCGGATGCGGTTGCCGAAAGAACATCACGGCAAAAGAACACTTGGTGCCACGTATAAAAACATTTGATCCGCTTCTCCTCTAGCAGAATCGTTTCGCCAATACAACCCTCCAGGCATTTACAAAACTAGAGACAGTTGTCCTCGAAACTCATACATCTTGAGAAGCATCACCGGAATACTTAGACGAGGCATTCAATCAAGATGATTGGCCCGGAGAACGACCAAGACCCATTGAGCCGCCGAACCTCCAAATCAGATGGCGAGACGCCGGCAGAGTCTCTTTCCCACCGCCATGACTTCACCCCCGAGGAGCAGAAACGAATCATGAGACGCGTCGACGTTCGCGTCGTGGCTACTGTCGGTCTTTTGTACTGCTTCTCCGTCATTGACCGCTCGAACCTACCGGCTGCTGCTGTTGCGGGCATGACGGAAGATCTGGACCTCAAAGGAAACCGATACGTGAGTCCCACTCTCTCCATTTCAGCCAGTCGTATGTAAATGCTAACAAAATGATGACATAGTCCATCATCAGCCTTGTATTCTTCAATACGTACACCATTTTCCAACCGCTGTCGATTGTTCTGGCCAGAGTCATTGGTCCAAAGACCTACTTCACTGGCGTCACGATGATGTGTGGAGGCATCGTCACCGGCATGGCCTTCCTCACTCATTGGGGACAGATGGTGGCATTGAGATTGATACTCGGAGCGCTTGACTCTGGTTTCTTTCCCACCTGCGTTTACCTGCTCAGTACTTGGTATACTCGCTGTAAGTTGCTACGCTGCCACACCAGGAGCTGGTGGAGGAACCTGAGCTTACAAACAGCTAGATGAAGTAGGTAAGCGGTACTCGGCTTTCTACATGCTAGTCTGCCTTGCTACTGCCTTTGCTGGCATATTGGCTTTTGGCGTATGTGGCTTTCAATTCTGTGGAAATATGAGCACAGCTAACTAATATTCATCTTGAAGTTTACTCATCTTGATGGACAGGCCAACCTGAACGGATGGTCGTGGATCTTCTTGATGGAAGGCATCATCACCTGCATTATAGGAATCACGGGATACTTCTTACTTGTCGGGTTTCCCGATGCTCAAAAGCGCACTTGGCGATTCTTGTCCGAGAGTGAAACGGCATGGGTCATCTCGCGAGTCCAGGCCGACCGTGGCGACGCGACTTTGCCCCAATTCAGCATCAAGAAGTTCCTCCGAGGCGGCTCTGACATCAAAGTCTGGGCCATAGCTCTGATTTATTTCAACCAGGCGGTCGTCAATGGCGGTAAGTCCTGGGGAGAATTTCTCCTTCACTGAAACCATGGTCACTGACAGGACAATGTAAATGTAGCCTTGTCGTTTTTCCTTCCCATCATCTTGAAGGAAAACATGGGCTTCGACACCGGAAAAGCTCAGATCCTGGTTGCACCGCCTTATATTTTCTCAGCAGTCATCATGTACATCTCTGGCTGGCTGGGTGATCGCTATATGATGCGTGGGCCCATCATCATTGGCGACATGATCATCGCCGTTGTTGGTATTTCCTTGATCGGTTTTCACCGAGATGCTGCTGTTAGATATCTCGGCGTGTTTATGATGACCGCTGGCTCCATCAGCGCCATCCCGGTGACTCTCGCGTATCAAGCAAACAACATCCGGGGTCAGTGGAAGCGGGCATTCTCAAGCAGCTTAACTGTTGCTTTCGGGGGTATTGGTAACATCGCAGGTACCTTGATATTCAGGCAAGTAACCAAGACCAAAGGTTCGCTATCAAAAGTGCTGACCATCTAGCAGGAGCCAGGACAAGCCGCATTATCTTCCAGGACTCAGCACTTGTCTGGGATGCGCGGTTTTCATCATTCTTATCGTATTGTCTCTCAGCTGGCACTTCCACCACTGGAATGCGAAAGCAGACCGTGGTGAAGTCGAACTCGAAGCGTCAGAGGTAAGCAGCTCGCTCGGGACTCGTGTCTTTAGAACTCATTTGCTCACAAGTATTACTATTCTAGGAAACCGATGCTGCTGATTTTCGCTACACCTATTAGTGACGCCAAGAAAAGTTTGGTCAAGGAAGCAAAACCACCAGCATGGGCGTATCACTTGAGATTATTGACTCGGGCATTGGGGTAGAACAAGTGTGCTGTCTTCGTAAACGCACGTCTACAACGGAAACAGAGGTGGGGAGTTTATCAGAGGATTACAGCCACTGGAGGACTGTACACAGATTATAGATACATAGAAAGTCGCTCACCAGCAGCAAGACTGCTCTTTCACCTTTTCAGAAGAAAAGCCTTGCGATGGGGCTCGTCAATGTGAAACTCTGCGACGCTCGTTTCCACAGTCCTAAGATGCTGGAACCCAAGTTTCTCATACATTGGCTGAGCCGCCATGGTGGCCATAACCCAGACCTTGATGCCCACAGCATCCGCCTGCTCCAATCCCTTCTTCACCAGCGCCGTAGCAACACCTTTGCGCCGATGGTCCGGATGAACGGTAAGATAGTCAAGCACTGGGGGAGGGGAGGTTCCCTCGTGTAAGTGACAATCGCCTTGTCCGAATCTGCGGATGAGACCTACCCAGAAAAGGTCCCTCTTGCGTCTTCATCAATTCCACCTCGGCCTCCTCAAGCGGAACTCCCAAGGCCGACTGGAGCCGCCAGTCCATGCCGGGGATTCTACCGTCGACGGTGTGGGCTTGATAATCCGCCTCGAACCTGGCGGATTCCGCTGCCGTTGGCTCGCGGACCAGGGCCTCGGGCCATGCGATACGGTCATCGTCGTCGGGGAGGATCCACCGCGCGTATCCTACGACGTCTCCGCTGACGTCGTCTACGGCCTTGAGATGTCGCTTCTTCTCGCGGTTCGAGGCGAGGCCCTGCGGCATACGACCCGCGGCGCCGCTGATGATCTCCTCGAGTGTTGTGGAGCCCCAGAGGGCTCTCCAATGAGCGTCGGTACGGTAGAAGGCAGTCATGTTGTTCTTGGAGACGCTGGCGGCGTCGGAGAAGGTGACGCCCGAGATGGAGAAGGACATGGTGATGGGTGCGGCTCTTGGTTTGAATGAGACTGTGCTAATGTTGTAGTAGGACGACTGCGCGTAAGGGTTTTTGAGGATAGTGACCGGAATAATTTGGTATTACGGTTGTTGTTAATCTGAGAGAACAAGTCGAGAGGGTTCCTCTTGTAGTACTGTCATCGTGTTGCTACAACTACAAGTAGATGATGCCAAGTGGCCTCAATCTAAGCTGCTTCCTTCAGCAAGCTAGTCGGATATGGTTATCAGAGGTAAAGCGGGGTTTGATTCGTCGCATGGATCTCACGCCATCGGTTGCCATGTACGAGTTGCTCGGAGTTAATCCAAGTAAGCCGGGAAATATCAGCATCAGCTCGTCCTCGACAGCCATGAGTCGTGCCGTCCAATTGAGCTCCCGGTTCCAGAAAGAGCTCCAAGCTTGCGAAAATTCCTCAAACATTCTCGGGGGACTATCCAACGCTCGACGCCTCTTCGTCTTTGATAAAGATGTTCCCATCAATAACCCATTGTCATCTTTGGCCAAGGTCCTCGACGTGCTCGTGTCCACGCCCACAGACGAATGACACACTCGCCGAATTCAGAGAACGCTGACCGGTCCATCTTGGGCAGTTCTGTGAGCTCAAGCCCATTTTGGCGTGAGACCAAGGCCAGGACGCACGAGGCGATCGGTATACTCTGTGTCATTTATACCCATAGTGATTCTTAATTCATAGTACTTGAGATAAGCCTCCGTCCCATGGAAAAAACAGCACCGGAGCTTTGATTCCAGGACTCAAGAGCTGACGGCGGTGTCATGTTGCGGTTCCCGATCAACGTTCAGTAGGGGGGCTGGGAGAACCTGGACACGACCGTGAGCCCCGAGGTCAGAATAATACTCCCGCACTATTGGGCCAGGATCGATAAGAGTGGACGATATGAACATGCTTTATTAACTCTTCTAAGGATTCGTCAAAGCGATCTTCTGTCGGACTCCGTGGTCCTGGTATTCCATGTTCGTATAGGAACCCGAGCCGCGGCATTGCCGGCATCAGTCACAAATCCGTAGCGTCTCAACGTCTCATAATCCGGCCGCGCAAGGCGGGAGCTTCGTGGACTTCTACATCTTTTCCGTGTTCTTTCTCGGCCGACGACCCAATCTCGTCCGGCCCCTGAGCCGACGTATTCTCGGATGGCTGTTCGCCCTTCTCCAACCGCGAGGGGCCGTTGGAAGCGGACAGCAGCCCGCCTATGTCCACCAGCTGCGGCGATCGATCCTCGCCATTGATGGAGGCATTGTCGCTTTCAGGGTCTTGGGAGGTGGTGCGTCGGATCATTGTTTGGTTCGATGTGCTGGGTTGATTTGGCGGCAAGAAAAAGCTCTGCATCGTCTTCTGGGTCCAGGGAATGATTTTCCGAACCATCATCAAGCGGACGTAAGGCGCACATGCTCTGATTGGGAGACGCTCTGTCAGCAGGACGAACGCGTGTATGGAAGCCCGCTCTACAACTTGGAGGGCATCTTCGATACTACTTACACTGTAAATGCAGTGGCTGACTCCAAGGCATACCAAAGCTGCAAGTCTAGAGGGTCCCGGCCTGGAACGAGGTGAGAAGCTGGTCATGTCATGGAGTGGAAGGAAATTTGCCACGGCATTGAGCGAACGAGGAACTGAGCCGCTTACCTGGAACGGTTAATCGTGCCCGAACACTTACAACCCGCATGATTGCCGTAGTGAGGGTTCTGTCGCGAAATTAATAATCCTGCACTTACCCTGCTTTATGCAGACGCATCGAGAATGTTGGGCTTACATGAACCCAAGGCTGAACATGACCGCAGCGTGCCATTTCTGCTTCCATCGCCATCTTGTCTGGAAAACTTGTTTTGTGGGCAGTATGATTACTGTTTTGTGTCACTCATAAGCCACTAGATTCAGCCTGATCCATGGTCGACAAGCTTGGTCGACCAGTCTGGGATCACACACTGAGCACTTACACCAAACGTCTAGGGCCGCGTTGGTCGCCGGGTAGCCCCCTTCGCCCTCCCAGATGTCGTGGCATACGCAGCCCGCCCAAGGTTCGCCAGAATGATTCCACAGGCATGAAAGACGGTTGCACATGAGCAGCTGGGCGAAGATGAAAGACGCCGTCAGACATGCGATGAAGATGATGGTCCCATACAGTATTTTCTTGTACCTGTCGCTACAGGTATTAAATATGCGTAGGAAGAAGAAGACGATGGACATCTTCACCAGACCAAGGGACACTGCGCAGAAGATGTTGTAGGCTATGTTGACTTTGGTGAAGGTGGCAATATTTTCAAAGTTGAGGACCCAATAATTGGACAACGACCCAACTTTTGCCTCTGGAACGGGTAAAGTCAGCATCATGTATCTCAAGTGAGTGCTGGTTGCTTTGGGGAAAAAGGACGGAAGAGAAGAAAAGCAACGTTTCACCCCCAGACTGACTTATGGCTGACAGCGGCACTAGAACCACAGATAGAACCTAGAAAGGAGTCGCAGATTAGCACAACATGACGGGTCTCAAGGATGGGTGGCGTCATACATAGGCCATTAATATGACCGTGTCTTCGGGTCCCCATGGTATAAAACGGTAGACCTTGCAAGCGATACGCGAAGCAAGGAAGACGGTCTGGACTGCCAAGGCGATTCCAGTGTGCAGGACATAGCTCGGATTATTGTCAAATATATCGGGCCATTTGCCAATTCCACATTTGTCGGAATACTGGTGTGGTTTTCCAGCGATTAGCTTATATTGTTGTGGTGAAAATGGGAGTACATGGTTGGGTTTTCTTTCATCAGAGACTTCGTGAGGTGACAGAACACTCCGGAACAAAGGAAAGATTGTACATACCACGCGGAAGCCAGCTGCATTTCAATCAGTCCTCGAATCAGCTTATGCTCAGGCGGTTGTCATTGGGGTTTCGACACGGCGGCGATGAAGAAGAAAATGGAAAAGGTATGTAACAAACATACTCCAGAACTCAGGGCTTCCACATGTCGACCGATGTTCCAGGCAGTCGTCCCTGATGTCAAAGAAAACTTTTCGCACACGGCTCGTACAAATACAGGTTGTATCATTGATTACTTGGCTGTCACTGCCCGAGCTGCCGCACCATTCGCGAAGGCAAGGGGCCTGATGAGAGTCGCGTGTCAATAAATACAACAAGAAGTAGTTGCTTTCCCGCCATCGTGCTGACAGGGACTCACCCAACAGTTCGGAAAAGTCCACGAGGAGTAGTTCGCCGAGTCCGACACTTGGAACCCCAGGGATAAACGGAGTGATGTGAGGATAACAATCCAACGCACCAGATGTGAAGATGTTGCTGGACGCATCGTGGCGGCAATCGCCGGACGCTGCCGTTCGTCAAGAGTTCCCACCACGCCTGGAAAAAGGCATGATCTGCGAAATGACACGGCGACATCTGGCGCGCGGTTGCGTCAACACGCTACTTATAACTTCATACGAGCCAGCAGCGTTCAATCTTGGGAAAACAGCCTTCCAGATCAGCGTTCGTTTGTCAGAGATGTGCCCTCCTCATGTGTTCGTTGAATCGTGTCCCCCAAAAAGTGCCAGGGGGGTCTCGAAGTCAAGCCATTTCAGCAAATCGAGAGCGGGCAGCCCCGCGCAAGTATGCAGGTTGTTCATCTACAAGTACGCGTAACTTGGAGGGAAATAAGTTCCGAGAGTCTAGCTGGCCTATTGGCGAGGCTCGCTGAGCCTGAAAGTGTAAATAGCCTCCACCTGGGAAGTTTCACGGCCGAGCGCGTGGTGCCGCTCTCGTTGACCAGGACAGGGCTGTCTCTTTGCATCCGAGCAATCACACACATGCCATTGACGCTAGCCGCTCGAAGGGTAGATTGTATGCACGGATGAGGTGAGATCGAATGAAGTGTCCATCCAGTTGACCCATTGGCCCACGGAACAGTCCGTCCGAGACACCGGGCAGATTACTTGAAATGTCTTGATGCGAGAAGATCGCTCTTCTGATATTTTTGCCAGCTGGGGCTATCTTGCCGCAGCCTTTGGGCATGGAGCATCGGCTCTTGTTGTGACTATGGTCCCAGCAGCCCGAATCATACAGCACGTAATCCAGATTTCCGGGCAGAAAAGAAAAGTGCCCCCGGGTCCATTGCATCCAGGGGACTCGCTGCTTTCAAGTTGGGGTCTGTGAAGTCGGCGCAACGCTTGTTGGCGAACTTCTGAACTACCCCAGCAGCAATATTCAGAAAAATCCTATGTCAATCGTTCCAAAATGGAAGTGTACTTGTCCTCCGCGGCCGTCGCAACTTTGATTATGCTTCTTGGGATCCAGTAGGCTTTCACCGGCCATTCTCGCCATCTGTCACTCGCATGAATGCAGAGAAACAGAAAGATCAGATTTCATTCCGAGAATCCGCTGTACTTGACTGACTTACTACTATGAACACGGTGACAGTGATTCCGGTCTCATCGAACTGAACCCTGAGTAACACCTTGCCGCATTTTCACCCAAGGCAGGGCCGCGGGTCCGTCGGTAAGCGATGCGGTAGCTGGAGCTCCGCAGATCCATGAGTTGCGCCAACTGGCCGGTCGACATTGACACAAAACACAGGCCTTGATCGTATCAAGCCGGTCTGCCAAGCCAAGACCAGGATGCATGATCCGAAAGAAAATGAAAAGTGTCATCCTGCAGCGTGTTCGGACCAAGACGGGACTAATCCGCTCGGCGTCTACTGCTGCTGCTGCTGAGAATTGGCTAGCGTACCAGCAGCATAAGTCTTCGTGTCGAGGGTCGACTCATTTACAGATCAAGTAAATCGGGCCCGAATCTGTCTGGCAGCACACGACTGTGCTGTCTTGTTTCTCCCTTTCGCCTCCGTACTCGCAAGGGTTCCATGCCAACCTAGCCTCGGTCTTTCTTGACCAGGGCTGCTTGAATACTTGTAAGAGGCATACTGTTATGAGGATATCTTCAGCTCTGTGCTGAACCCCTCAACCTAGCGTGGCTTCGGCATGAACCATGAAGCCGAAGCTTCCAAACCCCGAACGCACGGTACAACCTGGGAGTTTTAAGCTCATGACGAAGCTGGGCAGAAACCACAGTAGGGCATCCTTACTGTACTTGTAGACCTCTACTGCGTAGATTCTCCAACACGAACGCGCTTTCGAGTCTCGCTGCAGGAAAGTTACGCTGGCCTCTAAACAGAACCCTATTTGGTCTCTCTTGTACACGAATTGTTAAACGATCTGGTGAAGTTATTTAGACTCTTTCCGGGCCTTGGACACCAACTTCATATGGTTTAGGCTACAGATGGAGCAAGCCAGAATGGCTTACTAGCAATAGCAATCTCCCTCAATAAAAGCATTCAGGTGGTAGACGCCGTTCATGCAAAAGCTATACGAAACCCATTGGTTGTGTATTCAATAACGTAAACGTGTCACCCTCTTGGCAATCTTTCCAAATGGAAGCCATCGTCTCCCCCCTGGCGTGTCTCGAAGGCTTGGACCCTGCCAAGGACGTGGCGCCGGCGTCGAACTTCCGGAACTGGCCGGCAATTGGCACCAAATAGAGTTCAGCTAGGATGAGAGCGAGTGACCCGTTGACATCGCGAGATCTACGATCAGTGCAGTCATGGGACCCCTGGAAAGGTGTCAGCAGGTTGCAGCTCGCCCATTCAAAGCCAGTGGACCCAGGCAAAGCCGCAAAGGCATACAACGGACGCCCTAGTACCACCTGTTTAATGCAAATGGTGTCAGCCTCAGCAAGCTTTGCCGCACAGTTGAGATTATCTTCTATGACGGATAGTTGGGTATCTACTGCGGTGGTGATAATGCGAGTGGTCGGCTTACTGCTGTAACCGGTAGATTCACGGAGGCGAATACTACTTTCTGTAACGAATTCGCCACTTGTAAAGATTCAAGACAATCACATCTTCACATACCATACCATACGCCACTGCGGTATTGAAAATCTGAGGGGCCTCCTACTTTGGCAGCCTATCTCAGGTCGAGAATGATCCATCATCAAAGTTGGATCAATGGACAACCCCGTATACCTCTGTCTTGTTCTGAACGTTATATGCAGATGATTGTTTCCATTATAGACAGCATGAGACCCCTTCGTTCAACCAAGACGACGGCATACACGCATGTAGTTTGCTCATCCCGACTAGTCTCGACCAGTGTTGATGTCGAAGCCTGGAACCTGCCGTGTCAGCAAGTTGCAGAGCATCCGTTGTCGATGTGATGTGCCAAGACGGCAGAGAGAGCCCAGGCCTTATCAGGACTAATGACCGCCAGGAACGCCGTGTGATGAAATCGGCGTAGAACATCTGTCGAAACTGTACAAGTTGAATCTCGGACTTAAGACCCCAGAGTAGACAGAGCGATGACATCCTGATTCATCCTCCCCACATGAGCTCATGCCTACTCGCAAGATTTCATCAGAGAGTACAACGAATCGAGATGAAGGAGCAGTATCATCAACACTTGGCATCAAGGAGGCTCATGACAGGAGGCTATGCGCAACGCGCGTTCTTGCGTCGTCTTGTGGGGACGATTTTTAGCTCGCATGTCCTCTGCTGACTGTCACAGCAATTTGCTTCGGTCCTTTTCTACGCAGGTGGTGGCGGTGAAAACTGAGGTTATCCACGAACTGGCCGAAATCCCATTATAAAATGAAAGATGTAGGCCACCTCATGTCGAAACTCATCACCATTCACAAACTTGACAAGGTACTCTGACAGCAATAGCCGACGACCAGCATGATTATGAAAGGAAACCGTTTTGCCGCATCTGGCGCGCTGACCTCCCTCCTCGCAACGTCTTCTGTGGCACAGAACCTGACTTTTGGAGCCGACAACTTCTATCAAAGCAACAATGTCACCCTTACGCCCGTCACCTTCCCCAGCCAGTATAACACCACCATCGCCGGCAACCTCTTCACACTCAATGACACCAATCGAAACTTCTCTTCACCGGCCATTATCGTCGGTCATCCCATGGGCGCCGTGAAGGAACAGAGCGCCAACCTCTACGCCACCAAGTTGGCCGAACAGGGCTTCGTCACCCTCTCGATCGACCTGGCTTTCTGGGGAGGCAGCGAGGGCGAGCCGCGCAACGGCGTCTCGCCCGACTTGTACGCCGAGTCCTTCAGCGCGGCCGTCGACTACCTCGGCCTCCAGAGCTTCGTGGACCGCGAGCGCATCGGCGGTCTCGGCATCTGTGGCAGCGGCTCGTACATCATCAGCGCAGCCAAGATCGATCCCCGGATCAAGGCCGTTGCCACCGCCAGCATGTACGACATGGGAGCCGCCAGCCGCAACGGGCTGGAAAAGGCCCAGACCCTCGAGCAGCGCAAGGAGATCATCGCCCAGGCTGCGGCGCAGCGCTGGGTCGAGGCGGCCGGTGGCGAGCGCCAATACACCGGCGGCACCGTCCACGAGCTGGCAGACGATACCCCTGCTGTTCAGGTCGAGTTCTACGACTACTACCGCACCGTTCGGGGTGAATACACCCCGGAAGGATCCTCCCCCAATCTCACCACCCACCCTACGCTCACCTCCAATCCCAAGCTCATGAACTTTTACCCCTTTAATGACATTGACGCCATCTCGCCCCGCCCCCTCCTCTTCGTGTCTGGCGACCAGGCACACTCTCGGGAGTTCAGCGTCGATGCTTACGAGCGTGCTGCCGAGCCCAAGGAGCTGGTCTGGGTACCTGGCGCCGGCCACGTTGACCTCTACGACCGCACTGAGCTCATCCCCTTCGCCAAGTTTACAGACTTTTTCAAGACGAGCCTGGTTGCCGGTGCCAGAAACGCCACTGCCCGAGAGTATTAAACTCTATGGTCGTGGGATGCTTGGACTTCGGGCCCAAAGTCGATCACCAACACCTTCATCCGGGTAGACAACTCACATAGTACATGGAAATCATCGTTTGCTGATTGTTTCTGTAAATAAAGCATGTGTCATAAGCGGATATCAGGATACCTCTCTACAATGTGCACCTGCTCTCCAGATAGTAGCTGCACAATGATAAGTTGTCTTTTCAAATAGAATTGGATCAAGTGTTCTCTGGTATCTGACTTTGTTTAAATGAGAGTTGGAAGAATTCATTTGGAATCAGAGTGATTGAACTGAGCTATCAATGAGCTGTCAAGAAATCAACATCATCGTCCTACTTAATCAAGGCAGATCGACAGCCAGCGTGTCTACATCTGATTCCGTCCATGTTCCATGTTCAAGGTCAACAACGGGACGATCATGCCAGCGCCGTGCCAACCCTTCTTCGCCGATGTGTTGCCCTCCGTTTGCCAACGCAGAAACGGCAAAGATTGACTCAACAATCAGAAATTCGAGCCCGGCCCCGATTCCTCCAATAATGCTGTGAGAGGCTGCCGGTATCAAAGTTCGCTGACAAGCCAAGTTCGTGTTGGAGTCTGGCTTGAGAGGAAAGCATTCAGAGCTGCACTCTGAGCTGCCTCCTCGGACAGCCAAGCTCTTCGTCACGATTCCACTTGCTCCCGCTGAAGAAGCAATAAGTACAGCATCTTTTCTGCGTACAACCGTCTCCGTATCCCGCAGGCGCGCGCTACCGGACAGATCTTCGACAGTGGGCAGCGGCATACCGTCACTCTCCTTTCGGCCAAAGATGGCAAACCCACCTCCAACCGCGTGCAAGGTCTTCAGTTCCCGATGGGCAATAATTCTGTGGACTCTGACATGCCAGTCCGGCCAGCGGCTAGTTGGTGGAATGAGGGTCGTGTCCACGCTCACAGCCCGGTCGCCCCAGGGATACCACTTCGCAGACGCTACCGCCACGTCTTGGTCTCCGGAGGTGCCTCTGACTCGTGCTGTGGAAAACCGCACCTCCTCCGACTTCCACTTCACGGCCCACGTCTCACCGCCGTCCCTGCTCAGGGCCAACGTGTTGTCTGGCGCGATTTGCTGGATCAAAGGCCCTGTTGGCACGGAGAAGGCAAAGGCGGAAGAGTAGGCGAACTTGCAGTACTTTGCCTGGGTTGCCTTCATTGGCCACGCGACGAACTGGCCTGGCGACAGGAGGAAGTGGTGGTTCCCAGCCGGTTGGTTGCACAGAATCTGCTGCGGTGCAGGAAGCACGCTGACAGCATTTTCCGAATTCAGCTGTGGATGAGGAGCTTCGTCGGCCAATCAAAACGGGTCGTCTTCTGAGAGACCGATGGCGACGAGGGTTTTGAGACACCAGTATGGCGACTGAGGTGAGTTGTAATCTTCGCTCATGTACATGTTTCTAGATGTCTTGTTCAGGACACAGGGATGGGTAGAGGCGGGATCGGGGGAGTTCTTACGGGTAAAGCCATCCGATGGTGAGGGTGCCGTCGGGGTGGAATATCCCATCCGAGTTCTTGGCCCACCATCTGAGATGCCTCAGCAGGAAACCCTTCACAGCTCCGGGAGAGCTGATGGGATCGGGGAGATGATCGACCTGAGCGAGAGCAAGGGCAGCGAAATACCCGCCACAGGCGAATCTATAGGTCAGGGACCGGCCGAACGGGATAGCGGCACCTACAGACACTTAGCTGACCTTTTTTTCATACCATGACCTTTGGCTCACAGTACCCACTCATCACTTACCGTCGGAATCGAAATACCGCCAGAATGTAGTCCCAAACTCCCTTGCCCGTAGACGGTAGTTCTCAGCTCTCTCCGGGTCAATGTCCGCGGCGAACCGTGAGTACAGCAGCTGGCTGAACTGGATGGCGAAACTCCCAGAATAGTAGTCTGCCTGTCTTCCGGTACCTATTGCATCGCGTCTCCCGGTTTTCTCGTAAACCTCAAACTCGTCTTGGGCGTGCTCGGCTGTCTGCCAGGGACCATCCGCAGACCACCCATCGAGACGGTAAAAGGTGTCCAGGAGCTCTAGATCGGACTCCATCTCGTCCCTCACAGCCGCCAACGGAACTCCACAGACTTTGGTGAGGGCCACGTTCCCAAAGACCCGGAACCAGCGCCAGTTGTTCTTGGGCATGTCCATCCCACTTAGAGTGCGAAGCCAGTTCCTAACGTTCGTCTTGCCCTGTGCGCTCAAGGGGCTGAAAATCCTTTCGGGGGCGACGAGGAGCGCAAATGCAATGATTTCAGCCTCGACCATCCGCTGGTCGGTGTCGTTGATCTTTCCCCAGTATTCCGGGTGACTGGGGTCCGTCCCTGCGACGAAGCCGTCGATCCACGGCTGTACAACGTCGTTGATTTCCGCTACCAGCTCTGCGTCTGACGTCGAAGTCGAAGCGAGAAGGAGTGCACCGACTGCCCACAATGGCCGGGCGAAACCTTCAAGCTGAGCGGCGGTTTCGTCGAAGTGGGTCGCCGTCGGGACCGGGATCCGGATCCGGGCTTTCGACGGGGAGAAGTGGGGCAATAGAGGCCGGAGAAGGGCGAGCGTGGCCCGGATGAGGTCGGACCTGCTCCGAAGAGGGTTGTCGGAGAATCCAGGCAACGGAGGCATCTTCACAGGCTCTGGGGTATTGCTTTCAACTGGCGAGTTTGATCCAGAAGCTTGCCAAAGCCTTCGCGTTTTATCATTTTCTGGCGATGAACTGCACGCAGCGGACATCGGGAGAGTTGTCGGATGGCCTCACTGTCTCCGCACTATGCCCACACACAGCCAGCCTGAGATTTTCGGGACCTCTGTGTTTCTGTCAGGACGGTGACCTGAACGTTTATTCGTGACTGGCACCTTGACCCCGGATACCTATGCTTTCCGAAAGCTTGGCCTCAAGTTTTGATATCCCTAGCTCTTCATCTACTCTACATGCTTGACATCGTCGCCTTTCAAGTGCTCTTCGTCCAGTCTAGCCCGCCTCTCTTTCTGTTTCTGCTCTTTATGGTATAGGAAGAAGCCAAGAGACAGTGAAGCCCAACATCCCAGGATGAAGAAGAAGTTCACGATGTATCCCTTTTGCCAGCGAGGGGCTTCGAGAACTGGAAACGTAACGAGCGGATAGAATGAGGATATGGCGAAACCAAACGTCTACAGCGGGTCAGTCAGAAGATCGTAGCGCCACAAACGTTCTGACAAGTGAGCCAAACTTACCAGCATACTGCCAGTACAAAAGGCGCGTGCCTCGGCCGAGTCTTTCAGCCAGTAATTGACGGTGGGCACCAGAATGGGCGTCACGGCTGCACTAACTCCAAAGAGGTAATACGCAGCAAAGTGTAGTCCATGAGGCACGAACCAAACCATCTGGATGATGTTCGCAAACATGAAGATGGCCATGACGATCTGGAATATCAACCAGGTTGGGTATACCATGCAAAGGGAGGTGGCCAACACAGCGGCAACCACCGAAACACCCTGGGCACCCGTTGGGATGGTGTTGATCTGAGGCACGGTGTAGATGCCCCAGTTGTCGGCTTGCCACTTGAGCCACAGGCCCATCTGTCCGTGGGGGTCTGTCAAAGAAGTTAGTTCACGTATTCCAAGTATAACTAGACCAGAATTGTCCTCTTTTTCCATAATTCCAAAGGAAGAAGCCGACATAGTAACTGAGGAATGAAGACACTTACATGCGCCAGACAGAAACAGCACGTATGCGAGCACACCGACGTACCAATGCCAGTGGCAAAACAGACGCTTGAGCATTCGAGTCGTGATCTTCTTGGGCTCCTCGATGCCTTCTTCTCGCATGCGCCTCTGCCCGATCTCGTGCTCTCGCTGGGTGAGCCACCAGGGCTTGCCACTGGTCGGCATTCCGGGGAAGATGAAGTATCCCATGATGCCGATGGGAAGGCTGATGCACCCGTCGATGATGAACAGCCACCGCCATCCCGCCATACCATGGACCCCGTTCAGATTCTTGTATGCAGCGGCTTGGAGGTATCCTCCGAACATGACGCCAATGTTGTTGGATCTAGCACTTGTCAACGGAGCTGAATGGGAGTTGAAGGCCGTAGTAGAGTTTTCACTTACACGTACCAAAGCCCAGCCCGCTTGAAGAGCTCGTCTGGCTTGTACCAGGACGAAAGGATGAAGAGCGAGCCAGAAGCCACTGGCGTCTCCAAGACACCAAGCAGGAACCGGGTCCCATAGATCTGAGGTGCATTTTGAAGCTTGGCTTGCGCAAACGTCAGGATGCTCCAAAGCACCTCCATGGTGGGCAGAAAGTATCTAGAGTACTTTGGGCGAGATAGGAGCAACATGGCTGGAACCTGGCAGATGATGTAGCCAATGTTGTAAAAGGTCTGAAACATGGAATATCTGCGCGAACCAGGTCAGAAACTCGCGGCTCTCGAGACCAATCGAGCTCGTCTGGGCATTCAACTTACTCGTTTCCGTACAGTTTCAGTTCCTCCTTCATGCCGGAGACGTAGGCGTTGTTGATGTTGGACGAGTCGAGCCACTTGAGGAAGAAAGCTTTGGCGGAACCAGTCAGCATGGTTTTGGCGGCATTCGAACGAGGCAGCACTCATGATCGTACCCAGCGAGGTAAACGTCAATAAGAAGGCGTCGAGCTTTCTCAGAAACTTCTTTTCTTCCTTGCAAAGGTGCGAGGGGTACCAGTTGAACATGTAGAGCCACGCGATCCATAGGGAACGCTTCTGGGGCTTGTTCTCGGTCTCGCCAGCCTCCTCCATGACTGTTGAAGCTGCGACGGCTGGAACAGCCGCATCCTTGACAACGGGCTGTCCTCCGGCCATTTGCGTCTCGTCAGTGACTGGCCCTGAAGCCGCTGATGGGGCTGTCGTGGCCATGGGAGATGCTGTTCTCTCGTCACGTTCGCTCTCCGGTCTTCGTCGAGGAGCCAACACGGAGATGCTCTTCGAGTCTCACGAGCTCCCCCACATCTTTTTATTCGACCAGACCCTGGATCGGATGTTCGTCTGACAAGCCTCACCCCGGCAAAAAAAGCCTATTTTCCCCCACACACGAACTCCCGTCGAAGCGGCAATGTGTTTCTACCGTAGGTGGGAGGGAGCCTTCGCGTGGCTGTCCGGGCATCGGGACAAGAAGGGGACCGGAGTGCTTGTTCTTCGAGGATGAGATGCCCATCCCTGTCACATCTCCAGCTTCTCCGCACCAACCTCGTTGCATCAGACTGCCCACTCCTTGTCGACACCCTGGTCCCGAGTTGTCCAAGACGCGGGGGGGAATCCTCCCATTCGTCACCTCGCTCCGCTGTGGTCCAGGCCTAGGACGAGAAGAACAAGTCTCTCAATGTTGCCTAGTCTCTTCAAACTGGTGAGATCATCCCACAGCGTTGCATCGCTCGGCCCATGTTTCCTCGGTCGAGTCCAACCGAGCGAAGCTCCCATCCTTCAGACTTGGTTCCCAGCCTTGCTCTTCAAATACCTTACACAGACTCCCTCGTTGCCATCTCCTGCATCGTCGCGTCGCACAATTCAAGGCCGATGATTGCCACGCAAGGCCGACGAGCAGCACAAACCCGCACCGGCCTCTTGACGCCCACGCGATCTGCTGTTTGCTCATCTCGTTTCGGGGGCCCCCCATTAACCGCCCGTTGCTCTCTCGGTCGCTGCCGCCGGTTCCCACCCGCTGCCCGACGATCCCTTCGACGCCATGAGTCTGACCGCGTCGGGCTCGGCGCCCCCGCAGCCAAACGATGCCGATGCGGCGGCGGCGGAGAACGACATACCCTCGTGCCAGGGCTGCAGGCGTCGAAAGCTCCGCTGCTCGCGCGACCAGCCGACGTGCTCGCACTGCAAACGACTGGGTACGTTGTCGCCGGGCGAGTTCCGCTCACTGTCTCCCCCCGGGGGGGGGGAGGGAGGCTGTCGACGGGTGCTGATTGGCCAGATTCACCGTGTGTCTACGATTTGAAGAAGAACAAGCCCGGCATCAAGCCAGGGGCTGTCGAAAGCCTGAACCGTAGAGTCGGTGCGTACCTAAACCCCCGCTCCTCGGGTTGTAGTCGCGTGATGACGAGCTCATCGAGTTGTAGAGGTCTTGGAAAACGCTTTGCTTCAAAGGACCCACGAGAATCGGGGGCACTTCCCCAGCGCTCACGGTCATGCCACGTCCGCCGGCGAGCCAGCAGAGTCACAAAATGTCGTTGGCATTCTCTCTCTGCTGGCCCGCGAGCTTCACAAGCTGAACTCCAAGGCCAAGGCCGGCACGTCAGCGGAAACGCCAGAAGGTATCGCCGACCATGCTGTGATATCGCCAACGACTTCCAGTTCGTCCAGGAGGCACACCGTGGACGGACTAGAGATCGTCTCCCATCCCCACAACCAGCCGAGGAAAAGACGACGGGTCGATAGTTGTGGTAACCCGAACATCGATCTCGCATTTCCTCTCGAGGATCTTGAGAACATCACCACCAGTCTCCCGTCGCCGGACTTGCTGGAGGACGTGATCAACATCCACTTTAACCTCTTACAGCCGTGGATACCGATCCTTCACGAGACTCAGTTTCGAAGGCGGGTGCATGATCCCGAACAACTGCCGCGACTGGTTGTTGTCCTGCACGCCATGGTTGTGGCAGCTCTCCGCTTCGTCGACAACCCAGAGACGAGGTTGTCGGCCCAAGAAGTGGAGCGGCAAATGTCTCGGTCGAGAAACGTCGTGATCCTGAATGCCATGGACCATTTGTCCGTTGAGAACCTGCAAGCGTTGATCATTGTCGCATTCAACGACGTAAGTAAAGCCGTCTAGTGATTGGAATAGCCAGCTTTGAGCTGACGGCAACTTCACAAGATTGGCAACGGCGATGCCTCAAGGGCGTGGTCGATCGTGGGGTCTCTCACCAGGACGGTCGAGTACCTCCAGCTGAGCGTCGAGTCGGACCACCGAGACGAGGAACCGTTGCTGAAGCCGCTGCCTTCAATACCGCCGCCGCAGAACTGGACCGAGGAGGAGGAACGACGAAGGGTCTTTTGGAACATTTTCAACCTCGATAGGTGAGTTGTCAAGAGTGTGTGCGAGATATGGGTAGACGTATTGACGCATTCTAGATTCTGCTCCGTTACTACTGGGTAAGCAAGTTCTGGAACTCAAGGATGCTCTTTCGAGAAAGGCTGACGCTTGTCGACCAGATGGAACACAAGCCTGACATCCGATGATGTCCATCGCCGACTGCCGGCCGACGGAGGCCTGTGGCACAAAGAAGAGTCCGTCGTCACGCCATACTTTGGCATCTGGGATCGCTCAGCAGCCAAGATTGGCAACTCCATCGCGTTTCTGCCGGCCCATTATCCAAGCCCTGACCAGGCCGCCGACATGCCTCCTCGAACCCCCGTCGCTGCAAATCCCAGCAAGGGGCCCAACACCGTAGACATGACCACGGTCGGGGCGTTTGCGTACTGCATCGAGGCCACCGAATCCCTCAGCAGAGTCACCACGTACTTCTTGCAGCAGAAGATCAACTTTCGGGACAGACAAGAGGTGGGCAGCTGGCTCACGCGGTTCAAAGAGTTGGACCTGCGTCTCGTGCAGTGAGTCCTCGACCTAACCTGACCCCCAGGCTTCTTCTACTCACCTAGGCTGACGCATGCGACGCAAGTTGGAAGATGTTTCTTCCTCAAAAGTGGAAAGACTCCAACATCTCACGCCAGCCTGCTCTGATCAACATGGATCCCAACTTGACGTTGGCCCACGTCACCCACAACACCTCCATGATCCTCCTCCACCAGCGAATCGCGTATCCCGAGTCCCACTGGTCCAACATCGTGAAGCTGCCCAGCTTCTGCAGTGCCGAAACCTGCCAGGTCGCCGCCGTCGAAACTGCGACCATCACGCAAAAGTACCTCAAGTACACCCCCGAGAACTGTCCCGCCACGAGCCAGTTTGCCTTTTGCGTCTTCATCAGCGCAAGGGTTCTTCTCGGTAGGTCTCTGTACACACTCAAGAACAAAGAACTTCTATCTGACCGGACCAGTACATTGGCGATACTACGAGGCCGATCTCATACCGGAGTTTTGGCTCCTGGTCGAAGGTCTAGAGGAGATGGCCAAGCGTTGGGTCGGACCGATTCTCGGAGAGAAACGCACGTACTGCCTTGCTGGTAAATACGCTGCTCAGCTGCGAGAACTCCGACACAAGTGCGAGACGGATTCGCACTTCACCGTCGACGTTCTGGGGTATTCCAGCGGCATCAGCGGCCAGGGATGCAGTCCTTCGGCGCAGACGCCCGGCTTTGGCCACCAGCAAGGCAACGCTCTTCTCTCCCGACCATCTACCCGGACCGCGCAACCACCGACACAGAGCCCGTTGACCCATACTCAGCCCTCCGTGGCTCAAGCAAGACAGGCAGTCTTCCAGAGTCAGCCTTCGCCCGACCAGCTGCGGCAAGGGACGATCATCGGCGCCATGGAATCGCCGTTGCCCCTCACCGGCTTCACGCCCAGGGATTCTGATGCCCCCGATGAGCTGTCCGCCATCTCGCACATGCTCATGGACCAGAGGTTCATGGAGATGGACCGCGTCATCAGTTTTGACGACATGATGTTTACGGCACAGACGGCCAGCTCTGGAACCGGCGCCATGCCGCTGAACGGCTGGGCACATGCAAGCTCTTCGAGACTGGAATGAGTACTCGGTAACATACATGGTTGCAATCTTTGTTCAAAGTCTATCCAGATACCCCAAGTCTGTAAATCTATCAATTAAACCAAGCCCATCTTCAGCAGTCTGTTTCCGAATTCGATGAGGTAGTAGTCCGCGTACACGAGCCCGTGATCCCAGTATCGCTTGTGGTCGCGCGAGTTGTGGTTAGCCGTAGCGTTCTTCAGGATAGCCTCAAACGTTATGCCCTCTTCAACGTCGGGTGTCTGAATGCTGCCGCCTTCGAACACGAACTTTGTCTTTTCGGCAGCCAGCGAGAACTCCAGAGTGTCTTTGACGATGGCA
Organism: Colletotrichum spinosum; assembly: GCA_004366825.1. NCBI lineage: Eukaryota > Fungi > Ascomycota > Sordariomycetes > Glomerellales > Glomerellaceae > Colletotrichum > Colletotrichum spinosum. The sequence goes on along the minus strand of QAPG01000053.1, from coordinate 67,723 downwards.
ACAGCCATGTCTCTCCATCTCACACTCTCTTCGTTCAGACCCTGCCCCGCGAGGGCCTGCGAAAGTACGAGCATGCCGTTTGCTGCAATGACACCTGCCGACGAGTCTCTCAGGGGGCTTTTCTCGTCTTCAATAGGCGCGTCAAAGTCCCACAAGGGCACATGGCGCCCCTTGGTCCTGTTCTCGCCCTCGACCGGAACCTCGACCGATTTCGGGGACGTTTCGAGACGGAAGACAAAATACTCGGCCAGCCCGAGAGCGACGTCCAGGAACTCCTCGTCGCCAGTCCACAGGAACGTCTGGGAGTAGCCGAGGATGGCCCAAGCCTGGCCCCTGGCCCACGTCGACTCCGCCGCGTAACCCTGACCGGTGCGCCGCTCCTTGACGTCGCCATTCTTGGGGTCGAAGTTGAGAACGTGGATTGTGCTGTAAAAGGGCCCCGTCACCCGACCCCTGGGGTCCTTTTCGGGACGCAGGTTCGACTTGATCAGCGTCCTGGCGTGTCTCGTGGCCGCATCCCACAGGTGCTGCTCCCCGGTGTGCGAGGCGGCGTAGTAGAGCAGGTCGAGGTTGCACATCGAGTCGATGATGACGAGGAAATCGTCCGTCAGGCTCGTGATGGCCACGCCGTGCTGGGTCAGGGCGTCCCACGACCGGATCGCCCCGACCGCGTCGCTGTACCGCGTGTAGAGCGCCCCCGCCGCGGTGACGATGGAGCCCAGCGCCCGCTCGTCCCGGGCGAGCTCCCACCTCACCCGCATGGAGGGTTGGATCATGAAGGACATGTCGTGCGTGTCCGTCCGCTCCGCCGTCTCGTGGAGGGGTCCCGACCACGCGGAGCCGAGGGCCCAGAGCTCCGAGAGCAGGGCGGCCTTTTCCCGCCCGCCGGGCATCGTCTGGGGGAACTTTACGAGCCGCTCGATGAGCGAGTAGATGTTGCCCGGGAAGAAGCCGCACGTCCAGAAGGAAGCCTCCCGGAGGTGGTAGATGCCGGCTTCCGGGCCCGTCTGGAGGACGTACTCGGGGTACGCCGTCGGCGGGTTCTGCTCGGAGTCAGCACGCCCTACCTTACCCATGGCATGTTGTGTTCCGCAGCGCGGCGATACTGACATTGTTGACCAGGGCCTGGCGTGCTGTTCTGAAGATTTTGGCCGTGATGTTCTCCTCGTAGAGCCCACCGAGCTGATCCTTGATAGATCTTGACCGGGACATTGCGTTGCGTCTTGGTTCCTCCAACGGCTGGTCTCTCTCGGAAATGCTCGTGTCACTGTCGACGTTGAGTTCTGCCGAGCTATCCGACTCGGCGTCAGTGACGACAACAGGGGCCATGTCGAGTTTTGAGTGCTGGCGGTATACCGAGCGTTCCAAGAGTTGAGACTGCAGAAAGTGCTACTTACAACCGGTTGGTAATGTTCAAGATCGCTGGTTCTCAGATCAGCCTTTTAAGCGATCGTATCGTAAAGCTGGCGAGGACAAGGGGTGATGGGTCGGGGTAATGTCAGGTTGGACGTAGACTGTTCGGTCTGTCTTTCGGGAAAAGATGCTCCAGGAATCGCGGTACGGCAGCGGGAGGCGGGGATGATCGTCCGGTCGAACTACCGGTCGATACTAACTACGGCGGCATCGGGGCATGTCGGCGTCGCGGGTGTCTGCCGTCCGGACGATGTTCCGATGCCCGATCATGGTGTCGGAACAACACCCCGTATGTTTCACGCGAATCGCACTCCCGCAACATGGGACCAGAGAAGACTAGTGCCGATCATCGTGCGGCGAAGACCTGGCTGGGTGGCTTACACGTTCGCGATGCCACTTGGGTGGTGTGGCATAGATGTGAATGGGTCCATGAAAATGGGCATACTGTGACCGATGACCAGAGCTTCAGACTGGCGAACTGCGTTGAATTTGACAGGCAGAGGATAATTAAATTTGTTACAAACGGCTTCGAACTAATGTTTAGAGGCAACAAGAGAATATGACGAGATGCTTGTTACCGTAGATACCCTGGGCTTCGTGGTATCAAGCTGAAGGCCGACTTTGGGGTATCTTGACGCTTAGCAGCGGAAATGTTCAGTATAAGCACACCTCTCCTATTTCATCAGGGTTGAAAGACGCGTACACAGTAGGTATGCAACGCGTGTCATGCCATGGTGGGTGGGCAGACTTTGAGACCTCTATGAGTTACCTGAGGACCCTGGGAGGACCCTCAGATAGGCGTTTCTCCTTGCAGAAACGTTAGTGTACGGAGTAATACTGTTCGTTCACCTTGGCGCCTCGTGGGTCTTCCTCACGCCATCCAACGTAGGGCTGAGGAGAGTTGGTCTGATGCGACGTTGCCGACGATAACGGCCGACCACGAGACATGACTCGCGCGCACGGCAATCGGCTTCAGCGAAGGAAACCAGCGCCGGCTGGTGAAAAACCCTTATCAGCTTGTCATCTTAATATTCCCGCTCGACGTCACTGATGCTACCACGAAGAGCCAGGGAGATTGCCCAACTCCACAATGTGGATGTTACACGACGTCGCGACGGCATCGCCAACGCTCGCATAGGCCATTGCTACCTTGTCGAACCCCAGTGTCTACCGAACTCAGCGAGGTAAGCGAACAGCAGGAACCATGAATCTCTAAATTGTGAGAATGCGAAGACCGAGTACGAACTCTTCCAACCGGTGCTCTCTCGTTTATAACGCAGCCATGACCATGCCGTAGGAGCCGGAAGGGTTCCCTTTTTTCTCCCTTCACGGCCCGTCTTCTCCCTCAGCCGGATTCACACCCTCTTGTCTTGTGTCTTGTCTTGGTCTTTGACGTTTCTGGTTTGCTGCAGCTCCACATCCAAGAACACACAGCTCAACAACACCTTCAACTTCGCCATGAAGACCTCGACCAACACCATCGTCGCCTCCCTCGGGCTCGTCCTCGCCCGCGGTGTCGCCGCGGCGCCCTCCGTCTACGCGAGAAACCACACTGCCGGCCCCGAGCTCAGGCACTGGCCGGCGGCGGCGGCCAAGTCGCTCAACGCCATGATCGCCGCCAACGCCAACCAGAGCAACTACGCCGTCTTCGACATGGACAACACGAGCTGGCGCTTCGACCTCGAGGAGTCGCTGCTGCCCTTCCTCGAGAACAAGGGCGTCATCTCCCGCGAGGGCATGGACCCCTCGCTGAAGCTGGTGCCGTTCAAGGACACGGCCAACTACACCGAGACCATCTACAGCTACTACCTGCGCCTCTGCGAGATCGACGACACGGTCTGCTACCCCTTTGCGGCGCAGATCTTCAGCGGCATCACCCTCGCCGACCTCAAGGGCTACGTCGACGAGCTCATGGCCCTCAACGGCACCGTTCCCACCTCGTACTGGGACGACGACGTCGTCACGCCCGTCGAGGTCTCCCCTCCCAGGATCTTCACCGGCCAGGTCGAGCTCTACAACAAGCTCATGAGCAACGGAATCGACGTCTACGTCATCACCGCCTCCGCCGAGGAGCTCGTCCGCATGGTCGCCGCCGACCCAAAGTACGGCTACAACGTCAAGCCCGAGAACGTCATCGGCGTCACCCTGCTGATGAAGAACCCGACCTCGGGCGAGCTCACCACCACCCGCAAGCAGGTCGACGAGGGCACCTACGACGAGAAGGCCAACCTCGGCCTCGTCATGACCCCCTACCTCTGGACGCCCGCCACCTGGAAGCAGGGCAAGTGGGCCGCCATCCTCACCTACATTGACGAGTGGAAGAAGCCCGTTCTCGCCGGCGGCGACACCCCGGCCAGCGACGGCCCCATGATCTTCCACGGCGTCGACGTGTCCAAGGGCGGCATCCACCTCTGGATCGACCGCAAGGACAGCGCCATGGAGGAGATGAAGGAGATGATTGCCGACAACACCGCCGCCCAGAAGAAGGAGGGGCTCCCCGTGACCGCGGACAAGAACTGGGTCATTGTGAAGCCCGCCGACATTCAGTAGTTGGACCACTTGCACGTAGACCAAGCCTTTCCGGGGGTCCATCTAGTTGTAATAAACCAAAAGTGTAATGTCTACATGTCATATGATGCATCCTGCCCGTACAAGCATGCACTGTCAGAGAAACTTTATCAACTGGTAGTTCCCGGAGGGTTGCTCACAAGCTCGTATTGTCAGAGGTGGTGAGTCGGACTCGATCACTGTCTACACGAAAGCACTCGATCATCAGGAGACTTTCGATCTGATTGACAAAAGTTGATTTTTGCTTTCACCCAAGTCCGACCCGCCGAGATATTACCATGAGTATAAATCTTTTAATTCCACCTTGACATAGGCGCAATCTTTACACCAAGCCGGCGATTCCTACTACGTACGACATCAGAGACATGTTGTACTTTGAAAATGTCAAATAGCCCAATAATTTTCTCTAATCAGAAGAGACTCTTGACGAATCCAGACCGTACTAGCCTGGAGGAATTTGGACTAAGCTCAAGAGTGACGTATGCGATGGCAAGCCTCGGCGTCACCACCCGAAAATATGGATCTACTACACGACAAAAGACGGATTGACCAGCCGAGATGGTGTTACAGTCTTGTTCATTGAACATTCGACACGCTTTCGCCCAAAGAAAACCTTCAAAAACAACTCGACCAACACATCAACTCAGCAGCACCACATTCGACTGTTGCGTAAGAATGGCTTCGGCAGACAATCTCGGCTTCAAGTGCGCCGTCATCACCGGCGGCGCCGGAGGCATCGGCAAGGTCATGGCTCAGCACTTCATCTCCAAGGGCAAAAAGGTGCTCCTCGCGGGCAGAACCGAGTCGAAACTCGAGGAGACGACGAGAGAAATCGGGGCGGCCGGATACTACGTGCTCGACACGGGCAACGTGGCCGAGATCCCCGGCTTCATCGAGAAGATCACCCGCCAACACCCGGAGCTCGACTGTCTGGTCAACAACGCCGGGGTCCAGCGCCCGCTCGAGGTGCTCGGGGACGACGACGACTTCCTGCCCAAGGCGGACCGGGAGATCGACATCAACATCCGCGGGCCGATGCACCTCGCGCTGGGCCTGCTGCCGCACCTGCAGACCAAGGACGCCGCGCTCGTGGTCAACGTCTCGAGCGTGCTGGGTTTCGTGCCCTTTTCCGTCGTCAACCCCGTCTACAACGGCACCAAGGCCTGGCTGCACTTTTGGAGCATGAACCTCCGCACGCAGCTGAAGCGAGGGGGGTCCAGGGTCAGGGTGGTTGAGATTGCGCCGCCGACCGTTGCGACCGATCTTCACCGCGAGAGGTCGGATCCCGACGACAACAAGAAGGAGAACAACCCCGACGCGCTGAGTGTAGACGAGTTCATGGAGGAAGTCGGCAGGAAGCTCGAGGAGGGGGAGGAGACCATCGGGCCCGGCACGGCTGGGGAAGTCGTCGATCGTTGGTACGGAGCCTTTGGAGAGCAGTATGCCCGGGCAGCCGAGGGGAAGTGAGCGTGCTTGTACGCAAGCTGATTTCGCGCCTCGGGCACTGAGGTGGCCTGCTGGTTACGTCCGTTGGCAGAAGAAGTCTTTTGACGCAGGGTCATCTCTGACTTTTGAGTTGTCTAAGACTGAGGACGCCTCAAATGGACATGGATGGCCTCGATTAGAGTCGATGTGGGCGGGTGGGACCCGACACGCTCATGAGGGGACCCACGATAATACTGGGTCCTGTTTTTGTAGCTTCATAGCAGAGATTTCTTCAGTGACGGATATCAAACACCTCCAAGCACGGTAGCTCAGGGGTAGAGCGCTGGGCTCATAACCCAGAGGTCCCTGGATCGAAACCAGGTCGTGCTATTACTTTTGGCTCTTTCGTCTTTTTCTTTTATTTGCCGTTTCCCTCTACAGTGTCTTTGGCGTAGGATCTATCAGTCTCTTTTCAAACAGCTACACAGAAATTACCTACTCCCAGTCCTTCCATAAAAGATGGCTTCTGTGAACTGTTGTACGCCCATGATTTGCTGCCCTTCTCATGAGTAGAAGCCATCTTGCTACACTGCTCAAGCGCCGGACATTCCTGACTGCCTCCCATTAGACTCACCTGGTTGACCCTTACCCTTTCAAAGACATCTAGAACGTTCAAAAGCCAGCATTTCCTGTCAATCGTGGGGGTCACTGGCCCCACTCGCGCGATTCCAGCTGCCCAGTTAGATATGGGAAGAGTTGATGTACCGTAGGATGACTGTGACGCAACCCCGCTCTGGAGATGTACCGACATCTCTCATTCTCGCAACTACCTGTTCCTCACGAGGCAGAAAGAAAAGATGACTCGAGGCACGTTGAATGAGACCGGGAAATCGTGTCGTCACTGTGCTGGCTTGTCTGTCGAATCTCTTGTTGAATTAGCGCGCGTCCACTGTGAAGCTTCCGAGTTTCCACAGCACGCCTACTACCAACATCACGACTCCTTCGATGATTTGGAGCAATCGGCTCTTGATGGCTGTGACTTCTGCCAGCTTATCCTCGCATGTTTCCAACGCAGCGTCTTCGTAGACGAGACACCGTTGACGTGGCCTGACGCGTGGGATGCGGGGCCAACGCAATCGCCGAGAGATGACCCAAACACCATGTATGCCGTCGCCAAGTCTCTCGAGATCTCCAACGTCAAGCTCTGCATCAACGCAAGCCATCTATGGAGCCGGCAAACCTTGGAAGACGTCCGGGTTTTTGACGAGATCATGGTCCAGGTCGGCCCTCTGCATGTCGAAACCGGGGACGAGCACGTGTGGTCCATGCCTCAGCTGCGATTGACTGTTGACGCTCCCAGAGGTGAGACGGGTGATTCTAATTTCTGCAGAGTTTCGCGGAAGGATTCCTTGAGACTGAGCCGAGAAGCAGACGACGTCACTTACATTGGAAACCTTCGCATCGGTCGATTTCGTGTCGACACCAATCTTGGGTCCGCCTTTAATCACAATCTCGCCCGTCAGTGGCTCTCGGACTGCCGTCTTGGGCATGAATCTTGCCTTTCAAGCCAGCTTCACGAGCTGCCCACAAGAGTCATCAATGTCGGCACATGGTTGGACTCACCGTCTGTGTCGCTGTTCCTGTCGAGGGGGCTCAAGGCCGACTACGTGGCTCTGAGCCACTGCTGGGGCGGTGCCATATCCCCTCTGCTGACGACAGACACTCTCGAAGCTTTCCAGAGCTGCATGCCAATGGCAGCATTGCCTGCGAATTTCCGCGACGCCATCACCATAACTCGCAACCTCGGCATTCGCCATCTGTGGATTGACTCCCTGTGTATCCAACAAGACTCCAAGTCGGACTGGGAGGTGGAGTCCAAGAAGATGGGACTGGTCTATCGCAACTCGACAGTCACCATCTCTGCCATGGTTTCGACGGGCAGCAAAGATGGCATATTAAAGTCTGGAGATCCCATCGCAACACGGCATGCGGCTGCTTCTCTTCCAGTTTACGGAGAGGGGGGAGAAGGACTCGGCAAAGCTCGCCAGGTCACCGTCTATCGCATGGATCCGGACGAGGAAACCCTTGGCGCATTGGATCTGAAGTGTGCCCTGACACGGCGTGGCTGGACGCTTCAAGAGTATATGCTGTCACCAAGACACATCCTCTACGGAAAAGACAAGATATACTGGAGGTGCCCAGGGACTTTTTGTTCGTCGGATGGGCTTTCGTTTGGGAACAAGACTCCGCAAAGAACTTATGCCACCTTGTCACGGGTGATTTACTCGGACATCATGAGCCACCAGCCGCCTCTTTCGGCCGACGTCAGCCTCGTCCTCCAAGACTACTACGAGCTCGTCAACGCCTACTCAGCCAGGGCGTTGACGTACGGAACGGACAAGCTGCCGGCGTTTTCCGGCCTTGCGCAGCGACTCCATCCAGCCATCAAGGGCGACTACCTGGCCGGCATTTGGACGACCGACTTCCGGCGGGGGCTGCTGTGGACCGCCGAGATGAGGTTCTGCCGCCGCGCTCCCGGCCCGTACCGGGCGCCGTCGTGGTCATGGGCCGTGACCGACGAAATGGTACTGTTCGAAGCACCGGAGTCGATCCTCGGACCCAGCCCGTCGAGCGCAACGTTGCTGGCGTACAACGTGGAACCCCGCGTGCCCGGGAATCCTTACGGAGAGGTCGTATCCGCCACACTCGTCCTCGAAGCCCTTACCAAACCGCTGGTGCGCAGCAGCCAGATCATCGCCACCGTCTCGGACCCAGGGACCGTTGGAACGGTGGATTATGACGAGCCGGCTGGTCCCGAAGACTCTGTGCCCAGGGCCTACTCGAGTCTTTTCTTCATGAGACCAGAGTCTGGCGGCGACTACGTTCTGTCCGTCATCACCAAGCCAGGTGGCGAGCCGGACTGGGACGTCGATCTTGGTCTCTTCCGAGAAGAAGAGTACCTGCTCATGCTCGTCCACACCGACGACAGCGAGCCAGAGGATCCAGAGTGGTCGAATTCGAGAGCCGTGTGCCTGGTGATCCGGCAGACGAGAGACGGCGGCTCCTCCTCTGGGTGTTATGAGAGGGTAGGATTCGCGAAGCTCCAGCAGCCCAGGCTCAGGTGGCTCGAAACTTGGCAACGTCGAGTCCTCACCCTCGTGTAAGCCAGACAGACAGACAGACAGACAGACAGACAGACAGACAGACAGACAGACAGACAGACAGACAGACAGACAGACAGACAGACAGGCCACGTCCCTGCGGTGCTTGGAGCGCGAGTGGACCAAGCTTCATCATCGTAAAACCGAGCCCATTACACTTGCAATGTGTGTTGGAATGAGTCGCACTCTTTGTCCGAAATTGGTCAAGGCGATGCGTAGATGCGCCATCACAGGCCTGATTCGACAACAACCGGGGCCCATGATTTTCTACATACAACAGAGTATAGCAACTCTCTCCTGATAGCTAGCCAACCCCCCCCCGGTCCGGATCCGAACTGGTCATCGTCAAGATTGCGGGGTATTTACTCCTTCGGCAAAGCCGGCTGTTCGTCAACGTCTCCTGGCCCGAAATCTCCCAAATCTGCCTCGGGGGTGGGGACGACGAGACGATGGGCCCCCCCCGGATCACTCGACGTCGCATTGCAATCTACAAGCGCGCCTCTCTCAGTGGCCCGGCGTGTCGTGCCAGCCATTCGACGATGGAGCCGTTCAATAGATGTCCCCGCGGGCTTACCCCGTTCAGTGATGCCCATTTCCCTCGTCCCTCCTTGGCGGGACGGGTGGTGGACCGCAGCACGACGGAAAGCAATTTCAATGGTGCGCATGCTGCAATGCAAGTACGATTGTCACAAGTAGGCTCGCGATGACCTCAACGCCTGGGCGTCTCGGAGCCGGGGGGCGGTCGCACGTGGCACACTCAATCGGCGAGAAAGTCCGCCTGGACACGCAAGAGCTATAAGACGGGGCGACGTGACGTGCCGGTCGCAACGCGAAGAGAGTAGTAGAAGTTGTCTGGACGTCACAGACTCACAGCCATCAAAAAAGCCCCGCGCCCTCTTCTCGTCGTCGTCCTCTGCAAAACGCCGTGTGGTGGTCCATCAGGTTCCAGTCATCCCGCAAAAAAAAAAAAAAAAAAAAAAACCATGGCCTCCGTCGCCCTCGCTCTGCTGACGGCCCTCGCCGGCCGGGCCTCGGCCAAGACGGTCAAGTCGGCGACGCCCCAGATGGAGTGGAACAGCTACAACTACTACAACTGCTACCCCAGCGAGGCCATCATCAAGGACAACGCGCGCGCCGTCGTCGACACGGGGCTCGCCGAGGCCGGGTACACGACCGTCACGACCGACTGCAGGTGGCCGGCGAGGGACCGCGCCGCCGACGGCCAGCTGGTGTGGAACCCGGACCTGTTCCCGTCCGGCGGCGGCAGGGAGCTCGGCGAGTACATCCACAACCTCGGCCTCAAGTTTGGCGTCTACTCGGGCGGCGGGTACTTCCAGTGCGGATCCAAGGACCAGCCCGCGTCCCTGAGTGAGTTGGCCGCATGGCTGCCGCGTGGTGTCTTGTGTGTGTGTGTGTGTGTGTGTGTGTGTGTGTGTGCTGACGAAGGCGGTTAGACAACGAAGGCATCGACGCAAAGTCGTTTGCGGACTGGGGCGCCGACTCTCTAAAGTAGGTTGACGAGGCTTGTGTGAATAGCGTCCGAGAGACTGACTTTCATGATAGATACGACAACTGCTATGCCGTCGGGCCTACCGTCATGGTTGACTTTACGCACCCCGATGCCGCCTCTCCCGACCGCTTCGTGGCCATGGCCGAGGCCATCAACGCCACGGACCGCGACATGCTCTACCAGGTCTGCCAATGGGGCGCAGGAACCGACCTGGGCACATGGTGAGACTCTCTCTCTCTCTCTCTATCTGTCTATGTCTCTTCGGTCCTACCTACGCAAGCTTTTGGATCATCGTCGAGTACTGACACGTCCCCGACGCAGGGCGCCCAAGATTGGAAACAGCTGGAGAATCAGCAACGACATCTTCAACAGCTGGCGCAGCATCTGGCGCATCGCCAACCAGGTCGTGCCCTTTTACAAGCACACCGGCCCGGGTGCCTTTCCCGACATGGACATGCTGATGTGAGTGGGACCACCCCCGTGAACCATCGAGGACGTCATCGTGACGACGACACACGAAGACGCGAGAGAGAGACAGAAAGAGAACCGCAAAAGCTGACGCAGACCTCGCTCCCAGCGTCGGCCTCAACGCCCTGTCCTACGAGGAGGAAAAGTTCCACATGGCCCTCTGGGCAATCAACAAGTCGCCGCTCACGCTCGGCGCGCCCGCCATCCCCGGCCTCGCCCCGGAGCACACGCTCTCCATCGTCGCCAACAAGGAGGTCATCGCCATCAACCAGGACCCGCTCGCCAGGCAGGCCCAGCTCGTGCGCCGCTTCACCGAGGAGGAGTGGGACGTCTGGGCCGGCGAGCTGTCGGGCTCGCGCCGCGTCGTGGCCCTCGCCAACTGGAAGAACGACACGCAGACCGTCGCCCTCGACCTCGCCGACGTGCTCGGCCTGTCCTCGGCCACGGCCCGCGACGTCTGGGCCGGGGCGGACCTCGGCCGCGTGACGGGCGAGTTCGAGACGGCGCTCAAGGGCCACGAGCTCAGGCTCCTCGTGCTGTCGGACCTCGTCGAGGCCGCGGCGAGCACCGCGCGCGCGTCCGCCGGGTACTACGACGCCGCCGACGCGACGCTCTCGGGCCGCGCCAACCACGTCGCGTGCGGGGCGGGCCGGTGCCTCCCCACCGGCGGCAAGGTGGTCGACCTCGGCTGGGGCGACGGCGTGGCCTTTCCCAACGTGACGGCGGCGACGGCGGGCAAGAAGCTCCTCGGCGTCGACTTTGTCAACTACGAGCTCGCCTTCGAGTCGGCCTGGCAGTCGGGGTCCAACACGCGCAACATGAGCGTCTCGGTCAACGGCGGCCGGGCCAAGAGGTGGGCGTTCCCCATCTCGGGGGGCAGCTGGTACGAGGCGGGCCGCCTGCTGGTCGAGGTCGACGGCTTCAACGCCGGCGGCGGGAACACGGTCGAGTTTGGCAACTTTGAGGCCCACTGGGCGCCGGACCTCGTCGGCTTTGAGCTCTTTGAGGATGCGAAGTGAACCGTCGGCTGTTTGAACGGCGCGTGAGATGGTAGTAGTAGTAGTAGTAGTAGTCTTTAATATGTATGTGGTGACTCTGCGAGTCGACTCCATGTCCCTTTCCAGGCTATGAATACATGGAAACAGAAGAAACGACGTGACGAGATACTGCAATGGTGCAACAACAAAAGGGGGTATAAGTAACGAAACAACACCTCACGACGGCCTGCCTTTTTTCCCAGTCCTGTTTTCTCTCCTTCTTCTCCGTCTTTCCGCAAACTCGGCTTCAGCTCACGCACAACCAAGACGCAGCACGGGGGAAAAAAACGACGTCAGTCCTTCTTCTCCATCGGCCGGGGGTGGCCGGGGTTGCTCGTCAGCGAGTCCTCGTCGTCGACCCTGTAAAAGGTGGTGCTCCCGCTCCCCGCGTCGTCGCGCGAGCGGGCGCCAAAGGACGGCGCGTGCGACGTCTTGGGCGACCGGTCGATCCGCACCTCGACGTCGACGCGCCGGTGGATGCCGGCCGGGTGGTTGATGCGGCCCGCGTCCTCCAGGTCGGGCGGGGCGGCGCCGACGCTGGCGCGGTGGTAGCTCTTGAGCCCCGTCTCGAGGTCGCCGCGGTGCGCGTCCGTCGCGTTGTGGTTGTTGTTGTGGCCCGTCCGCGGCCCGTTGGACTGCGGGCTCGAGTAGGAGAGCGAGTTGAAGCGGAACCCGCTGTCCTTGTCGCGCGCGAGGCGCGTGATGAGCGAGGCCATGGACATTTCAATGTTGAGCTTGACCATGTAGGCGACGGGGTGGAACTGGATGTAGACGACCTGGTTCGGGAGGGACATGAGCCCGATGAGCATGGCCTGTCCGAAGGGTCAGCTTTGGGGGGATCATTTGCTCTAGGGGGAAGGGGGGAGGATGTCTGCTTACGTCCATGGCGATTGACAGAATCATGAGCTTGGCGTTGAAGCCGACGAGAGGCTTGTACTTGACCAGGCCGTGCTGGGCGAGCAGCCGTTTCTGGACGACGCGCAAGAAGTAGTAGTTGAGCCCGGCATCGACGAGCAGGATCAGCACCTTGGAGATGCGGTCCCAGTAGTGGTTGATGTGGACGAAGCTGCAAGACGGGTGTAAGCTACGGGCCAGACGGATTAGATGAAGATGTTTGGGAGAGCCGACTTACGTGTCGTTGACGGGAGGGACGAGATGCGCGGGAATCCAGACGCAGAAGACGGCAATGTTGATCATGGTGATGACGACGGCGGTCCCCCATTTCAGCCACAGTATCGTCCTCTGGCTCTCTGCGATGACGGCGATGCGGTTGATGATGATTTGCATCAGCAGCTGGATCTCAAAGACCCATAGCAAGAGAATGACGAACAACACGGGCACCCTTGGACTGACGTTAGTTTTCCAGCTGGTGACGACGACGACGACGACGACGACGACGAGGAGCAGCGTCTCGGACTCACGTTGGCCCCAGCACCCCGTCCAAGAATAACCATCCGATGATGGTGATGATCATGTTGGCCAGGATCTCACCCCACATCATGTAGACGTAGCTGCTCCGCAACGGGTTGCGGTTCCTCTTGGTCTGCTTCATGGCCTCCCACACCGTCAGGAACCCGAAGCCGATGGTGAAGCCTGCGGCCAGCGAGGCGATCTGGTAGTCCGTCTTGGTCGCCATCGTGAGCCTTGTGAACCGCGGCCGAGTCGGCGGTGACCGAGTGCCCGAGTCCGGTCCGGTCCGGTCGTGTCGGAAAGAATCGATAGATGAACAGGGGCGGAGGGGAGGACCTCCTGCAAGGAACACAGATGCCGGGCAGCAGAGAGGATGACGGGACGGACCAGGTCACAGGTGTCGTTCGAATCTTGACTCTAAAGGGAGAGAGCAGGACCCGACAAAGGTCGACATGCAAATGTCGGCGAGGGACCGGCCGCTCTTAAGACGCAACGCTTTGCCTGGCCCTGCTTCAGACCTCTTCCATCGGCTAGGGTCGATCGTCTGGTCCGAGGTCCACTGGCCCCATGCACTAAATCTCGTAGTAATTTTCTTTCTGCGCCTTTGCCTGTGGCGATGAAGAACGGGCAAGCGTGTCTTGGACGAGTCCCATCGAAACGGCGCGATCCAGTCTGGCTAGGCCGCGACGGGTCAAGGACGTCCAGCTGGCGTCGAGACTCGAGACCAGACCGGGGGCCGAGGAAACCCACCCACCCCCAGGTCGCGGTGATGATGTGTGTGATGATGTGTGTGATGACAATTCTTTTTGACCTGGCGGGCTAACGTGTAGTCGGAACGCCACAACGCCGGAGGGGAACCCTTTTCGCTGGACAGGCCGCCAATGGCAAAGGGCGAGAGCTTCGCGTGTGCCATTGTCGTGGGGAGGGCGGTGGGGATAACAAAGACGACGCGCTGTTCCGTCGGCACACCTTTCCTGATCTCGTGCTCCGTCTCGTCGAGTCGAGACATCAGGTCCGTAGGAGCCGATGAAGAGCCGTGGCTGCCGGGCGAGGCTTAGGCTGGGGACAATGGCAGTATGAACCTCGTCAGTCAGGTACTGGCCGAGCTTGATTGCACGTGGACAAACGATGCTCAGGAACGGCACCGCCATGAGCGTTGGACGTGCCGTCATCCCGATCCCCCATCTATCGTCGAATGCCGTAGGAGGGCTTGCTGCAGAAATCCCAATGCCGATCCGTCACGCAAGAGGATCCTCCTGGAATGCGACTTGGGGTCCGGAATGCCAGGCGGCAGACCTTTTCCTTTCCGGGTGGTCCATCTCGCAGAAGTGGTTCGACTGGGTGTCCCCCCCCCCCAAAGACACCAAACAGGATCCATCGTGAGAAGAGGACAAGAAAAGGCGGGGAACGAGTCCGAGCACAAGGAGCTGCTGGGTCCTGTCCTCTCGCCGGCGTCGTCGTACATGCCGTCACAGCTTCCAGCGCCGGGAAGCGGATTGGCGAGTCATTACATGGGATTTCTTGCCGTTTCGCTCGAGAGTCGAGACTGGGGCGAGAAGACGACGTCGTCCTGGGATCGTCATCAGATCGGCGTCGTCTTCCGTGGTCCACTTCTGGAGATACGACGGACGCAAGCTGGTGGGCTGTGTCCCGTGTCCCGAATCCTTCACCGCATGCATACATCACCACTTGACCGACGTCTTCCCAGCGCGGCCGATGGGGCGTTTTCTACCATGGCTTTTCAATAAGATGGGTAATTACTGGAAACCATCGAAACTTGCTTGCCCTGGTCAACATCAACATGGCGTGTGTGCAGCCAGTCATACGAGACATTACCTAATTAGCGAGTGAGTGCCTTTGAGCTATACTCTCTGAAAGCACACCTCGCCGGCGCTCGAGAAGCCCTCTCCGACCGCTTGGTCCTCTCCGGAGATTTCCCACGTGGTGGAGATGGTGTCCAACCTGATTAGCGTCAAAATGGATATCACGGCCGACACAATCTTCAGCGAACCATGCAAGGGGGTTCCGTCCAGGTGGCGCTGGCGCTGGCGCTGGCAGTCTGTCTTGCTCCCATCATTGGACGATGGCCGAGAGCTAAGCAAGCTACAGGAATATCTGACACGTCTTTGCCAAGAACTCTCGCCGTGCTCAGGGGTTAAAAGCAAAGCTGAAGAAGAAGGAAAAAAAGACAGCAACGCTCGAGTCTTGTTTCCCGACTAGACTCTGCAGCCAGACATCGTGTGAGCAGCGTGTCGAGGCGAGAATAAAGAAGACGACGCCCGAGAATGGTTTCCCCCAACGCCAACGACATGGGACCGCTCTGCTTTCTTCCATTTCCTTTCTTCCCATCGGCCCACTGCCACTCGTCCCCCGCCTGGTCTCACCTGGACCCGAGGCGGCGGATACGGTCCCGGTTTGCGGATGAGGCTTAGCGGTTTGGACCGCGCCCTGGACGCTGGGGAGCTGGAGAGCTGGAGAGCTGGAGAGACTCGAGCTCTCAAAGCAGCCGGCCGCCATTGCTTCTTCTCCCTGGAGCTAGCACTGGCCGTGGCGTTGCTCTATGAATGGCAAGTCGGCCCACCATTCCCACTTCATCCTCGCCGGTTGTGGGCTTGGCTCGATGGGCGATGGTTACGCTTGGTGAACCTCCCAGCTGGGACATCCTCACGATTCTGCAGAACTGGCAGTCCCGCGTTTGCTTTGGGACACTGCTCTCGTGGCCGGCTCGCTTTGCTTCTCGGCCACTTCTCCCCCTCCCCAGACGCCATGGTCTACAACTCGTCCGCCTTGATCGTGGGCCGCGAGTCCACCACCAACTGGTCATCCTCGTGGCTGCGTGGCCGTGCTGCAAGCTTGTGTAAGCGAGCTGAAGACTGGCGTCCCTCTCCGAAGAGGTCACGGATGCCAACATCGACAGCCGTGATAGCCTTCCCGCATGTCATCCCACTCGGTCGACGCGGGAAATTACAAACACGTGGTGGTGGAGGAGATTATAGATGTGACAACGGTGGTATTGCGGCCTCTTTGCGCCAGTTCGAGCTGAAGAAGCCAGAGCTAGACCTGGAGATTCAAAATGGTACGATCCCGACCTGGTGAGCCCACGAACCACGTAAAACTACGGACCTGAAGATACTATTTACATGCCAACGATGAGGAACAACCCCGAAATCGACACAGCTCCACGAACAAACGCCACGCCCGTCTAGAACCCGCTGAACCACATCATGCACCCGGGACACGCGCAGATCTCGCTATAGTCCTCCAAAGCTTTTGACAGGAAAATTATAGTCCACGTGGTGGCTCTCCGTCTTCATCCCGCCCGTGTATGCGTCCTTGTTCGCCGCCCGGCTTGCCTCGATACTCCTCCACCCGATCGCGGCGACAAAGATCCTACCACCACCATCTCCTCCACCTCCTCCTCCTCCTCCTCCGCTGCCGCCGCTGTTATCACCCATCCCGGACCCGTCCCCGGCCAGCGAGAACCCGCTCGCGACGCCGTTGCACCCGGGCATCGTCTTGGCCCGCTCGACGACCTCGCGCATCCTCTCCTCGGGCTCGCGGCAGTCCTCAAACGTCAGGGTTTCCACAATGGGGGAGTTGACGACGGCCTGCGGGATGTAAGGTCTGAACTGCAGCACGCAGCTCGCCGGCCGCCCGTTCAGAACCGGCGCGAACCGGGACATGGCGTCGGCGTAGTCGCTCGATCGTCTCCACGCTCCGCTGGCCTGGGTGTCGGACCAAGCTAAGGCGCGACACACGGTAGCATAAACATGTTGTCCAGTCTTTTTGAAAAACAAAAAAAAAAAAAAAGAAAAAAAGAAAAACAGAAAAAGATCTCGCCGTCAAAAGTGACTGACGAGCTGCCTTTGTTTCAACGTACCGGTGAGAAGCTCCAGCCTTTGGGCATCGTCCAGCCACGGCCCCCATCGCGTCCGCAGATGGCCGGGCTGTCTTTGCAGAGACTGGAGCATGAACTTGAGCTGCTCCTTCCAGTCGTTGACGCCGCCCTTGACGGGGATTATCACACGCTCGGTGACGGCGTTCATGGTAGAAAGCTGTGTAGAGGATTCCATCGCTGCCTCTTTGCGTTGTCGCGAAGATGCCCTCGGAGTCTCGATCAACGTTTCGTGGGCCCAGACAGTGCCTTCACAGACTCTCCTCTCTCTCCAACGATACGACGAGTAAGGGACAGATAACCAAAAGTCGATTTACAGTTGCAGCCAAAGCAAGTAGGGTTGCGTCGTGTCTTGTCTGGAAACGCCCGGATCCTGCCGTGACGTGATGGGCCCTGTAGTCCTTCTGCCCTCTCGCCTCCCAACCTCTGCCAGACAAAGTGGCAGCAACCTAATCTTAAATAGACCACGCTCGCCGAGAACTGACAAGGCCAGAAACGGGCAGCAATGTCCCTTCCTCCCTGTCCAGCCCAGCCCGAAAGCTTGGCACACGATGTCATGAGGTGGGTGGGAGGGAGGGTGACGTTTCCCCCGGCCCCGGGGTGGGCAGGGTGGCAGGGCAGCAGAGTCAAGACACGTCCATGTCCAGTTCGCCCGGCAGACTGGTAACGCAGCTCGGTTCGTCAAAGACGAGATACACGTTTCCGCGGACACTTGCCGGTCCAGGGAAACCAGCTGTACCACTGGACCCAAGTTTTCCGAGGCCATCAACTCGTCAAGTGAAAACACGAGATCCCAGCTCGCACAACCCAGCTCGTGAAGCTGTCCCAATCCGAGAGGATCCATGTGCCGCGAGAGCTTCTCCAGCTTTTGCGTGGCATGCTTCGCGGGTTGCAAAACGTTCTAGAAACCCCCCCCCCCCCCCCCCCCCCCCTGGGTTGCAAAACGTTTTAGAAACCCCCCCCCCCCCCGTCCGCGCGGCCGACTGGAGAAGCCCGATGCGAGACTTTCTCCAACCGCTCCTCCGGAAACCCGAATCATGATCCCGGACCAGACCGCCCCCGGTTGGCAGTTGCTATACGCCCTACAAAAACAAGCCCTTGCGTCGTAGGGTCCCCGGGTAGCCTGACGGTGTCAAGCACGCCATTGGGCGTCTGGCAGTTTGGCCGAGATGGTGTGGACAGATGAGATGACTGTGTCAAAAATACAGCGAGCAAAAGGATTGCAACCTGCTTTACACTGCCGGATACGCCGGTAGGGACAGCCGAGGTCGAACGTGACGTGAGGCTCTGCCAGGGAAAAATAAAAATCAAAGTCTGGTCTGATGTCAGTTTTCCCCCACGGACACTCATCGCCTAGCCGTGTTTCGTTTCATCGGCGTCTCCCGCTGCGGCGGGCAAGACACCAACTCGTCAAGCCTCCATCTTGCATCTACCGTCTTACCGCAGAGAACGACTGTCTGTCTGTCTGTGATGTTTAGAGTTCCCATCGAACAACGTTTCATGGCGGAACTGCCGCCTGCCCGCACACCCATCGGCCAGGCTTCCGCTGGCCTTCCCCCCTTCGAGGCCATGATTATGAACTTGACGTGTCGCATTAACTTCCTCTTGGGTACTCTCAGCGTGTGCTGGTCAAAGTCAGGGGACTCACGCTTGTGACGCGGTCCATGGCCAAACGTCCAACCAGGGCCAAACATGTGTGTGTGCTGCGAAGCTGGCCGCGGGGACGTCGCCAGAGCCTAAAGGTAGTCAGCATGTCAACCTCGGAACGAGTAAAGTAAGATTTCTGACGTTCGTATCAGGCAGCTCTTGGCCTCGAACTGGTGGTCACCCCGTATCATGCAAAGCAACTCTAACGGCGTGCGCCTGGGAAGCCTGTACAGCCGCGTGTCAAGTCGTGGAGCACACAGACATCGTTGGCTTCATCGGCAGCCAACTCACAGACGAGGACCTCTCGGATCCGTTGGTGCTGGTCTATGCAGTGGAAAGTGGAGAGTGAGTGTGTTGCCGACAAAGGCAGTGGAGGTGCCTTTTGTTGAACTGCCCTTCGGAATTTGATTTTCATGCCACTGGTGTTCATGTCAGAGTCGATGATAAACGTGCCGTTTCCCCCAAGGCATTACTGACAACGCAGCTGTGTTGACACGTCAAGAACAACTCAAGAGCTTGTCTTCTGCACGCCGTGCTTACAAAATCTGGACTTCCTCGCGATGACGTCCATACCAGAGCCCATCGCTCTCCCACCCGACTTCACCTCCGCCAAGTTCCGAGAATTCATAACTCGAGCCCGAGAAATCTGCGGCGTCGACAATGTCCGCGTGGTTCCCAGAAACGAACCCCTCGAGGGCGACTCGTACCTCAACCAGCCAAAGTCGCACGACCACTTCCCGCTCTACGAAAAGACAAAGTTCGTCGCGTCCGCCGTCGTCAGCCCCCGCCACGTCCCCGACGTCCAGGCCCTCGTCCGCCTCTGCAACGACCTCGTCGTGCCGCTGTGGCCGATATCCCTCGGCCGCAACTTCGGCTACGGCGGCGCGTCCCCCCGCGTCCCGGGGTCCGTCGTCGTGGACCTCGGCCGCCACATGGACCGCATCCTCGAGGTCAACGTCGAGGGCGCCTACGCCCTCGTCGAACCCGGCGTGAGCTTCCAGGACCTGCACGAGTATCTCGAGAAGCACGACCTGCGCGAGAAGCTCTGGCTCTCGGTCCCCGTCGGCCACGGTTCCGTCCTGGGCAACTGCGTCGAGCGCGGCGTCGGCGCGACGCCCTACGGCGACCACTGGGGCACCCACTGCGGCATGGAGGTCGTCCTGCCCAACGGGGACCTCGTCCGCACCGGCATGGGCGGCGTGCCGAATCCCAACGCCGACGCGAACAAGAGGCCCGACGAGCAGCCCGCGTGCGAAACGTGGCAGCTCTTCAACACGGGGTACGGCCCGTACAACGACGGTCTGTTCTCGCAGAGCAACCTCGGTATCGTCACGAAGCTCGGCTTGTGGTTGATGCCGAACCCCGGTGGCTACCAGCCCTACGAGATCACCTTTGAAACCGACGCCGATCTGCCCAGGGTTGTCGACATCATCCGCCCTCTGCGCTTGCAGATGGTGTTGCAGAACGTGCCGTTTCTCAGACACACGCTTCTGAACGCGGCGTACTGCGGGCCAAAGTCCAGGTACACCAGCAAGGAGGGGCCCATGTCGGAGGACGAGGTCGATGCCATTGCGAAGGAGCTCGACATGGGACGATGGCAGCTCATCGGCGCGGTATACGGCCCGAAACCCGTTCGCGATGTCATGCTGGGCGTGATCAAGCACGAATTCCTTTCCATCCCGGGCTCGCGATTCTTCCTGCCCGAGGATCGGCCACGAGAGAGTCCTCTTCGCGCTCGCGAGTTGCTGATGCAGGGTATTCCTACGCTGGACGAGCTGAGAGGCTTAGAGTAAGATCATGTCACAGAAGACCACACCTGAGTATGTCGGGCTAACGTGTCCAAGCTGGCTGCCGAACGGAGGACAGCTCTTCTGGGCGCCGATATCCAAGGTTTCGGGCCCAGACGCAAAGAAGCAGCACGACGTGGCGAAGGCGCTCATCACCAGCCACGGCTTCGACTACCTCGGGGCCTTCGCCGTCGGTATGCGAGAACTCCGTGAGTCGAACCCGGAAACCGAGCATCCTCCTCGTTGGTCCGATGGCAAGATGAAGTTGCTGACAGTACTAGACCATGTAATCGGCATCCCCTACCGACTGGACGTCCCGGAGGACGTGAGACGCGTGCGCCAGCTCGCGCATGAGCTGATCAAGGAGACGACGGCCCATGGCTGGGGCCAGTTCCGCGCGCATACGGCGCTCATGGACCCCGTGGCAGACGCCTTCAACTGGAACGACAACGCGCAGATGCGGCTCAACGAGACCATCAAGAACGCCCTCGATCCCAACGGCATCATGGCACCGGGCAAGAACGGCGTCTGGCCTGCAAGGTACGACAAGAAGAAGTGGCTGCTGGACGGGACGGAAGATTGAGGTGGTGCGAGTGTGGGGTGGCTTGGGTGGCTATCGGAGGAGACTGAGCCTTGCCCGACGTGAGATGACGTCTTGGTGATGCTTTACATATGGCGCGGAGCTCTCCGCTTGTGGACGCCATGTGAGATGAACTGGACCAGTGGGAAAGTAACAAAAATTCGGATCTGCGCCGGAGGTGAGGCGGAACTTGGGAACCAGATCGCAGACCATCCGCGCGGCCTAGATCTTGCATTGGATACTCAAGTCGTGGGTGCGTAACCGGAGTCGGCCACAATGGAGCCGATCGACCTCAAGATATTTGTTAATGCATCTCGATCGCTAGGTTCGGTCCACGTTGAGTGATCCGTTCCACCTAAGGCGATCTTCGCTTGTTAGTCTTGTCTTCTTTCAAGACAAGCCGAGGCCGAAGAAAGACGACGCGACTCGCCTGAGAGTCCATCGGAGCTGGGACCGTCGAGACCGAGACCGGGGTCCGGAGCTTAACATCCGGAGCTCCATCCCGGTTGACCACGACGAGCTGGGGATTTTCTCGCCCACAAGCTATCTTGTGCACACAATGCAGTTCTGCCCTGTAGATCGTCGCGGTTCATCTCAGCTCGCGGTGCAATCCCACATCCCGAACAGGGGAAATCGTCGCGAGACGCAGATGGAGAGAGCCTCTTCTTCTCAATGTAAGCGTCATCGCCCAGCTGCCGGCACCTCTGGCCCCACTGCTACCGTCTCTCCTCGTGAACAGGTTCGTCCCACCCCGGAGCCAACTCCGTGAGGTAGATCTGACGTCTAATTGATGGCAAGGCTGTGCCCAGTTGAGAAATTTTCCCACTCGTGTCATGGGTGTTGACGAGAATTCGATAGTGTCTCGGTGGAACCACACAAAAAGCTCACCCAATGAACGACCCTGGTGGAATCAACGGTCCATGACGGCACAATTACACCCAACGACTCGGGTTACCACGTGTAAACGCGTCGTCGTTACCGCTCCCGTGCAGAAAGCCGGACGAGACTAGTAAAAATTTCCCGATGAGCAGTGCATTCCAAGTCTATGAACTCATCTTCCCATGGGTCTCTTGCTCAGGTACTCGGCAGCCGAGATCGGTATTGCAGCTGTGGTGGTGTAATCATCTCGTAGAGGAGACGACGACGCCTGGTCGACTGGGAGAATACGACTGTGCCAAACCAGTATAAGAAGCAACTGAACTTCTTGCCTCAAGTCCACCCAGACATAGATATCCATCAACACACTTCAGAGCAAACCATCGACTAGTAGAACCCTGTCTCAGCCAGAGTTCGAAACACAATGGCGCCCAGAAGCCTCTTCCAGCACGCCGGGCTGCTCGCACTCGCGACGGGCGCTCAGGCTGTACCCTTCGTATCCCAGGCGCAGACCACAGTCACGTCAGAGCCAGCTTTCACTCCCTCTGCTGTGCCCGTCACCAACGTGACTTCTCACGGCCCCTACACCGGCCCTTCGCCCACCACGACCGGTGCCATCTCCACCAGTGTGCTGGCTTCCGCCATCCCTCAGCTTCCTCCTCCCGACGACGCCTACGACTACCCGGCCGACGGCGAGCTTCACGGTGACCAGCCGGCGCCCTACACTCCTTCCGGTGGTATCGGCACCAACGGCTCCGCCCCCGTCTACCGCGTCCAAAGCGACTTCGACTACCAGTCTCTCGCCTTGGCCTTGTACCAGGAGTACATCGAGCTCGACCTCTTCCACTGGGGTCTGGCCACTTACTCCGATGCCGACTTCGAGGAGCTTGGCCTCAACGCCGAGGACCGCTTCCTGCTGCAGCACATGGCTGACCAGGAAGTTGGCCACGCCACCGTCATCACAAACATGCTGGGCCCCCAAGCCCCCCAGCAGTGCACCTACAACTACCCCGTCTCCAACCTGCGCGAGTACATCGACTTCAACCAGAAGCTTACCCGCTGGGGCGAGGCTGGCGTGTACGGTTTCCTGCCTCATCTGAACTCGGGTCCCGCCGCCCAGCTCTTGCTGCAGAGCATCACTGTCGAGGCTCGTCAGCAGATGGTCTTCCGTCAGTTCGAGGGTCTGTTCCCCATGCCTGAGTGGCATACGGTTGGCATTCCCCAGAGCTGGGCCTGGACTCTTCTGGCCCCCTACATCTCCAGCTGCCCCTGGAACCAGACGCGTCTGATCTGGCAGAATTTCCCTGCTCTTCACATCCTCAACCAGCCCAACCCCTACCGTATCGACGGTGCCAATGTCTGGAACGAGACCACGGGCGGCTGGGCCAACACCGCTGCCACTGGTGACATCAGCGAGGAGGACTCCTGCGTTAACGCTACCGATCCTCTGCAGGACTGCAAGGCTGCCATCTCGCAGAACCGCACCATTCCTTTGTCCTACCCTGGCCGCCAGGTCTTTTTCCAATGGGATGCTCCCGGCCAGGCCGTCGGCCCCAACAACAGCTACATCACCGCGACCAACGTCCAGGAGCCCAAGTTTGCCGCGTGGGTGTCGCAGCTGAACGTCACCTACTCTCGCCTCCAGGACGTCAACCTCGAGAACCGCACCGCCTACACCATCCAGCCCAATGTGTCCACCTGGGAGTTTGACCCTGCCATCAACTCGACCATGTTCATCGCCCTTACCGACCGCGACTTGTATGTCACACCTTACAACCTGACCAGCATCAACCCTCACGTTGCTGCCCTGGCCGTGTACCAGGCTGGCTAAGCTTGTGCTGGTCTACGATACCCGTAGAATTCTGTCGGGACGAACTGTCAAGCGTCGTCTCGGCTTTGGCCTTGGTTGCAAGGATTTCTGCACAATATTTGTTTAGATGTGTATATTAGATCTTCTCCATCGTAGCTATCAGCTGCGACCTTTTAATTACTTTTTTCTTCACCAGTCACGTTCACTTACAGATGTGCCTTGTTGCTTGTGATCTGATTTGTTCTCCTCATCGACATCTTGTGCTTCATATTTGCATCGCGGGCTCGTGCTCATGGTCAAAAAAGTCAATGATTGGCATTATGTTGCTCGCCTAATATCGTAACTGCTCGTTGCACGTCAAATATTTCCTTTCGCCGTGTTCGCCGGCCAGTGCTGGTGGGAAGATTTTCCACCCTTATGTCTGGCGACTACCTGCGTCTTTATCTAATCGACCGTATATCTATCGTTCGTTGGCGAGGATATTTAGAGCTCGTTGTGCTCCTGGCCGTCATCGGAGTCGACAACGATGGTCTTGAGAACGTCGGCCGCCTCAGCAACCTTGCTGGCCACCTTCTCAGCGATCTTCTCAGTGGCGGACTCGGCGGCTTCGGAGGCCTTGATGACAATCTTCTCGGGCTTGGGGACACCGTCAATGCCAATGAGCTCGGTCTCGAAGACTGTAGGACAAACGGTTAGCACAGAACTTGGACATGAAGGAGTCAAGTGGTATGCCTACCAAGGGTAGAGCCAGCGGGAATGGGTCCCATGCCACGGTTGCCGTAGCCGAGCTCAGGGGGGATGGTAAGGGTTCTGCCAGATGTCAGCAGGATTGGTCTCAATTCTCTCCTATCCCCCGAAGTTACCTCTTCTCGCCAATGCACATGTCAAGAAGACCCTGGTCCCATCTGTTCTTCTGTTAGCGAGTGTTCTTTGGTATTTGTCGTTCACAGGTTGTTGGCTGACCCCTTAATGACCTGGCCGCTGCCGAGCTTGAAGCTGAAGGGAGTTCCGCGGTCGTAGCCTGAAGAAAGAAAGCATTAGTAGGTCCGGTATGATACAATGGGAGGCTGGTGCAGCGGCTTACTGGCATCGAATTTGGCGCCCGTGGACTGGAGAGTGCCGCGGTAGTGCATGTTGACCTTGTCACCGTTCTTGGTCTTGCGTTCGCACTCAACAGCCTGGGTGACGTCAATCTTGAGGTCGGCAGCGGCAACGAAGCCAATGGCGCTGGAGGCCATGAGGCCGAGAGAGAGAAGGAGACCCTGCATGCTGGCTGGTATGGGGACAATGAGAGGGAAGTTGTGGTGGTGGTGGTGGTGGTGGTGGTGATGGTGATGCTAGAATTTGGGCAGATCAAGCGGTCAATTGAGTGTTCTGGTTGGAGACTGCAAGGTAGGCAGCTTCAACGGGGACCACCATCCATCCCCCTTCCCCGCCAATGTGCCCTGGGAAGAAGCCACGCCGCCTTTCGGGTGGTATTCTCCGATTGGGCGGGATCGGGACCGAAGCAGGGCCGGGCCCAAGCTTTTCCTGGCCAGACAATGATCCGGGAGTCATTATCGATAGGCACCTACCGAGTCTTGTTATCGGAGCTCAGGTGACCCGCAACTCCAGCTCCTGCCGGGGTGCACGAATTGGCTCTGTACTATGTACGCCTGTGACGTCAAATTGCAATGTGAAAACAAGACGTCCTTACTCCGTACACTGTCCTGCTTTAACGGTGGGGACTCGTCAGCAAGCACGTGAGCCTATCGACAGCCCTGAATACAACTAATCACCCTGGATTTTGAGACCCTCGACTATATTCAGCTTACCCGCGTACCGTTTGTGCACATGCCGCCTCACTTGTCTCGCGGCGGGCTGGGCGTTTCCAAGGCTTGATGTCGACCGGGGAGATAGCTGTAACCGGGCAATGCGGTATGCCACATCACCCAGGAAGACTGATATCAGTTTGGCCGAGGCAGAGCGAAAGCGAATTGTTGGGTCAAATGGCGGACGTGTCTGCCAATACCAATGTCAATGCCACTGCCACAACGTCCTGTTGAGGTGTGACCCTCCTTTGTCGGCGACATTTCTCTCCTGGGCCAGTCATTGGTGTCCGGTGCCTGGCGACACTTTACCGCCAGTCAGGTCAACGGCAGGTGTCCTACTGCAGCAGATCGGGCGACGGACCATTTGCGTACCTTGCCTATCCGCCCTGCATTGAAATGACATTCGACACAAAGACTGGCGCTGCTTGGGGCTGCCGTGTTGAGCAGCGCCGACATCAGCTTCGCCGTCTCCTCGCTGCCTGCTCGCTTCAATCGTCAACAACCTCTGGAAGCGACTGGCAGACCGAACATGCAGCTCGCCCTGCTGGCCTCGCTCCCTGCATCTGACAGGCATGAACCACTCTGCGGGAAGTGCATGCAGCAAGCTCCCGCTGTTTGTGCTGCAGAGTGTGTACTGCGATCGCCCGCATGCATGGACGACCGAAGAAGGGAGGCTGCCTGTTGGGTCGAAGACAGGGGATGCCCCAGGAGCTTTCCGAACATCACTCAATGCTTATGCGAAGTCTGGCCCCGTCCGGAGAGGCCTTGCCTGACAGCCAGTGTGGACCGGCCTGACTTCTCGAGGGCACAGAGAAGTTGATTTCGTCAACTCGCCGGCGGGCGGTCCCGTCTGGGTGGAAACTATGAGATGACGGGCACCCAAAAGCAAGATTGCAATGACGACTGAGGATCATCGGGCCATGTGTTAGGCAGCGATGGCGTCGGTGTTCCAGGGGCTATGCCGGCCGAACTGGAAGTCGAAAAAAAAACCACAGGAGATGGTTTTTCTTCAGGATTGTGCAATGTTAGACAAGAAGAGACAGATTCTCCTGGTCCAGGATACTTTGAGGCCCCCAACGCCGAGGTTCCAAACTTGTCTGAGAGATGCAAATGGAACACGAAGCGCGGCAGCGCTTCGACAGCCAACCGACGCAGCCTGACTTGAGGCCAGCAGCGTCAGCTTGGTTTTTCCACTTCACAGCGAAATATTCACAGCAGTCATTAAGCCCCCATAGCTGAGAATTCGTCACCGAGACGCAAAATGGACGCGCGTACCTGCTTCGTAATCGATTTGTACGGTAACACGAGAACAGCAGCGTTCAGTTGACGCATGGCGAAGGTCGACGTGAGACTTCCAATAGCGAACGGCGCTTAGAAAATAGTGGATTAGGACCAGGCAAGACATCGCAGGCTGCAAACCATGCTCACCCAGACGAGCTGGTTAGCTGCTCGCCACCGAGGCAGTTCGTTGCCCGAATACTTCTCGCCGCTGCACTTGATCGTACCTCGTCGCTTTGTCCAGGACATCCACGACATGTGCTGGCGGGTCCACCCACTCGTCTGCCACCCTCGTCCCGGCGCGGCACCGCCGCCCTGTTCCCTGCTCCAAGACCACACAACACAGAGACGAGAGACGAGAGACTGACGCTACAAGCCGCCTCTCTTGTGCCCAACGGTCACTGCACCCTTACAATGACAAAGGCGATCGAGTTTACCCGGCGCAGGGCGAAACAATTTCAATCTGTCCGATGGTCCACGCCCCAGCCAAAGTCTTGAGGCCTTGCTAGGGACAGCCCCCACACAGCCTCTCCTTCACGCCTCGATGTTTCCAGCCCTCGTACTCAATGTCTCCTCGAGTCACTTGTCTGCCCAGGAAAGGTGAGCAGTGAGCAGGACTTCTTTGCTTGATATCGGATCTGTTCTGTCTCGGACAAGGTACCTCACCATCTCGAGGCCAGTCAGTCCAGTCAACCCAAAGCGGGTCATGTTTACCATCCCAAGCTCGCCCTGCCCTGTCCTGCCATCAACAAGTGCTGATGGATGGCGACGCCCGCTCGGTATCGATGCTTTCAAGGAGGCATACTACACCTTGGGCCCTTACTTCCTCGAGTATATATAACTCCAACTGTCCTGTCTTTCTTTCTCGCTACTCTTTTCGACATCAAGCTACCATTGCTCGACTTCGACCTACCTCACCATAATTCATTCATACCACGCAGTAAACATCTCTATAAAACTACATTGCAACTTCAACTTCAACTTCACCGCAGAACAGACGCACAAGAACTCTACATCACCATGTCTTCCAGATCTGACGTCGTTATCCACCAGACCGCTCCTTCTATCAAGAGCGCCTACTCTGCCACCTCGGCCGGTTCCTACGCTCCATCCAGCTCGTCATACTCTCCACGCACAATGTCGCCAACCGAAGAGCAGCACCTCCGCTACTACGGTGCCGCCAAGCACACCATCAAAGTCAAGAACAATAGGGAGGTCACCGTCGTCAACCGACAGCAAGCCGGCTACGAGTACGGCGCACCAACACCGGACTACGGCAAAGTCTACGGCAAACGATGAACGCCGAGCCCTCTTACACCACACCTGCCACAATGACAGACGACACTTGTACTACAACCACGACATCGGCGTTTTTGGGGGGAAATCAGCATGGCGATTATAACGCCGGAAAGACACTGTGCGGCATTACAATGTACTACCACATCACGGCATTGGGATCGGGGAATTGATTTCTTGGAGAACGCATGGATAGGATGACGACGCGGGAAACAGACCATTGGGATGGGATGGGATGGGACGCATGAGACGAAAGCACACGGTATTACCTGCAGATTGTGTACGGAACGGATGCAACGACTGGGATTGAGTTACAATGGGTACAGATAGATTAGATTGGAGTTGTCACCGCGGCCAAGCCCGGTCGAGTTTCTTTTGCCCTCCACGGAATCAAATCCCATAGCAATGGAAATTTTACGTCAAACCAACAGTGTTTCCATTACCCTCTCACTGAAATGGCATTTCTCTTTTCTCCTTCTTCACGACACATCAGGCACACCGATCGAAAAAGTCTCAGCGTGGCATTGAGGTCCCCAAAGGGTCGCGGTACAGCGTGCAGCGCGACCAGGGTTCGGCTGCCGTAGGGCCCAATCGTCAGGCCGGCTCCCTCCCTGCAGGATTTTCGGCTGCAAGGGCCTGGAGGTAAGGTAGCAAGAGCAGCCTGGCATTTTGACTGGCTAGGCAGTGTGTCTCTGTTTCTGGGGCATTGCGATGAGGTCATGTTGATCCCGGTCACCGTCTGGATGGATGTTCACATGTGTGGAATGAAGCGAGTTGAGTTGGAGACCGCCTAAGAATAGATGAGCCCTGAAAATAGTGTCGCCTGTTGATGAACGGAGAACACGAGGCTGACGCCCGGCGCCGGGTTTAGAGGGCCAGGAAATGCTGTCTAATATTGTAGTGCTTCGAGAACCACGGTCAATGAACGCGATCGCCCGGGACCATGGTCTTGGCTTGGGTTGCATCAATTGTGTTATTCATGTCTCATCAAGGAAGCTATCCAATCCGTTACCACGGAACTCGGATCCTACATCGTATTGCCTCACTCCACGATTCTCTCACATCGTCAACGTCGCATGCATCTCCTCCACAACCATACCCGACGATTTAAGCACCACCCTCGCGCTTGGCGTACTCTTCCTCCATCGCCTCAGTGTATTTGTCCTCGGCTGTGCGCGGATCCTCCTTCAGCACGCCCTCCTTGACGAGCTCCTGGGGGTCGGGGCGGTGGGACAGCTTGTCGTTGAGCGTATCCGCACGCATGTGCAGTTCCAGCTCCTTCTGGTGGGCAATCAGAGAAGGTGCGGCGTTAGAGGCCGGGAGAATATTTTCTACCGGAAGAAGCAATGGTTAGCAGGACGGACTGTCGCAGATGTCCCATGATGCTAGATTCAGAAACGAACTCAAAAGGGGAGATGATCTAGGTGTGACGGGAGGTGATCGACGGGCAAGGCGGGCGGTGGGGGAGTGGGGTGCAGGTTAGGGGGAAACAGGGAACGAGGGAGTTCTGCAAAGAGTGAGGCAAGAGGCGAAATCTGGGGATTCGTTGGTGACGGACGTACTCTCGACGAGCTCAGCGCGTTCGGGGCGATGTTGGAGATGGGCCTCGAGGGAGTTCTTGCGCTCGCTGACGCGGGTGGGGGAGATTGACGAGTCGTCAACGGTGGGCTTGGTATCGGTGTTGGTGTTTTGGTCAGCCATTTTGGGCGGTGGTCTGTCTGGTGGTGGTATCTAACGTCGCGATGGAGCTCAGTTCGGTTCGCCTTGCTTCCAATAGGTCGACAATATGCAAAAGAGTCGTTCGCCTCGTAATTTGGATTGGACAAGATGGAAGTCCAGGGGTATCGTCAACCAGTATGTGAATGTGAGGGTTTGCGTCGTGATGGAGGTTTGGAAGAGGAAGGAAAGAGGGGCCGATGGTGTGTTATGTACTTCTACGCCTCTCGCAGGTTTGTCCTCTGCTTTGCCTTTGGGCTGGGATCGGGTAGAGTGGACGTCAGCCACGCTCTTCTCGCACGGTCTGAACGGTTACCAGGCTGCCAGTCCGGTTATGGTTGGTATGGCAATCAGACTGACACTGGGCTGGTACATGGGATGAATGGGATCAATGAGCTGGAGCACACGGTACGATGGTGGTGGTGTTGATTGAGCTCAGTCCTGCGAGGAAGCTGTTTGGCTGAGAGCTCTTTCCTACCCCGCCCGCCCGGATGACATTCCCTACTACGTATCTACCCAGTGCACCTGAGTACCTGAGGTAGTTATCCGAGGGTCTTCCTTGAACTGGGTGGAGGGCGCGTAGCTGGTCGCTTCCTCCCCATCAGCCGTTGCATCGCAGGCGTGGAGTGCCTACCTGGACCAAGGTACGCCAGGCAAAAGACTCCACAGGTTCCTTGCCATGCTAAAGTGGGCTGACGGGACCTAACCAAACCATAGGCGTAAAGTACCATAGGCGTAAAGTACCTGTGCCTGAAAATTCCTCCATCAGCATAAAGCTCTTATTTGCTCTCTAACAGGGCAAGTGCCTTCGGGTTGGCTCTTGCATCTGATTTCCAGCTCGTCGCCGAAGACGACGCGTCGAAGACGTTCATCTGGCCCAACAATACCATTCACCGGATTTCCAGAGAAGGCGTACAGTACGGGTACTTGACGGCCACACGAGCTGCCACAGTTGGTCCCGCTCATCCCCTGACTTAGCCACGCTTGTTGCAGCTAGTGACCCTGTCGACGGATGACGTCTGGCCTGGTGGCACCTTGGCCGTGGGCGTCATACCACTATGAGTAGCAGCTGCCCTGAATTTGATCGCCGACAATGGCCAGACTCCAACCATGAGATCATGAGGCCTCGAGATGCCCCTGCCCTTTCGCTTCCCTCGCCTCATGACCCAGAGCAGAGTATTTACATAGAGAGCAGCCTCGGTATTCGAGTCACGTTTGCACGAATGCTTCGGTTATGCGCCACCGCACGTTGAACTGGTTAGGTACGATCGACAGGTTCAGGAACAGGAAGCGGCCTACCGGCGAGCCTCCTGCGCTGACTTGCGACGTATATTACTTAGAGCTTCGATGTAGTCACGAGGGCGAAAGTTCTGCTTTCTTCTTAGCCGCCGCGGATTTTACTGCTACAGGGTGGTCGGAAACACATCAAAATTTCTTCTTCGTTCAGGAAACTTCGCTCTCTCGATAGAGCGGTTGGTTAAAGTCTTCTCGACTGCGTACGCTTCTGGAGTCCTCCTCTCGCCATAATCTAGTTCTCGCTCAACATGCTCCTCGCCTCCTGCGCATCATCCATTTCAACTTGCGTATGATACTCTTGGCCAAAGACAAATGCAGCACCAGATTGACGCCAGCTGCCCGGTTACCATGCGTAGGCTGTGTCGACCGCTCAACTGATATTATCTCCGTGCCCTCACTCATCGCTGCCGTCGTCCTGTCCATCAACATCGTTCTTGCTCTGTAGCTCGGTGCTACATTCTGGCTTCTCTTCTTGGCCGTGTTGGGCCGAACCAGCCGAAGAAGGCTCGCGGCGAAGCCCTGTGGTTCTCTGACGTCTGGCCTCACGCGTCGGTGCTGGCTGTAGGGCAGGCACGGATGGCTGCGACGGTGTTGCCAGGAAGCTATTGCCGGTAACGGCGATGTTGTTGGTCTCGGTACTAACACCAACCGCACGCCCCTCGAAGTTCTAGTTCACACGGGCAGATCGGGCAGAGTGTGGACGCTGGCGTTGTGCCCACCCAGCAAGAGGCGAAGGCGGGAAGGCGTTTGCAGAGAGACTGCCCTCAGACTGAGCAGCCGGAGCACGAAGCACTGCATCGCTGGACTGGCTCAAGTGGCTCTGCGAGCCCGAATTGTTCATGGTCAGCTGCTGGAGGCTTGAGGCCAATTGGTGAGACCATCTGTCGCTGTCTGTGTGTCTCAGCGGCGAGTGTTGGAGGTTGCGAGACGCAGTTGTAGCCTGAACTCCAAGAGCGTTGGCAGACGCAGGACGAGTGTTCTCCTGTGGATCACGGCGTGCCATCTTGGCGTTTCTGCTTTTCTTGGGCGCAGGCGGGGGGCTCGATGGGGGGCCTATCATCTGAAGAGGAGGCGTGAACGGGTCTGAAGCATTCGAGGTTGAAGTCTGCGTGGTGCTTTGTGGAATGCTTGATGCAGCAGAAGGTGGGCCTGAGACTTGGACAGGCGATGTCGCCGACTGGCCCATGTGAGATAGACCCTCCTGGTCGTCGCCATCGCCCTTCCTCTCAAAGGGTGATCCGACTCGTTTGTCGTCACTCAGACTGGGACTAAGGGACTCCGCGCTGAAGGTGCCGGGAGCTGTCGTCGACGGCGTAAGGACTTTGGGTGCGTTCATGGACTGTCGGGGGAGATCAGCTTGTTGTGCGCTTTGTACATGTTTTCCCATTCAATCGAAACCTACCTTATTGGCACCCTCAGGTTCGACAGTCGAAAGCGGGTATTCGAAGGGCGAAGCCAGCGACCCTCCATCTTTGCTGGCGCTATCTGCGTCTTCGGTAAGAGCCACGCTGTTCCGGTATTCATTCGCATTGGCAACCACATCACTGCTGCTGGGCTCTGAAAGAAGCGAGCGCATGCAACGTGAGCCGATGTCGTTGAGCGTGAGACTCAAGCTGCGTGGCTTGGCCGTCGACCGCTCCGGTGAAGCGGAACCTCCGTCATCGACATGGACCTGCTGGCGATTGCCGGGCAGTGATCGGCTATCTTCAGACTCGGCTCTGTTGCTGTCCTCGAGCCTCGAAGCCGGTCGACTTTCGATAACATCTTCGCGCTCAGGATCGTCGGCTGTCGCCGTCTTCTGATCGGCGGATGCGGAGGCCATGCCGGATTCGGAGCCATTCTCGTCAATTTCGCCGCCGGAGGCGTCTGAAACGTCACTCTGGTTGCTTCTAGCCATTTTGCCTTTTCTGGTAATGTGTCGAAATGACTAGATTACCAAAAGGAGTGGATGGCTGAGGTCAATGGCTTTGGGGGAAGCAATGCTAGCTAGCAAAGTTGAAAGTTGAAAGTGATTGAACAAAGGTAGGAGCAAGGAATGCAAAGTCTGGAGTAGAAGGAATGGAACGACAGCCCAAAAGAGCCTTGCTTTGGAAGAGTTGGACTGGGAGCAGGTATCGAGAAGATTGAGGCAAATTTCCAGGCTACCTATTCATGGAAGGAATGGAACGACGATACAAAATGGCCTTGCTGAAAGAGAAAGGCTGGGAGTCTGGTATCGAGAAGACTCTGAGGTGAACATCAGCTTGCCAGGTCATGGCAAGAATGGAACGACAACCCAAAATGACCTTGTTTTTATAGGGGAATAGTAGGAGTCTAGTATTGAGGAACCAGAAGGCAAACTTCCAGGTCGCCAGCGCATGGAATTATTTTCACTTCACCAACCTGACTGAACCTCGATGTCGTTTAGCTACATCACTGCCATCAGATTAGCCTTCTACAATAAGAAATCAGTCTGATAATTTATCCAAAAGCTCATCGTCTGCAGCTCTGGGAAGCATGACAGAAAATTGAAAGGAAATAATGAGAGGGCTGTAGTGAATCACCTCTGGCCATCCTTTGGACATTTGACCTACAGCATGTGTCATTGTCTTTCTACTTGAAGAACCATTGGATTTGGTATGGTACTCCTCGAATAATATATATGGGCTGTAGTTTGACTAATATGACCTCTGAAATCCACTGTGTGTATTTCTGCAGACCTTGTGAGCCTGCTGGAAGCCTCCCACGCCCTTTTCATTTTCTTCCCCAACGTTTTCCTGAGACCTTTTCAGCATAGATGATGACTTGAGAATATTGAGAAGAGCAGGTACAGGTCATTCAATGACTTGATAGGCTGGGCCAAACATGGGAGGCCGAGGAAAGCCAAACATCGTCTTGCGTTTTGTTGTGTTGTCCCATGTAAGTAAAGGCTGACTAATAATATGCCGAACAACTGAAAACCTCCGGTGCCTTGTGACGAGGGTGATGCCCGAGGACCGAGTATCTCGGACCCGGCGAAAGGGGCGGGGCGGTACCAGTGTTTCGTACTTCGCAGGGTAGGCTACAAATTCCTACAAGACAACTCTTGGGCTTTGACATGAATCATCATCGGGCTTCTTACTGTTCTGAGTATGTCGTCTCCAAATCTTGCAATTCTCCTTGCCGCTGAGCGTACGAGTCTTTTTCATTCACCGTCAGCCTCTTTATCCTGTAGGTCATTTTCTGAGGCGGTCGAGTATCTGGCGCTTGATGGCATGTTTGATTGCGTGTTACTTTTCCTGCTACGCTATTGACTCACTTCCCGCTCATCTCCTTTGAATACCTTAAAGCTGAACAAAGATAATAGCTATTGGACACCCCGACGGCCCACGACGGCGGGTACCCAAGACATAAACTTGCTGCATTGAGATGACTCTGGAGACGGCCATGTGTGTTTCACCATGGACTTGAAGGCGCAACGCCAGTCGAGTTACGTGATGCCAAAACGATTATACCTCATTTCATTCTCGGTAAATCAGACCGTTCGTTGCCATGTTTGTTCACCTTGCTCCGCGGAACGGGTACAAAATTTAGGAACCTTCAACAAACGGTTACTATGTGCGTATCGATGAAGCCATCTTCTCCGCTGTGTAGTGAGAGGGTGTTGCCGCTCTCAAGTCACTTTATTTTTCCGCCAGTCCCAAAAAATGATGACTTATTCTCCACCTAACGGCAATCTCCAAGGAGCAGTGCAACCGTTTAACTCTGTCCTGTTCGTTAGCCACCGTACAATCGTGAATGTTCACTTCATGATGTCTGCGTCTAGTATGCCGTCCTCGAACCTGCTCCATTACCTCTCACGGCCATCATCCGTCATAATGCTGTAAAACGTCGCAAGTCGGCGCGTCGACATCACGCTTTCTTTTGCTCGATTTTGACGCTAAAGGCATCCGTCCTGATAATCTTCCCCTCCAACTTGTGTTGCTCGTTGACGCTCTCGAGAATCCCTCTAGAAGTAGCCGTGGTCGTTGTTGTGACTTCTTCAAAGAAGGTGCGGATACCCACATTGGAGCTGAGTTCTCTCTGAGCATACTTCTTGGACTTGTAATGACGTGAGAGCTCGACGCTTTCCGACCCCGTTGCTTCGCTTTGCCCAGTAGAGCTGCTGTACTTCTTGTGTACGCCCGGTCTGCTTGTGCGTCTTCCAAACAACAGCTCGCCAAGAGGTTGCAAGACGGGTATGCAAGCGGCGATGGTCATCGTGCCTCCTTCGACGCTATTTTTTTTTTGGCAAGATATGTTACGGCCAAGCCCGATAAAGTGGATTACAGGCGCGTATCTTACATGGTCCAGATTGCAAGATCTGCAGTGTCATCTTAAGTGGGAGGAATGAGTTTGGAAACCACTGCATGATGGGAACCGAGGCGTACATGTGTAATCATCACTCGCCAGACTGGGCAGACGCGTGCACTTGTAGACCGCTACGACGGAAGAACTGCTAACGGTTAACAGGGTCTCCAGCTTAGAATGGCCGGCTGGTTGCTGTATACTTACATGGAGCCAATTCCGAGAGCAACGCCCAAGGCGACTTTCTTTTTCAGACTCATCTGGAGCCTAGCCAGCACAATTGCAGGATAGATGGCGAGGTAACCGTCAACAAAGGCAGCCAGTGCTGAGGCAATATGTCAGTAATTCGAGACGTTGCGGTGGCGCTATGGGGAAACCAACAACCGGTATACACGGCAAAGTGAACGAGAATCCATTTGTCCCAACACCGAGGACTTGGTGAAAAGTCCCAGTTCGACTGCGTCGGCCGGCAACGTATGAAAAGGAGTACCATGTTGGCAGTGAGACTCAGCAGGCAAAAGAGAGAAAGCCCCCAAAGGATGTTCTTGTGCCGCGGGCCGGGGTTCAAAATCCTCGTTAGCAATACGACGACGGCCACTTTTGGCAGGCCGAAGGACATGACGCCAGCCGGAAAACCGACCATGGTCCAGAATATGGCCCCGGATTTCTGTTCCGTGGTGAGGGTTGCAAAGTGAAGGCCCATTCCGTACGAGACGGCAACGATGGCAGTGGCGACGTTGACCCAACTGCATGTCTGCATGGAAGAATGAAGAAAATCAGCATTCGCAACAAACATCAAGCAGACGGTTGTTTTGGGAGTCCCTAATACCACTGATCCGATAATTAGATAATCATCTAGTTGAAGCTTCCCCAGCATCTTGCCCCGAACAAAGAGTCTAGCGGCCATGAAGAGGGTGCTCAGAACGGTGACTGAAATGATGATTGTGAGCGACGCTGGGCCCTTGGTGTCACTCCATGTCCCCGTTTCGTTCGGCGTCGCCATCATGGGCAGAAGGCCTTGACGGGGAAAGAATAGTCCTGGTGCTCATCAGTGCCGGAGGATCCTTCGAAAGCAATGCGAATGGCAGCCTGAGAGGACCGCATACTGAGAACGTGTCAAGATGCGGAGTCGGTGAAAGCTACGCAAACGTTCGCGGGGGCTTTGGGGACTTTTCTTTGCATCCGAGATACCAAGACCTTTCCAGCATGCTGAGAATCTTTGCACGTGCCAGCAAGCAACACTTGCTCCGTGAAAACCAACGTGGTACAAGGTCACCCGATCGGTCCGCCAGACGGATGAAACGAGGCAAGCATTGTGTCTGTAGTGCCGGCTAGCATAGATGTAGAGACGAAAAGTGTAAGCTTGATCTGCCATGGCGGCAAGCAAACCCAAAGAACTTGGCAACTGGGTTTTGCCTTGATCCGCCCGCCTTACCGGGTCAGCCAGCGGTCCGTCGTGGGTTCTTACGAGTCAATCAGCCGTGAACCGCGTCAACGACTCGATGATTATTACTCATCCTAGGTAATTTCCCATCATTTATTTCCGAATTTGGTTTCTTTAGCGGTCTCCTACTCCGACAACCCCGGTTCAAATTCTGTGTCTCGATGAGGGAAGAGCAGTCTCCAAGGTTTCTGCCAGTCCAGGATAAAAGGTACGGCCGCTGTGTGTCGAGTTCATCTCACAGCCTCACCTCGGCTGACTAGACACTCCGACAAGACCTGGCTCTTGTATCGTCACCTAGTGTGTCGTTCCAGCCTGCAATAGCATATCGCCGAAAGTCGTGTTCTATGTTGACGTCGGAGGGTGGCGGACGAAGAGGTCCCTGCCCTGCATGTGTTAGACTCTGCCATCTACCGGGGGAAGACTGCAGAGTGTGGAAGACATACTCTATTTAGACATCTGTGCCCTGTCCAATACCTATGCAAAGGCGTTCTGGCACGGGTCACATACGGGCCCGGGAAACAGCTGACTTTGACTTCACGGGCTTGTCATGACTCCAACCAGCAGCAATCGGGCTCGAGTGAGCCTGGAAATCATAACGACCGCAAGTTTGAGATTGGCCGAGAAGACATGTAAGCATGCTCAAAGGGAAGAGATCGGAGCCCTCCATGGAGCCGGATTGAGAGACAGGGCTGGAGATGGAACCATCACTTGAGTAGTGGGAGGGTTGCTCCGGCTGTTACTGCTGCTCTACGAAAAGCTGAACCACGACGTCCTGGATGACAATTCCTAAGCGTTTGATTTCTTGGTTGACGACCAGCTGATGCTCCGGCTTGGCGGCGAAGTCTGAGCGTTTGGCAGCTTGGGGCGCAGGAAAGAACGTGTAGTCTCGGCACAAAGAAAACGTCCATCTCTCCGGTCCCTTTGCTCTGATGGAAGACGTATTCGCTGTCTCGAATAGGCTTTGCTGCCCAAAGTTTGAAGAAAGTCTGGCAGATGGACGGGGAAACGGACGTGGGATATAGAATCATGGACTGAAGACTTGCCCGGGTATGGAGTTCGTGGAGTTCGGATGACGATGATCTGTGGCAAATTGGCAATGTTATTCAAGCTCATAAGTCAGCATGAAGAGCTTGGCAGCCTCGTTGGAAAGAGAGCGAACCTCGTTCTCTTTCTTTCCTTTGTAACTAACGCAGACTCGGACTATTACCAGCAAACAGTACAACAAATTATCCGATCCGACTAGATCACCTTTGCTCCGTCTGCTGTTTGTTACTCCGCCCGATATTCGTCCAGAGCGGACGAGAGCCGAAGCCACGCTCGACATGAACAAAGTCGACGGATCTTTCGACAGTGTCCTACCGGCAACTCCCGAGTGATATGCATAGTCCCGTCCGGCCAGTAGTCCATCTTTTCCCCATCAAACCAAGCCCTGTTGCCCCTATCCCCCAGATCCCCCAGATCTCCAAAGTTGGTGGCACCGTGGCGTTCCCAAGGCCATGTCACAAAGCATCTCTGCTACACACTAGAAGATGGCTCAGTTGGCTAGCTCCAGTATCGCCGTCCGTCGTTAGCTGTTGTCCGGACAAGCCCAGCCCTTTTCTCCTCCGTTTGCGGAACAAGCGCCGTTAAGCTAGACTGGGTGCGTGCAAACATCCTCACGGTTAACTCGTTTGAGAACTCATTCAAATTTGAGGCGGCTGCGACGGTTTAATCGTCGATGTAGAAACAAAGGAGGAAGCCACGTCCTGTCACCCGAAGGCTAGGGTGACAGTGGGAATTGTAATAGTCTGAGGAGTATCGTGACAAAAGATGTGTTAAACAATTTGAATCCGTGTCCCCGCGTGATGGAAACTCGAGCCGTTTTCCCATTGCCTCCTCGCAGTCTGTCCCACGTCTCCGCGCTCACTATCGTTCATCATGGCCATTACTCAGTCACCCATAACGCCTCCAATACCTGCACATCCATTCGCGCCTCAGATCCAAATCATCGCCACACCCCCGAGGAAACCAAAGCCAAAATACCAGCACCTCACACACAAACTCGATGCCTTCGAATGTGGCCTGATCACCGTCAAGGACACCACAAACTGCCAGGGGCCAGCCGATCTCGAGGAGGGCCCCAGTGGAGAGTCTCTCGGCACCTGGTTCAGGCGCAGCCGCAAAAAGACCATTGTCCTCGGTGCCGTGATCTTGGTGCTGGTGCTCGCTACCATCACCGGCGTTGCTGCAGGCGTTACGTCGACTCAACGGGCATCCTCGGACGGCAACGGCGGCAGCGGCAGCAAGGAGGAGCCTTCGAGCCTGGGATGCCGTCTTCCAGGGTGGACGCAGTGCAAAACGAGCGACGACTGCAGAGGCGTCTCTCATTCGAGTCAATGCGAGCATGTTTGCGACGGGTTCTACTATTGTAATTAACGCCATGGAGGCTGGGATGTTACGAAGAATACGAAGTCATGACCATCTTTACTACGTTAACGTGGTATACCGCTTATTCTTGAACAAATCTGTCCAACGCGGGCATGGGAAGTTGCGCGTAGAATCATCTGTGCCCCTGATCTTCGCAAGACAGGAGAATGGCTGCCATGCGAGCTTATAAATCTTTGGTCGAATAGCTCCCACTTTGCCATCATCTTGGCCAGCAAAAACAAGGACAGTCGTTTACCAGAAGCGTTCTTCATAGCCCGGCACATGTAAACTTGAGGAGATTCTTCTCCAGTACTTCCTCTTTCATGGTGAGAAGCTTCGGCATGTCCCACATGCAGCTCACCCATCGACCGCCGAGCCACTCTCTCCTCTCGCTGGTGAGATACGGGATGGAGTGAGCGGCAAGCTCTGGGGTGTCTGTCATTCGAACTGCAGTCCCATTAGCGGATAACCCATCTGAACGAGTTCCCGGACTCACACTGAAGCTTTTCGGGGAGATTCGAAGACAACTCCGTCGGGATACCCCCAGGATGGACCGAGTAGGCCAAGATCCCCTTCACAGCCAAGTCAGTCATCAATCAGAACCCACAGACGGAAGATGGCCCGCAGAACCTACCTTGTCTGCGTACTCGTCTTGCACAAACTCCGTGAACCTAATCAACGCAAACTTGGAAACGTGATACGCCCCGCCGCCGGCACCCATGAAGTGCGCGGCAACCGACGACATGTTGACGATCGTCTTGTCCCCCCCCTCGAGCAGCAGCGGCAGGAACGCCTTTGTCACGCGGTACGTGCCCCAGTAGTTGACGTCCCAGGCCTTCATGTACTCGTCGTCGTCCGTCTCCAGCAGCAGCCTGAACTGCGCCATGTACCCCGCGTTGTTGACGAGGACGTCCAGCCGGCCCCATTCCCCGGCCAGCCGGGCGGCCGCAGCTTTCACGCTGGCCGTATCGCCGACGTCCATTTCCAGCGCGAGGACTGTGGGCTCTTCGCGGCCGCTCTTCTCGGCCGCTTCGCGCACGGCGGCGACGGTGGCCGAGACGTCGGACCTTGCGGCGACGGCGATGTGCGACGCCCCGGCTTCGGCGTATCCAATGGCGATGGCCTTGCCCAGGCCTTTGCTGGCACCTGTGACGAGGATCGCTTTGCCGGTGCAGTTTGAAGCGGTTCGGGGGTTGATCCCCGGGTAAGTGTCGTGGTGGACGATGCCATCCGTGAAGGTGTCGACTGCAGCACGTCAGATCTAGTCGTCACAGAATGGCAAAGAGATTCTGAATGTACCCTTGCGTGGCGGCAAGCCCGAAGGCGCCGAAGTGGGCGATTGGTTTCCGGGAGACATGAGGACGGCGTGGTTCAGTTGAACGAGAGTTCGTTCGATCAATCCGGAGATGCGATCGCGGATGATTATGTTGTAAGGTCGCTTTAGCATCTCAGCCAACAGCCCGGTGGTCTGAATGGATGCGCTAATGCTTGATCGTCGGACTTCCCCATTCACATGTCTCAGGGGTAGTCAAGCCAAGCGCGGAACCTAGGCGCACGTCTGCGTTGAACAAACGAGCTTAGGTGAAAGTGCCTGATCGCAGTGGCACAAACCGGAATCTCGCCACTAGATGTGTGTGCGAATTTCATGAAAAGTGTCGCGAGAGTTGGGCCAATCCTCCCAGCGCCAGTAGTTACTCCCAGCTTTGAGCCGCCGTAAGCATTGGTGAACGGTTGTCAAACTACATGCCTGCTCTCAATGAGTTGGCGCCTCAAGAGGTGGTACTCCGGGGTCCATGGCGGAATTTCGGGGTATCAGCTCATCTGTCGGCCGGCAAAGAGCAAGCGGCCCTCTGATCGGAGGGCCGAAGCGGAGTCGACCGGCGATCTGGTGGGGCTCCTTGGGACGACGCCGGACGGGACCGGCGGCCGAAAACAGCATGGCCGTCGATATTCGGCTTTTCGTTGTCGGGCTGTTACGCTTTTGGTTCTTTCAAAATGGTACATCTTGCGAACAAGATTTAGGAACGCAGAAAACATCTCTCGCACCAGAGGTCGATGCATGTCAGCCAATGACGACGCCCAGGATTGAGCCGTCCGTCATCTGTCCAACCACTTGGGTGCGCTATTCAATCTCCTCGCAGCAACTCACACACCATTCCAGCAATTTTCGTGACCTGGCTGAATGTTTCACTCTTCACGCACAGCCACTTCTCCGTTCATCGCTTACGAGCCGGAGCAGAGAAAGCCTTTCTAATCGCGTCTCACGTGGCCGAATCATCCAGTCCTTTCGCGACATGCTACGGTCATGGTTCCTCGAGACCATCACCAAGCTCGCTTGCTCAGTATTGAGGCTGAGCCAATGCAGCGGGCCAACCACCCAACCACTACCACTTCTACTCTATGCCACTCTCGATGAACTCAGCGCAGGCCTTCGAAACGGCCACTTCACCAGCGTCGATCTAGTCAACGCGTACACTGCACGAATCCTCGAAACCAACGACCTTCTTCATGCCGTCACTGAGATCAATCCGGATGCTCTCTCCATCGCCGCATCTCTGGACTTCGTCCTTCAGCAAGGCGGACCCCTCCAAGGGCCCTTACATGGCATTCCCGTATTGATCAAGAACAACATCGCCACCGCCGACAAATGAACAACACTGCCGGCTCCTACGCCCTTCTCAAAGCTCAAGTCTCCCAAGATAGCACCGTGGCC
This sequence comes from Colletotrichum spinosum, assembly GCA_004366825.1. Taxonomy (NCBI): domain Eukaryota; kingdom Fungi; phylum Ascomycota; class Sordariomycetes; order Glomerellales; family Glomerellaceae; genus Colletotrichum; species Colletotrichum spinosum. The sequence goes on along the minus strand of QAPG01000053.1, from coordinate 25,871 downwards.
GCCAAGCTCCGTCAAGCAGGCCCCGTCATCCTCGGAAAGACGGACATAGCGCAGTGCGCCGCCTGCCGCGGCACAAATTCCAGCGCCGGATGGTCTGCCTACTACGGCGGCCAGACAGTCGGCGCATATTACCCGAACCAGAGCCCTTCCGGGTCGTCGTCTGGCAGCGGCGTGGCGACTTCCATCGGTCTGGTATGGGCATCCCTCGGAACGGAAACGTCTGGGTCCATCACCCTGCCCAGCGAGGTCAACAACATTGTCGGTATCAAACCTACGGTCGGCCTCACCTCCAGATACCTGGTTGTACCCATATCCGAGCATCAGGATACCGTCGGACCCATGGCTCGCACCGTCAAGGATGCTGCGCACCTCCTCTCAGCTATAGTTGGACCTAAAAGGGAAGCTCCTAGGCATTCCGAGGCACATTCTCGAGGATATACGGATACCAGACAGCGCCAATTACTCCATTGAGACGTTCGACTCGGCGGTTGACATCCTCAAATCTGCCGGTGCCGAGATTGTCGACGACATCATCCTCCCAGGTTTCAACGCCGAAAAGATGCTCAACCTCACGAGCTACGTTCTGGAGCAGACTTCCTCGTTAACCTCGAAACATACCTCTCTGAGCTCACCTGGAACCCGCAAAACATCTCCACGCTCGCACAGCTTCGCCAATGGACGCAGCAGGATCCACGCGAGGAATACCCAGAACACAACACCGACGCCTGGGACATGCTGCTCGCAAGGGGCTTGCGCAATACCGGCCCGGAATTCTGGGCCATCTACACTCGTAGCCAGCATCTGGCAGGAGAACTCGGCTACAGCGGCGCAATCAAGAATTACTCCCTCCATGCCATCGTCCTTCCGACCAAGTTTGCCTGATTCTGCCCGCCATTCTTGGAACACCAGTCATCACGGTACCGTTTGGTAGACATCCGGATGACACGTCCATCGTGAAAGACGAGATTGGGAACTTGGATATCCTGGCGCCCAACTTGCCCTTCGGCATCGGCTGTGCGGGGGCGCCTTTCAGCGAAGAGACTTTGGTTGGCATAGCGTACGATTTCGAGCAGCAGACGCAGGATCTCAAAGCCATCATGCCGTTTGTCAAGCCGGTAACGGAATTCGGCACCAAAATCGAACGGAAACAGAGTCTTTTGTACACACGAGACTTGTAAGGGGCCTTTGATGCCGGTAGATGAAGGCTTCGAAGCAAATGCACTCAGTCACCATTTACCCCTGATTCCGTATTGCTTATCATCCTTTTCATCCATGAAGCCCCATCAGCAAGGCACCGCTAGCACCGCCGGCACCTGTGGTGGCCTGTGAGCTACGATACCGGCACCGTAAAGTGCCCGGACTGGATATCTCAAGCTGCAGGGAATACCACATCTACACAACCATGTCCATCCTTTGAACATTCAAGCCAAAGACATATACAGTCCTTCGCCACGAAGAAAAGGGTTCATATCAACCCCCGAAGCTTGGGGGCACATTGCGTTGAGTCCCAACAGCAACCCCCGATGCCAGGCTGGAGTCCATCCTGGAGCGTGAGGATCGTGTTGGACTCAATAGCATGCGCACAGAAACTTCGACAAAGTTCAGACAATTATTCTGGGCCTCCGAGTTAATTCGACTCCTTGGGTTAGCTGGATGAGAACACTCATTTAACAGCCAGGCTGCAAACCGAGATATGTCAGGGGTCCGTTGCTGAGCGGCTGAAATGGGAGCAAGGAATGCGGGACTTGAGCAATCAACAGAAACCCTGGGCATGGCATGGATAAGGGCAAACATTGAGCCTTGAATTTAGATCCTCGTCGAAGATAAGGCTATGAAGTCTGAAGTTCCTGAGAGCCCCTGTCTAAGACTGTCAACCCCCACGTGATGGGATCGATAACTACCTAAGTATTCTACATTGCTATCCAGAGTCGCAAAATGCTAGCTCCCGCCGAATGAGAACACCCGTCTATCCACACCATGCAATTGCCAAGTAAACTGATGCAAGTTGTATGTGTGACGTGTCTCTTACACACGTAAAGGGGAACGAATATCTATTGCTTGTTGAAGAGGTAGACAGGCGTTCTGCCCGAGCTGGCAGGAGGTGAAATTGGGCTTACTGCCGCAGGGTCTGATTTGAACATGATGAAGGGAACAGATTAGATTTGCAATACAATGAGGCTGAACAGGACCCCGTCAGCTTCCCACGTTGGTATCCACACCTCGAGACAGATTTGGACCGTTGTGACCGGGGAGACTTGATTGCAAGCCTCAGAATGAAGCGCCAGCCCACCTTCACCTTATCGAACCGGTGTTGGAAAAACTGTGTGTAGTTCAGCCAGCTGTCTTGGCGGGAGTGGTTTATTGGCAATGCCTGGCGATGTTCATGGTTGTGGTAAACCATTTGGGCGAAAGGGATGCATGATTCTCATCCTTGGAATGATCCAGGCTGCTGCGGCGCACCCCCCTTGGAGCAGAAAGACCAAAACCAAAGTCTCGGGGAACTTGCCCGGCCTATGAGGACGCGGACAGAGATAACGAAGGAGCCAGACTCATATCTTCTTGTGCCCGCTGTGCCTCATTTTGGACTCTCGTTGACACAAAAGGTCCATTCCTTCAGTTGTATAAGTACTGCGTTTGAGCCCGGGCACTTTGAATGACTTGTATCCTTCCAACGCGACAAGCTTGACTCTTTTACTTTGTTGCTCCTTGACTCATATTTTGGCCAAAACCTGCAGGCTGCTTGATAGAAGAGCTCAGCTTCATCGACATAGCACGACATGGGCCACATGGCTAAGGAAACGGTCCTTCCTCTCTTCGAGGCAAAGTCTGAGCGTTCCAACCGCGGCCGCAGGTGGTACATAACCGTCTTGATTTGCGCCGTCACCTTTGTCCTAGCTCTTTCGCTTTTCAACGCTGGAACCAGTTCCTCCGCGGTAAGTCACAGTGATGCGGTATTGTGGTTTGCACACTGATTGGAGGGCAGGCCAGCCGCTTGTCGGTATTAATTCCTTGCACGAGGGGATATCATGATCGTCCCACGACTGGGGTGGTCTTTGCGGCATCTGAAGTCACCGCAGAAACTTCAGACACCGTTGCTGTTGCGTCTGAATTGGTTTCAGATGAGACTAAGCTGACGTCCACAACCGACCTTCGAGCTCGCAGTGATGACCCGATGAAGGAAGACAGTGCTTTCTCGACATCCGGACGTTCGGGTTACAACCGCCGCGAAGACAGCGGTAGATCGGGATACAACAGCGTCGGTAGTGGAAAGTCCAGCTCTGGAAACGTACCGGATGGTCGTTCTGGCTATAACCGCCGTGAATACAGCGGTAGATCAGGATATAATAGCGTAGATAGTGGGAGGTCTGGATATAACCGCCGGCAAGAAGAAGACGGCCGTTCTGGATACAATGGTATTGGCAGGGAGGAGTCGAAGTAGATTCAGAAAGGGGGTGCAAGGCATTGAAATTTACGTTTTCAGTACCGGAGTGTAGACGTCGGCGGCAGCTTTTTGGTGGTTTCCACAAAGGACTTATTTTATTAGACATCTTAACTGAACTTACTTTGTTTGCGATTCAAGCTTGGCCGTCGTTGTGTTTCTTCAACTTTTGTTCCTATCTATCTTTCATGTACGCTTGGGGTAGCTTCGGAAACGATACTGCAATACCGATCTTAGCCAGCAAGAAGTCAAGACATTTCAGATCACCGCTATGGTTTACACCACGAGAAGACACTTGCCTATTTCCGCAGTCGTATAGAAGGTCCGCCCTGAGTGGAAGATGAACCAACTCGGAAGGTGCGAAGGGCTGCTAGTACTTACTTACGATCCTTCTTGCCTAATTCTAGCTGCTCCTATAACCTCCCTCCCGTTTCGTCCTCCTCGCTCCCCTTCGTCTCTCCCCTTCGCCTCTCCCTTCGTCGTACCCATCGTCCTCCCCCATCGTCCTCCCCCTCGTCCTCAGCGCCGGAGGCAGCACGGGGAACAGAAAATGCCTTCTCTGCAAGACCTCTCAAATGAGCTCCTTCTCGCAATCGCCCAGTTCTTGCGTCCCGTCAGGCCCTACAAGATCCGATTGCAGACGGGAACCGACCACAATCAATCAATCCGGAAGGCTCTTTGCTCGGATCGAAACTTCTTGCTCAATCTCTCCTGTGTCTCAAAGCGCTTCAGACAGCTATTATTCCCTCTTCTTCTCCGTTTCGCCTCCATCGATGGGGCTGGATCGTCTCGAAAGCTCCTGGCTCTCTTGTAGCTTCTCAAGGCTGATCCTAGCCTCAGCAGCCACGTCCGGCAACTGCATCTCTGCCTCCTTCCAGCACCGCGAACCTACACATCCATTACAGAGAGCAGGTTGTTGGCGTTGAGGAGGTGGGCGGCTGGAATGGGAGTTGTCGTCAAGAATTCGACCCTGGACGATCTGAGCGGGCGATGTGTTTGGGGAGAAGGTCGCCAACGTCCACTCTCAGAATGCCCCCATGCAGAAAGTGATGAGTGGGGCGAAATCGGTTACTACAACAAATCTGATGAGTATTTGATCGCTTATCTTTGTGCGATTCTACTCAACCTTCTGCCCGATGTTACGGATCTTGCGCTGCTTGCCACTCCGGGTATTATTGAGTGCATTCCGATACACCTGGAAACTTCCATGCAAGTCTGGGGCGGCTCGCCGAAGCTCTTACCTTCCCTCCGATCCCTGGATATCTCGAAGGCTTGGGCGAACGGGCCCAAGGTGATGGAGTGCAGCACCACATCTTCCATGGCAGCTATGGCAAACCTGGCCGGCAACATCAAGGAGCTTTGTATCGAAGACTACGACCTCGACGAAAAAGATTCCGACACATCGTTCTCTTTTGACAATATCAACAGTCTCATCCTCAAAAATGTCAAGTTCTTTGACTGCGATTTCGGTGTGATTTTCCCATGCCTCTCGAAGGTGGTTTACATCATTGACGACTCCAATATTGCTCAAACCAGTCGCAGCGACAGACGCCTCTACCCATCGCCCCATTGCCTCGTACACAGCTGGCACAGCTGGCAACCGAACGCAAAGAAGTTGAAGACGCTTTGTCTAGACATTGGCCCCATCTCAAAGGCTTTCGATCGCGATGACAGGATATCTCCTGATTTGTTGGTTTGCGCACTGGGTTGGAACGCCACTGAAGATTTCTGGGTCCACTTAGATTCGTGCGACTTGGCCGTGCCTGCAGACGATTTCGACGATTACCTCCAGTTGAGTCCTTCGCCGTTGCAGCTGGAAGAGTCTCAATATCTTATCCCCCAGCTTCCCATTTCCTTGAGGCGGTTGCATGTTGACGGGGACGTTGGCAAGGCCATTCCCAGCATGTACCAGCTGCTCGAGGATCGCACATCGGGAAACTTGCCCAACTTGAAGGAAGTGGCATTCGAAAGCGCTGATCACACACGCTTAAGGAGGCTATACAAAGAATTGGAAAATACGGGTGTGCAGGTGGCGGAAAAGGTGGACAGGCTGACGGTCTTGTGGTGAGCGCCAAAGTCGTGGCGTAGGTAGGTGATCAAGCTGACTTGAGTTTTTCATACAAATCGAAAACGAAGTCCGCCTACCTACCTATCTACCTAGGAAGCCTCAACCAACAACACCAGCGTCATTTACTCCGTGATGTCCTGGATAAATAGGCCGATATACTTTACTCGACCGAAACTAAACAGTCGACCTTGGTACTAGTCCTTTCGCACGGTGATAATGATGATCATGGTGACGATCGTCGATGGTGATCTCCCGCCCGAAATTCATGCTCCCTTATAATTTGTTGCAGCGAGACAGGTCTAACAACCTCAGCGGTAAGTCTCAGTTGGCATATGGCGTCGCCGTTGCATCGAATGACGTTCGGATCGATAGAGAAGGTTTGCTTGACGACGCTGCTGTGGCAATGCTGGTGGGTAACTGCATCCCAAGCTTGAGTGGCCGCGATTTCTGAAGCAAGCTGGAACGTCCCCCGTACGGTGATTATGACTACCTTTCCATCTCGTCCCCTCTGATAGCGAAAGAGCATTGCCACGCCACGTCTGCCGTTCCATAACTCCATTGTGCCAAGCTTTGGCATCTTCAGCGCTGCGGCAGCGGCGTCTCGAAGCATATTGTTGATGTCGGAGGGGTCAGCATCGTCAGTGAGAACCCTCGAAGTCAGTGCCAGAGAAGTGAGGTTCTCCCACATCCATGAATCTCGACGCGATGCGAATAAGTCTCCAGCGTCAGCTATGAAGACGGACAGCGTCGTGAGATGCAGGCTGGCGCGGGCACGTATCTGGCTCACGGCCGGACTCGGCACCCTGATAGCGGGAGCGCTGGGAAACTCGAGGACCAATGCATTTAATAAAAGAATGCGCCTCCGCAACCGCAAAACCTCGATAGACTCACCCTTCACTCTCATCAAATCCTTCTATTTAAAGGAGAAAGAACAGATCGTTGACGCCTCGGCAATTTTAGTTAAGATTATCACCACATGCCATCGATTGTTTAGGCCTCCTATGATATCCCAGTACTTAGGAAAGCACCCTCACATGTTTACCGAATAGATAATTTTACGTCTCTCATAAACCTCTGCATCTTTGACATGCGACGTTTTAACAACATGTTTCGCTGAGACCTGTATGCCGCAGCGTTTGCAACAAACCATCCGACATCATCCTGAGGCCAGTTGGGTCCGCACAAGCATGATACACGCCGTCAACAAGAACCACCTTGAGCTTCACTCAAAAGATGAAGGATCGAAGTCTTCCTTCATATCGGGCACCCAGCCCTTCGGCCGCTCCGTTCCACGGATGGCCAGGCCATAGCCCAGCTTCTCGACCTTCCGCACCGATTGCCTCATCACCTCCATCTTGCCTCTGAAGTCCCTAGTCGGTATCTCGGGGAGAATCTCGAAGCAACTGCTCAACTCATGGATGTCTGAAAGGATATTGCGACCCTCCATGCCGGCCAGCTGACCCGTCTGCGCTGTGGTGACGGTTGCGAAGCGCATCATCTCGCCGAACAGGTCGAAGAGGCCGTACATGTAGTCGTTCTCCGTCAGCGGTACATTCGCCGGAACTGCGGCTGTCGTGTCCTCCAGGCTGATCAGAGTCTGGGTTCGGAGGTAGTGCGAGAAGGAGAGGGCCTCGACAAGCTCTTCGAGGCAGCGGAGGGAGTAGGCGTAGCGGTAGCGGTTGACGCCCTGGATGTCTCCTTCAATGGCGGTGAGATGGTTCTTGATCTCCTCCATTCGTGTCGAGATCTCCTTTTGGGCGAAATTGGGGAGTTCGCCGAGCTTGTTTACTCTGCATCCTGTCAGTAGCCTTTCCAGTGGACGCGATAGGGGTAGGCGGCATCACCTCTGGCAAGTAAAGATTCTGTTGCGAGGTCAGCGCTGATACTTGTTGCTCACGCGTTCTCCAAAGTCCTCACATCTTCTTGCTGAGTGCAGTCACATCCCTCGACGCTTTGATGATGCGCTCTCTGCGGTCATGATGCTCGTCCAGCTCATCACGGAACTTTTGGAACATGGGCGTGAACTGTGTCACGGGGGCCGCAGGCTTCTGCTTATTTTCATGCACCCGCACGTTGCCTTCACGATCTCTCTTAGACATTTTGACAGACAATTGAAGCAGAAGCAGGGGGGATGATGTGGCGCTGAGCGGTGCTGTAGTCGGAATTTGCCCCGCGATGAAGTCGGTGATGTTGCTGGTCAGGATTGAATTTAGTGGGGTGGAGGGGTGAAGCTGGCAGCTCATGGGGGTGTGAAATCAGCGAGACAGCCATGGACGCCAAGGGTCTGTGCACCTGCCAGGGGTGTCGCCAGTTGTGCCCACGTCACGCAAATTTCCCGACTTGGGGACGCTGCATCGCGCGGTTCAGGAGTCAACGTCGAAGTTTTGGGTCCAGTTCCGAGTCAATTTATCGGAGGGATTGATGGCTCTACTTACCGACGACAGCTTGTGAGTTACTTTGCGTTGACTGGTCATGGCTGGCGTCGCCGCTCTCTTCCGGCCTGGGCCTCTGTTCGCCTCCGCCGCGCTCCTCCGAGTCGGCATGCTCTTTTATGGGCTTTGGCAAGACGCGAACTCGGCCGTCAAGTATACTGATATTGATTATCTGGTGTTCACCGACGCTGCTCGTTTCACGGCGCAAGGGCGCTCGCCTTACGACCGCGAGACGTACCGTTACACGCCACTGCTGGCATGGATGCTGGCACCAACAGCTTGGGAGGGATGGTTCTCGTTCGGCAAGGTCATCTTCGCTGTTGCTGACCTGCTGGCTGGATGGTTCATCTTGCGCATCCTGAAGCGACGCGGTGTCGACGACTCTCGAGCGCTGAAGTTTGCCAGCATCTGGCTGTTGAACCCCATGGTTGCAACCATAAGCACGCGTGGGAGTTCCGAGGGCCTTCTGGGTGTCCTGGTCATGGCGCTTCTCTGGGCGGTGCTTGGCAAGCGGACAACCGTCGCTGGATTGCTTCTCGGACTCGGCGTTCACTTCAAGATCTACCCATTCATCTATGCGCCTGCTATAGTATGGTGGATGGATGATGAGTCTCTCGGGCGTCGAGCGCGAAAGGGGGAGACCCTTGCCGAAACCATCTCGGGCTTTTTGAACTCAGAGAGGATCAAGCTGGCTGTCGTCAGTCTGGCAACCTTTCTCGGCCTCAACATCATCATGTTCTCAATGTAAGCCGTGCTTGACCGTTATGGGTGCGACCTCACTGACGATTGCCAGCTACGACACACCGTTCTTGGTGCATACCTACTTCCACCATGTGACCAGGATCGATCATCGACACAACTTCAGCCCGTACAACATTTTGTTGTACTTGACTTCAGCGTTTCCATCGACGTCCACCATCAAGATCGAATCCGTGGCATTCTTGCCCCAGATCCTGCTGTCGACAGGCCTTATCCCGTTGATCTTGGCCAAAAAGGACCTCGCGACGTCGATGATGGCGCAGACTTTCGCTTTCGTTACCTTCAACAAAGTCTGCACCAGTCAGGTAAAACATTGGAGCCAGTCCCTAGCCTCTGGGTCATGTTACTGATGCTCAATAGTACTTTCTCTGGTACATGGTTTTCCTGCCCATCTACCTCCCCAATTCCTCGTTCATCAAGAGTCCGACATTGGGCTTCACTGCTCTGGCTCTTTGGGTCGTCTCGCAAGCTGCCTGGTTACAGCAGGGATTTCAGTTGGAGTTCATGGGTTATAGCACTTTCTTCCCAGGCTTGTTCGTCTCTTCTGTGGGATTCTTTTTGGTCAACTGTTGGATACTCGGCATCATAGTGGGCGACGGAGCCCAAGCCACGGGGATCGTACCTGTCGGAAAAAAAAGACAGTAGGGCAGATCTTGAATACTTTTGTGGTATCCACTGCGGATTGATCATGATAACCTGGATCGGCAGTCGAGCTTCGGCGCATGTTATCCAGGTGCATATGCCAAAAAGTCCATTACGCCTGTCGTTCTTCGTCAATCTGTTCAACGGCTTGACATACTCTGTTTATGTCCTGTTCGTGTGCTGTGCTTTACACTTCCATTCGCCGTTAATTTGGTGGTGCTGCTGCCTGAAGAGTGACACGTGATCAGGCGTCGCTTTCCCGCAGGCTCTGGTCGCGCTTTGCGACGCTTCGCGGAGCTTCTCCCCACACTTTCAAATACAACGCGACATCATCCCTCTCACGCCACGGTCGGCCGCCAGGTCGCGCGAACTTTCTGTATTTCCATTCCTGCGAATTACGTATCCATAGGCGCAATGTGGCTACTAGAGAACGATACAAACACTTTCGAGGGTTCGTTGCGAAATTCCAACGCTTACAGCTGTAGCTAACGCGATCAACCTCAGGTCGGCGCATCTGGCTGCGGCCCGGAAAGCTGTATCTGTTCGGGCGGACGGCCTCAGAAGGTCAGTGGTCAATCGCCGCATTCACTCTTGCTCCTCTTTGCTAAGATATACAGCCGGACAATTCGCCATCTCCCACAAAACCATTTCGCGCAAACACCTGACGATTCAAGTCGAGAGCATCCCCGACGGCGACAGCGTACGGTGACCTCATCGAAGCAACTGATCCATTCGCTGACGAGCAACAGCAACAACTGACACGCCGATCGAAAGTAACAGTTGAAGACTTGGGAACGAAGACGGGAACAACGATCGATGGCCACAAATACAAGGGAGAAAAGCATGTCGTCAATGAGTCGACAGCCGAGATTAAAATGGGAGGCTGCCCAGACCTGTTTCGGTGCGTATGTTGTCGTCGCATGGTAGAGGCAGATGCTGATTATCCACCAGGTTGACGTGGCACCCGGTGGTGCTGACCTTCAGCTTTTCTAGTCGCGAAATGCAGGCCGACCCCTTCGCGCGACTGAGAGAGGATCTCGAACAGCTCGACATCAAGCTTGCAGCGGATTATAACATCCAACAAACGACACACGTGGTGGTAAAGAAAAGGAACACGTCAAAGGGTCTCCAAGCCCTGATCAACGCCAAGTACATTGTGACCGATGCATACATACCTGCTATCGTAGAAGCCGCCAAGGCCGACCCATCAGAGTCGTCTGCGCTCGAGCAGAACTTCGACAAGCATTGGCCTAATCCGTTAGAATACTTGCCCCCTCGTGGGGGCGAACCCGTGGAGCGTCCAGAGTCCGCTTATGCGCCAGACGAAGCTCGCCATGATGTTTTCGAAGGCTATACATTTATCTTCTACGACAAGAGCCAATTTGACAATTTACTCGCACCCATCACCAACGGCAAAGGCAAAGCGCTCTACACAAATGTAGACCCCAAAACTACTACAGTCGACGACTTCATTCTTTACGTAAAAACGGAAGCCGGCGAAAAGGGACTGGGATCTTTTGAGGACGGCAGCGAGGGTCGCGGGGTGGTGGTTGTCAGATATGCCCCCAGCAAGGGTGATGCGGTGGAGTGGTACGCCGACTTCTTCACCCAGGTTTCTCTCCGTCTGGACCACCGTCCTATCGAGCAAAAGGAGTTCCTAGAGGCTATCCTCATCAAAGACGCCAGCATGCTGCGTCGTCCACTAGAGATCGATCCCACCCAGGGGCCTACCAGTACAGCTCCTGAGCCGGCGACTAGCGAAGCAAGCTCTATGGAATTTGATCAGCCAGCACCTTCACAAGCAAAACCTCAGAAGCCCCAGGAAAAGACTGTAGAGTCTAAGCCACCATTGAAATCCGCACGGACGAGAAGAGCCGCAACGAGACGATTCGCCGGGTTCGATAATGACGACGACGACGGTGATGAGATGACTCCTCCTGTGGCTCCGATTTCAGAGACTCAGAGCGCACCCGTTAGTGCTGAACCAGAAGAGGGTTTATTTGTGTCACAAGAACAGCCGCCGCCAGAAGCAAATAGAGAATCCCCCAAAGGACAAGGGCCGAGATCACAGAGAAAGCGCCCAGTGAGTCAGGTCGACGACGGAACCGACGATATCACGCCCGCGGCAGCCGCAGCCAAACGTCGACGTATCGAAGCCGGCGAGGACCCTGCAGCGCGACTGCGATCCGTCGAATCTCAGAATGAGTCGACAGAGGGTCCAAAGAAGAAGAAGAAGCCCAAGAAGGAGATTGACATCCTCGAGGAAGCTCGTAAGCGGAAAGAGGAGTTGGAGGCTCGTCACAAGGCCGAAAAGGAAGACTTGGCGAGGGCTCCAGAAGGCATCGACTTACTCGAGATTGGCCGAAATCAAGTTGTAGTTCCGATGCCTCTGCGGCAGAAGCCACAAGCAGAGAGAAGCCTGGATGCCGACGTTGCCAGCGGGAGGTGGGACCCAAAGTGGAATGGCCGAAAGAACTTCAAAGGATTCAGGCAACGTGGCGAGCCCACGGGCCGGCCTCGCCAAAAGGTTATTGTTCCCCTGAAGCTTGTGAAGGAAAAGGGGTTCGGTATCGGAGACGAATACTGGCTCGACAGTAGTCAGAAGAAAAAGGGCGACGAGAGCCAGAAGAGCGGCACCAACCAGGAATCAGCTGTCTCCGACTCACCAAGACGCCGTGGGCTCATTCGTGGAATTGGTGGTGGTTATGTCGAGGACGTGCTTTCTCGTCGTGGGATTAGTGATTCCAGTGACGAGAGTGAAGCCGAGGGCGTGGGCGAGAGCTCGATCACTCCAGCACCAGCAACAAGACGATCTACTCGTGCTGCAACTACGCAGTCTCAGGCGGTCAGCCAGAACCAGTCGAACACGAACACGTCTTCACTGGGAAAGAGGAGCGCGCCGGCGTCGGGGAGGAAATCACCAGCCAAGAAGCCGCGGACGGTGTCGAAACCAGTTGAGGTTGCCGATAATGACGACTCGAGTGACGACGGACTCAGATTCAGACCCGGTCGGAGACCTTAGGATGGTCAGAAGAATGATGACGAGAGCGACAGTTGCGAGTTGACATTCAAGTCCGGGCTGACGAGAACGCCTCAAGTGGAGACGCCCCAGGAAAAGGGAACGATGCAGGACAAGACGAACCAGAGGAACAAGACGGCACCGCAGGCCCGAGAGAAGAAGAGCCCCGTGTCTTTGGATCCTCCTGACCTCAGAAGAAGTTCGAGAAAGAAATGAAGGGCGCAACAGATGTATGATGATAGACGCATGATTGCACTTGATTTGGGCGGTGCCTCTATTGGGGGTATCTTTCTATATCAGTAATGGTAGTTGTATCTGGTTTCGCCCGGCCAAGCGTACATCTTACTCCCACAACTCTCACATGACCATATGACGGTGAAATCAGTCCATCTCGTCCATCTCACTCGGCCTCGCGCCCTCTTCTTCGTCTACCAACAACCCCACCAGACACGCAGAAAGCATAGTCTCGTAGTTGACCCAAGGATGAACCTCGCCAAACAGCTTGGTCCCATCCCGCCCCGCACCCCTCAGCAACTCGGGTTCCCCAGCAGGATGATAGGGCAAGTATGGCGTGATATTGTACACCCGTCCGCCGAGCGCCATCCACGCGTCCTTTCCCTTGCGGCCCGTCATCTTCTTGAGCATGGAGGGCGTGACCTTGAGATACGGCGTCGAAGGGGGCAGGTTTCGCAAGTCTGCGTTGGGGCCGGAGATTCGCGCCCAGTCCAGCGGCGAGTGGCCGGGGGTGAGGATGACTTTCCGGGTTGGCTTTGAGGGTTTGGCGGAGTGTGTGGGAGGCGGCGCGAGGGAGGAGGAGGAGGAGGGGCCGCCGTTTGTCGGGCCGCGATTTGGGACCGGACGGGCGCGTTGGGGGGAGTTTGCGGCGGGGAAGGCTGCGAGGCGAGGGGGGATGGGACCGCGCGGCGGTGGCATGCTGCCGCGCCCGGAGGATGGTGGCGGCGGCGGTGGCATGCTTCCGAGGCTCGGGGGTGAGGGGGGTGGCATGCTGCCTCGTCCCGGGAGGGGAGCTGGAGGTGGTGGCATGGAGTTTGAGGCGGGAGCGGTAGGTTCGAGGGCGAAGGACGGGATGGAGGGTGGTGGGTTTGCAGGGCGCGCTTTGGGTGTCGTCTGCTCATCCGGTTCTGCAATCACGGGCGGCGCCCCGGGGGTTGTCGGGGTAGAGTCTGTCGTCGGTTCTTCGAGGTTGAATGTCGGAGGTGGTGGCGCCGGGGCCTGCGGTCGGTTCTCCGGGCGTGACTTCTCCTCTGGAGCGGTGCCATTCGTCGCCTCAGCTCCGACCGGCGACTTTGACCTCGGAGGGGGCGGCAGGCCTGGCGGAGGCTTCGGAAAGTGCCATGACAGGAGGAAAGGCGGCATGAATGGGTGCATCCATGGCGGCGGGGCAACGATAACCCAGACGACAGAGGCGATGATGAGGGAGACACCGATGTAGCCCATTCTGGGCGGGTCGGAGACGGCCGTAGTGGCCTGAGGGAGATACGAGGGTGGAAGGAAAGTTGTCAGTCTGCTCAGATGCAGATCGTGAATGTCTGCGATTTGCGTTGCGACGAAATGTACGGATACGTAGTACCTTATCCGTACTCCGTACAGTTGGAGATTGCCCAGGCTGCTGCGCTTCTTTGTCAGCATTCGGATTGGCGCTCTCGGAGAGCCCTGAGTGGTCAGGTTGACGAGGAGGGGTGCACGGGGTTCTCTGGCGGGGTTCGGACAGCGGAATGACGCGCTACGGGAGTGAAAAGGGCCTGTGACGCGGGTGCCGAGGTACGTACCGCGCACTGAGGTCGTCTGAAGATTGAGGTCTGCCGGGCAACCAGACTGGGAAGCTGCAGCTGCTACTGGACCCTGGGTGTGATGGGTGGGTGAGGGGTAACGAAGTAGAGTACGGTAGTAGTTAAACGAAAACAAAAATAACAGAGGCACGTCGTCATAACAGAAATGGTAATGCTCTGTGGGCTAAGAAAAAATAAGAAAGTTGGTCGGGAATTAGGTTAGCCTTGTGGGATGTCACCGCCGAACCCTGGCTTCCCCTGTCCAGAAGCGACTGCTACTGCGTACTATGTAGTAACTTGTTGTGAAGATGGCACGAACATCCCAGCTGTACAGAGACTCGCATGAACAAACAATGGCAATCGAAATGAAGAGACCCAACGATGAGCATCGGACACACAACTGGACCGCATGCCGAATGTCATACGCTGAGAAGCTGGGACTAAACACGCACAAAGAGCAAGTAGATCGTGGTCAAATCGAACCATGTTATGAAGAACAGCCAGCGCATCGCATAGCATGGCAAGGCCATTCTCGGATACAATGGACCCCCAGTTCAGTGCGGATCGTGTGTTGAAGGGCCAAGAGCGAGCATGACATGTAATTCTTGAAATCTTTCCTTCTTCACCACCAACCTTCACGAGTCGTTCTCGACGCTTCATTGTTACTCGTACCTGGCTCTGTCTGTGCCTCTTTTGTTGTTTCAACCAGACCGTTTCGAGTCGAGTCAATTCGTCTGAGACATCAAGCCGTTTAGACCTCTCCTAATCCGGACCTGCGGGCTGTTTCTTCATCATTCAGCCATTCCATCACCGCCTTTTCGTCCACCTCCATACCTGGCCAACCTCTGACCATCCCATCCCTCACCATACCGCCTTGCGTTGTTGCGTCTCGGAGTCCTACCTTGCCTTGCCTGCACAGCGGTACGGATACAGCAGTACTCGGTACAGGCTCAGACCGACTCACCGCACACTGCCGACATCGCCAACTGCAAGCGGAATTGCAGTGGTCTCAACACGGCGGGGACGCCTCCACTGTTCTTCATCTCGGCCGGCGTGCGTACCTTGCTGCAGGTTTTCCAGAGATTTCAGCCAGGGACAACCCGGACTCGGGTTCATCCAATGTGGTTTCCCGGCCATGTGCCTCGAGCAACTCTTGCGCAACGACGCTGCAGCACTAATTAACAACGACGCAAAGTCAATTGCTCAGGTGCTTCAGTGGACTTTGGACAGCATACTTGTGAGGTACCTAGTGGGCTGTTCAGGGCCTACCTCACCCTGAAGATGCGCTCCCTCAACACGCCGCCGCCTGGTTGCAGCACCACCACCTCCTCCAGCAACAATAATCTTTCGAGACAATCGCATCTTAATTCTCTGCATCAGCAATCCGACCCATCCCGATTCAAGAGAAACATCAGGCCATCGTCGCTCGCACCCGCCACTCGCAACCCCGCCGCATCATCACCATTATCGTCTCCTCTGGCTTCACCATCAACACCCTTGCGTCCATCGACTCCTTCCTCGGCCTCGGCCACCGCCGCCTCGAGTCGCAAGCCTACCGTTGCCCAGATTCGAGGACGTACCACCGCCAACACCACCTCCACCTCCAACCAAAGAGGTACCTCTACCACGAGAACCACAGCTAAAGCTACCACTACCGCCACCACCGCCGCAACGTCAAAGGCTCCAGCTGCCACTGTCACTGCCACTGGCCCCCCAACCGCTGCCACGACAGGGCCCAGGCGTATCACAGCTACTGCCACTACCCACACAATCGGACGAGGTACCTCGACCAAAACATCCTCTCCCTCCACTACCACTGCTACCACCACCACCACCACTACCAACGATCCAAACACAACATCACCACTGCCATCGCCAATATTTCCTCCTCCTACTACCACGTCAGCTTCATCCTCCTCCTCCTCCTCGCGACGACAGCAGCCCGCCCTGTCCTCCGCCCTGCGCAACCCTCTCCGGACAAGAGACCAAAATGTCCTGAACCCCTCTCGCCCTGCAAACGCCGCGCGAGCGAAGCCGTCGCCAACCCCATCACCAACGTCCTCTCCGTCTCTCTCCGCCTCTTCTACGCCCACGATGCCCCTCTACGAAAAAGGGACAACAACAACTCGCCAGCCAGCCATCGCTGCCAAGGCAAACACCCGAGCACCTCTTACTCCGAAAGTTACCCCAAAGGTCGCTGCCAAACAGCCGCCTGTAGTCACCCCTCTGGCCCGTCGCCGCAACGAAAACCCGAATAATACAAGTCACCACCCGGCTCTGCATCCTGCCTCTGGAGGTGTGGCCAAGGATGACCTCTCCAGTCCGGCACCTTTTCTCGCCAACAACATCACCCCACGCTCCGGAAGCCGTCAGAGCCGTGTCGACAGTGCCAACAGCACCCCCAACGGTACACCGAACCCCGAGCGAAGTGATGATTGGGATCACCGCCAACCCACTTTCCAGGGTGAGCCGGTGAGGCGGCAGGTCGTCACCTTCAGCCCCCCTTCCAATGTGAGCAGCAGTCGCCACGATGCGACCGAGTCCAAGTTCTTTTATGCGAGCGATGCGAAGGGCTCCTCCCATCCAGCTCCCCAGCCGAAGCCAGTCGTCGTCGCTGCCCCGCAACAACAACGAGGCTCGACCTTCATGTACGCCAATGGCAGTGCCGTCGAGAGGAATCGGCCGTCGTCTCCTGGCTTGGGCTTCACTCCTTTGCTTGCTCCCTCGCTTGCGCCATCCCTTTCCCCGCCTCTCGCCCCCACCCCCGAGACGCAACAGAGCAAGTTCTTCTACGCCAATGGAGCTCCCAACCTGCAACCAGGCTTCCGACCTTCGTCTGCGGCCTCCGCCGTTGGATCGGTCCACTCCGACTCGAGAAAGCTACCTCGGACATCTGCTGGCTCGGCCGGCGGGTTTCCCATGGCGCAACGGCCTCTCTCTCCCAACAAGCCTATGCAGCCTCCGACGTCCGCCCCGCTCATCAAGAGCAACAGCCAACCTAATGCAGCCACTCGACTTCAGATGGCGAGCCCGCCACCCTTGGCTCCAGTACCGCACAGGCGCAAGGTCAGCAGTGATGCTGTCTCGCAGGCAGCCAGCTACGTGTCCGAAGCTCCACCGACCGACGCCATGATAATGTCTAGGTTTATGGCTTCGCAATCACCGACCCCCTCCGAAATGCCCTCTCCGACGGTACCCAGTTTCTTCCCGAATCAGCCCATCACGATAGCATCCATAATACAGGCTGCTGATGACTTGAGCGAATCCGAGGACGACGAGGCGGACGAGTCCAAGGACCTTGAGGAACTGCACAGTCCAACGAAATCGACACACGGCGATCCTTTGAATGATATGGTGGTAAACGCCAGGAGGGAGCGCAAGGTGCAGGACTTGGAAATCACAAACGCCTCGCTCGAGGCTATCAACCGCTCACTCGAGAGGCAACTCAGGAAGCAGACGGCCGAGCTGAGGAGATACAAGCGACTGTCGCGGTCTGGTCGTCTTTCGGTGCCTTCTGCGCCGCCCAGTCGGGCACCGTCGGAGACTGTTACTGGCGGTCTGGGCATCGAGAACATGGACCTGTCCGACCTCAGCGAAGAGGAGGCTGAAAATGACACTGAAGATCTCGAAGATTCCATGTTTGAGTCTTCCGAGTTCTCAGAGACGGACTCGGGCTCCTCGAAGCCAGACCAGGCGAACCCCGATCGCGACGCCCGCCGCCGAAAACGAGACGAGAAGCGGCTTCAGCTGGACCTTAGCAAACACAGAGAATTGCTTGTCGACAGTCAAAAGATTAATCAGAGCATCAAGAGATGCCTCAATTGGACGGAGGAGCTCATCAAGGAGGGCAAGAAAGCCCTCGAGTACAACGTCCGCCCCAGCGACGTGGAGCTGCCCCCGCGGGTGCTTCAACCGCAGTACCTATTCGAAGACAACGAGGCCGACAGCCGAAAGGACGACGTGTCTCCCCCGAGCAGTCCGTTGGAATCGCCGAAAAGTCTTACAGCGCAATGGAGCAAAGAGCCGCAGGACCGTGATAGCGGAATCGAGCTTCCCGCGGACGGCGGATAGTTGCACTCCATTTCACAACTACATTTCTTCATTCTTCAGCAGACCGGATCTCCTGTCGCGGCCTGGACGTTGCGGCGGTATCGCACAACATCACCACTCACGGAACTCGTTTCTTGCCCTTGTTTACATTTGTTTTGGACTTGAACACTCGTCATTGCATCGGCATGGAGGGACTGGATCAGTCGGAACCACGGCGTTTCTCATTTGTGTAATTGGGTCCTTTCTGGAAGAAACGAAAGGAACGACATCGGCGAAGCATCGGTTTCCCTTTCGCAAGGGGCTCTGCAGCCTGTTTTCTCTGCGAACATATCGGTTTTCCTTTGTCACACTGTTTTTGTGTACCAACAGATACCCCAAAGCAACTTTACATACAAAGCACGGAACATATATGGGTGGCCGAATGAGGTATCGTTATGGCACATCTGGCCGCCGCGCTGGATTGGGAGTGATTTGTGCCTGATGATTCCCGTCGGGTTTGAGCACAAAACAAGACCGGGCGAAAGGAGCGTCAAGGCGGATGACGGGAACTCGGTTTGTATTATAAAACCAGGTGTATAAGACCAGACTATAGATCTGGTCATGAACTATTTTTGGCTTCGTGATGTGCTCAGGGGTGAGATCCCTGGCAGCTGGGGCCAGTAACGCTGACTGGGGTCTTGTTTCCTGTGATGCTATGGATTCCACACTCGCATGAAATAAGAAGACGCCTTCAGCTTCTTTATTGTGCCTGGCAGCTTTGCTCTTACGTGTGTCGCGACCGAAAATGGGGACCGATTCAAGGAATCAAAAGGTTTAGATCATTTGATGCTCAATAGTCTTACCGGAGAAGGATGCTATTTCCAAACATCTCCACTGCAATTCTGGCCCCCACCTCAGCGCCACTCACCCCCCCTTTTTCTGGTGGCGGTGAGAAGGGGCCTTGAATTGAGACATGGGAGGCGGACCAGATACGGTTGGAGATGAGATCTGCTGGGGTGGAAATACGTACGTAACAGCGTCGTGAAGATGATTTCACACGACGTCGACAACAGATGTGCTAGGTTGTCTGCAATGCACGTCAGGGGTTTACCAAGAGAAAAAAAAGGGCCAAAAAGGGCGCCACACTCCAGAGCCAATGAGGCTGTGTGGCCAGAAAAAAGGCCAACCGCACGTACCGTGGAGCGTCAAGCGGCTTGTCACAGTTGCTGTGTCGATTACGCAGTCTGTGAAGATTCTGTAGAGCCCGAGATTATGCCTCGTGGCGGAATCGAACCGCCGATCTTCTCATTACTAGTGAGACGCTTTACCACTGAGCCAACAAGGCGTTGAATTGATGGAAGACGATCAAGCTAGGGGTTCTATGATTGGGGTAGGCAAAGCTGTTGTTGAATCCGAAGAGGGCTGGCTGGTGTGTAGCTCTATTTATGATCGGAGTTTTTGGAGAAGATCGCTCTGGATGACAATGTTTTGAGTTTGGGGGGTTTTTTTTTTCCCACATACGATGCCACAGAGACTTTGGGTCGGTTGCCCTGTCAGGCGTCGGGACGGGAGGCACGCTTGGTTTCAGGCTGCAAGCTGTCGGTGGGGCAATGGCGATGCTGTGATGAGCCGAGTGGTGAGCTCGCTGCGCTGGAAAGATTCTGCAGTCAAATGGAATCCGATAATCAATTCTGCATGTGAGCTTGTCGCCATCAGGTTCGTCTTGTCTGCCAGCAGTGTGCGCGCCGCGAAAGCTTTGGGTTAACCAGCTATCGTCGTCGGCGAGGCCTCTCGGGGGCGTCGTCGGAAGCCCATGTAACCGTGAATATTTGACAGCTCTACGGCATAGCCCAAGCATGCTTTCGCCGTTCTCAAGGCCCTCGTGCTCTTTGCAAGCGTATAGGCCGACACGTCCACTGCAAGGAGAGCAAGGAGACATCTGGCGTGGCTCCTTGTCAAGAAGATAGTACTCATTCATGACTTGCCATCTTGTGACTACTCTTCGCGTTAACCAGGGCCACTCAGATTGGTCATGTCACGTATTAGCAAAACACCCCCTCGATATTCGTGACATTAGGCAAGGTGTGTGGATAGCGTCTTGCATCTGAAGATCTTCTTTTATCAGACTGGACGTTTCGTGATAAAGTATTCCTTCCTTTTCCGTGTCTTTCCCTGCGGCCTATGCCCCCACCGTGCAGGACCTCTTGTTCTCACCAGTGTACTGCAGCCAGTTGCGTTCCTCGCTGGTGACATCTCCAATAGTCACGTTCCAGAAGTACGTCTCCAACGAGGGTTGGTTGTAAACACCGCTGTATCCCAGGATGACAGCCTGGATAGCGTAGTCGCCCGGCTGCGTGCCCTCCGGGATCTTGAGGTTGGGAATGGTGCCGAGGTAGGACCCCGTCAGAACTTCTGCAAAACATGTCAGTCAAGAACCTCCTTTGTCTGCGTCTCGGGTGCCAGTGGTGTGACCAAATACTCCTGACATTTATGCAATGATACACGGCAGGATGTCGAGAGCAAACGTACCGTTCAAGTTCGTCTTCGCAAAGATGTTCCCAACGCTGCCAATCGAAGGAAAGTTGTTCCACTCGTAGTCGTAGCGGGTGTAGCCCCAGACCATGACATCCTGTCTGACTCCAAGACTGCCCGCAGTGACGCTCGCGTTGAAGACTTCGCCCGCCTTGATCGTCTTGGGAACTCCGACGCTGAAAAGGTAGCCCTCTACACCGGCCATTAAGGTAGCGGCGGCGCTGATGAATGTTGAGAAACGCATGTTGGATGTTTAGGACAAGACCAAGTGGTTTGTTGATGTGCGTGGGAGACGAGCTCCCCGGAAGAGAGGCCATCGTGGGGTTTTAAGCAAATTCGCAGTGGCAAGGAACATCAAGGGACGATGACCAAAACGGGAGGATTTATCGCACTATCGACCTCGGGGCTGTACCGCCAGACGGAACGAGGAACCCTGCCCAAATGAAATGCAGGCCAAGCTTTCCACTGTAGACTCATCTCTCAATGGAAGGTTGCAATTGACAGGATCGGACTCTGGATCGGACTCTGCGGTGCTGCAGTGATCTCGCCATTCGCCACGCCGAAGCACTAATATAACTTGCAGCAGAGCATGATGAAGTTGCGATGCTGCTAGTGACTTAGCGGACCACACTCCGGGGGCTGACTCCTTTGAGTGCAACGCCCGTCTGCATGTGAGATTAACACATTGAGGTTCTGGTCTCACGCTCGTCAGCGGAGGAAATACCTACTGAATGTACACTAGCAGGGCCGAGTCAATACAGCTAGTCACCGGATGAATAGACGTGTGGCAAACTCACAGAGCCACGGAACCAATTTTGGATTAATCTTCATTCTGCTGTAGGATTTTGACCCTGGTATCGACCGTGGGCTGGATCGCGAGCCGCTTGACTGCTCTTTCTAAGATCAACCTTCTCTCCCTCCTTCTAGAATGGGCTAGTGTGGATTGAGCCCGTTTGGCACCTTTGGGTAGACACGGTTGATGATACAGTAGCTGTTAGTCACCGGTTTTATTTCTTTACTGAGTAACTGTATCCGTACCATGATTACCGTATTGATCAACCTACACTACTAACATGGACTTCTCACTTAGACGCTGATTCACCCGCGTCCGATTGGTGTGTAGATTCGATGGTACGAAGTTGGGTTTAGCTATCTTATTAACTGCCCTTACACGCTGGTAAATCCTCATGAAGTTGGTGAGTTAATGAGGGTGATGGGGGTTGTTGAATCGTTCAGTTGCTATACCTTGTGCGATCTTGTGACGAGATGAAGCGGAACCGTATGTGTCTCAGCACCCATTCCTCTCATTGTTCCTCGTAGTCGTCCCTCCCGAGCCCACACTGCCTTGTCGTATTCAACCTGCACTCCAGGCACTACGGACCCAGAAGTTGAGTATCGCTGGGGATGAGCGGCTTGATGGCAAGTCTTGTGAAGACAGGTCTGTGTCTCAGGATGGACAAAGCTCCAACATCCGTCAGGTGGGCAATACGAGGTACTGCGCCGAAGCAGACTTCAGCAACCGCTTTCCTGCCAATCACCGTCTCAGAATACGAGCTGTCGACCGCTGTCATCACACAGACCACTGAGCCATCATGATCAGGCCGGTTAGTAGCTCACTCTGTGGGAGATGCTTACTTGTCTTGGTGGACAGCTGCTCTAGAGCGAAGTCTATGACAACAGGGACTGTAGAAGTTTGCTTCAAGCCGCAAACTGAGAATTCGTGGGCGTGTCGGAAATCGGCAGCTGAAAAGTGAAGGATCCGGCAAGACCATAGAATATGCAGCAAGGACTAGAGCACCGCGACGGCACCTGAAGGGGTCGGTGGGAAACTGGAATGTGACTGTGGTCAAGCTTTCGGCAAGCAGGATTCTTCGAGTCCGAGGGCGTTGTAGCCCGCTTACGATTACCGAACAGCGTTTTGCGGCTAATTCAATTGCCTTACTTAATGACTTAACTTATCTTGTCGTGGCGGTTACACATTTTGTGAATGCCATTAGTATTATTGTCGGCTTCAGGTTAAGCTTCACCGTAAAAGAGACCCTGGCTACAATCAGGTACAGGTGAATTGGCTATGTTTATCCAGGCTATCAATTCGAAGGACGGATGCGTTTAGCCATGAGTTCCTATCGCAGGCCGGTGTTCTACTTGAAACGGGGATGCCGGAGATGCTTCTCCCGCGGACTAAGACATCGTTTGAGCGTGGTTAGATCACGACTGAGAAGACTTTCAGCTGCGTCAGGCGTTTCCGTCTCGCTTGTTACAGCTCAGAAACGTACAACTCGTCGGCTGGTCGAGTTATCGTCATCATCCTCGAGTCGATTAAACTGCTTGGCCGTTAGTCTCACTGCAACTGTCTGCAGCATTTTGAAAAGGTCGGGTCATTACTTCGAAAGTGATCATCAAACTGAGTCAGCTTTTGAAAAGTCAATACAGTAGCGCTTCAACGAAAGTATTTGACGGCTGAAGTCTTAGCCGAGATGCGAGTTGTTCAAGACCTCGCCCGACGTTTATAAGTTGTCAACTGCCATGCTGTTCCCATCGATCCGCCTTTGAAATAGCACAGATCTGCTCTTCCTGACTCAAAAGATTATTCTTCCGCTACGGTATCTATGAACCAATTCCTCCTCTTATTTCCAAATTTGGTTCTCAGCTAATGAAAGCATAGCTCGCTCATGATGTATTCTGTCTCATTCCTTCTGGTCGTTCTGGCAACCTCGGGTGTGGCATTTGCGGAGAATGGGTGTCACTACTGGGTCAGATACGTCCCAACCGGTGAGAATGTTCACACTGGCTGCCTCGGGGAAGGGTATGGGGAATCCCCTCTGCTCAACCCTGGGGCGAAAGAAGTAAACATTGCGGCCGGACTTGACTGCACCTTTCAAACAAACAACCCTGACTTTGTCGCGCATTATGACGGATGGTGTTCGGTCAGTTTGGGCATCAGCAGTGCAATACTAGAGCGCTCTGGGTACTAACCTGGTGTCGTTTAGTTTACTCGCCCATTTTAACGTCTTGCGCCGGTTTGCCTCGGTTGCAACTGGTAGCTGGGATTTGTACGGATACATTTGCTAGTTATTAGAGGTAAAATTGTTGATCAGTCATCCATTTTGTGTGTCCCAGCCTGAGATAGGCGATGCTTAGGTTGCTGCTTTCATTGGACGCTATACAGCTTACTTAGTCACCACGGTATCCGCGTGCGATAGCAAAATGCTAGAGCAGTGCAAGTTCGACTCATTATCAAGACTCTCAGAGGCCCGTCAAGTCCCCTGAAGAAGATGACTCGTTTCTCAAAACTTCACCTACGGGGCAGGGCGTAGGCTTGGAAATTACCTATAGGTACCTAGTTAGGTAATACTTCTTAGAGCCTATAGGTAGTAATAAGTACCTATTAGGTCTATAAGTAGGATATAGGTATAAGTAAAAAGGTAATACTACCTATAGGTAATAATAGGTTACTTATAACTACTTATTTTATAGATTAAGTAATACTAAATTACTTAGTATTACTTATAGAAGTACTTTTAAAAAATAAAAAGAAGAAATTTATTTTAAAATAAGAAATAAAATAATAGTTAGGATAGTAGTAATTACTATAATTTAAATAGAAATAGATATAAATAATTACTATAAAAACTACTAATTAGTTATTTTTAAAATTATAGTTTTTTTTTTCTTAATCTTATTTAACTTTAAAAATTCTTACTATTATTATAATAAGATATTTTAGAAAAAAACTTAATAGAATTATCTCTTAATAGAATATTCTTAAGGTTTAATAAAGGGGGGAAGTCTAAAAAGAAAGTAAAGTTCCTCTTAGAAACTTAAATATTAAATTAATTAAACTTATTATTATTATTAAAATTATTACTTTTAATTATATCTCTATTAGAAATAAAACTAATTCTATTTTTATAAAAATTCTCTTTAAAGAAATTTTAATTAAAAAGTTAGTAAGTAATTAATAAGTATAAAAGTAATTTTTATTTTTACTTTATCTAAAAGAGAACTATAATTAAAAGTAGTATAAATAGTATATTAGTATTCTTTAGCTATTTTAATAGTTTTATCTTTTTTATTAAGTATTTCTTCTAATTAAAAATAAGATAATTAGGTTTTTTTTAATTATTTAAGTTTAATAATAAAGAGTTTGAAAATTATCTTAACTAAGAAGTTAAATTAGGAATAATAGTAAATATTATATATTAAACTAAATAAATATTTAAGAAGAATAGAAATTATTTAAATATAGAGATAATCTATAGTTATAATATAAATACTTTTAAACTAAAAATAGCTACGATCTAGTCTTAACTAAAAAGCTTAAGCTATTTTACTAGTAAGTATAACTATAATAGTAATTAGAAATATTCTAATAGTTTATTAAATAATAAAATATATTTATATTAAAGTATTTATTATAAATATCCTAAGCTTACTATACTTTTAATTTAACATCTTATAAAGATTTAATATATTTAATTATTATAATAGATTATTATAAATACTTTTTTATTAAACTATTAGATTATATTATTTATATTAAGTTAAATGAATTTTAAAGTTAAATATTAATAATCTATTAGATAATTTACTAAGTTTTCGAATAATATTAATTAGTATAAACTTTAATAAAATCTTATTTAAACTATTATTAAAACGTTTTAATATTTATAAGAAATCTAAGAGTTTAACTAAAGTTAAATTAGGTATTTTATATTTAAAAAACTAAAATATTAGTAATTAGAATTAAAAAAGTAGTAGTACTATAAACTTAAAAAGAATTTAATTTGAGAAGTATATTAATATACTTTTTAAACTTATTCTATCTATTTAAAGTTGTGTTAATAATTATAAATATCTAATTATAATTATTACTATTAGTTTTCTCTTTTAGAATAATAATATATATCTAAAAATATAGTAAAATAATCTAAAGGAGAACAAAAATATACCTAAAGGTAATATCTTATATATAACTAATAGAATTAGTAAATAAAATAAAAAGCTTTATAATATTAAGTAAGATATCTAAGATTTCCTATTTTATACTTAAAATTATATTTTCCTAGTTTTCTTTCTACTTCTAAAACTATATATTAATAATTAGCTAGAAGATTTTAATTTATATATATATTATAATTATTAAATTCTATTAAGTATA
>QAPG01000052.1:108262-224147 GCA_004366825.1 Colletotrichum spinosum | reverse complement strand
TACTCTTTTTACTTTAATAGGCTTTACTGATCTGTAGTATAATAGTAATAAATAAGTTAACTACTAATTAGTATTAATTAATCTAAAGGATAATATATATTATATATAATCTTACTATATAAATATAAACTAGTATTCTAATTATTCATTATTATTATTATATCATATAATATATAGTATTATATAAAGCTCTAGATCTATAGTATAGTAACTACTTACTAATTACTATATATTTAACTATAGCTAGTACTAAATATATAGTACCTATCGCTAGTAGGACGCAGAAGGCATACTGCTATATATATAGTAATACGTGTAGTTACTATATACCCTATAGCATAATGCAACCGATAATTATATAACTTAATATAGTAGTTATACTAAAGTATTTTATAATTCTTAATTACCAAAAGTACTTAGTAATATAGTAATTAACTCTTTATATAATTAAGCTTGAATAGTATTACTTATAATTATATTTTAGTATTATAAATATCAATGTACCAGCTTTACTACTATCTCCGAGAATTTTACTTGAGATAGCGGAATTGACAAAGCCTTATGCTTTTAATTTCTATAGAAATATATGTAGTAGGCTTTCCTCGAGCTGCGTAGTGCCAAAATCTCCGAGCCACTAGCAAAGGAAGCAGAGAGGCGACTAAGTAATTGCCTACCTAAACACCTTACACAGCAATACCAGGTAAGGTAACCAAGGTATCCGTAGATGCTGAATATCTTAAGGCACCTTGGTCGTATATCTCTCAACGCACCTAGCTCCTACAAGATACAGACGAAAGTCGCGCGTGGAGAAACTCAGCATCCCTTGCGTACCTATCTACGGATACATCCAAGAGCACATTGGCACTAAGGCCCCTACGGTGAAAAGTGCCTGACACCTACTCCGTACCACTTGAGGCCTCATGTACACAGTATGCATCGCTGAAATGTGCCTGCATGGACTCACAGTACGGTGTACCGTGGTTAGGTGGGTGCTGTGTCCAAGTATTCTTACGTGAAGCCTCAAAGCTGCATGGTGGGGCAAGCGCGCAATGACTTCCTGTGATGCTTCGCCTTCTTCACCTGCCGGACCATGTACCTCTTTCCAAGGTAGCTTACACTCAGGTTCGGGATAATCGTCCCAGGGGCACTTCAACTGCGCTGAGGGTGTCTCTTATATAAAGCACTTCACCACGTGCGTAGCACTGCCTAATACCATGAAGTCTAGTTAGGTCAAGAAGACAAGTGCCGGAGGAATTGTTATGGCTTTCCACCGTCGGGGTGAGGAACTTTTGGAGTGATGCACCTCCTAGGTACCTCAGGTAGGACGGCAGACGTATCTGCTTGTAAATAAGCAGAAACATCGGACGATCGAGTCGGGCAAAAGACCCCCCACCTTTTCTTTTTCTCCTCCTGCGCTACTTGGTAAGGAAGAGTTGATCGGGGTCCAGCAGAGTCTGCTCACCCGGTGTGTATATTAGGTCCCGTATCATGTAGTAAGGTATGTGGACTCACCACAGTCTCCAGACGGCGCTTTCAAACCTCACGATTTCTTACCTGAGTAGGAGCAAGATGGCTTGGGCGGAAACATACAAGGCAAGAAGATGAGGCTCATGCTGCGCACTGTGCACGGAGTAATTGTTTCAAAGCAAAGTGGCTACGGCTACGATACGCTGTCGGTGTGGGAAGTAGGTGGGAAGGAGGACGACGACAAGACAGGCACTACTGGAAGCAATCAGTATCGTCCAGCCTTGTATCACTGTCATTGCTATACGGATAAGGCTGCTCTGTTGGCAAATAGAATTCCGCGTAAAGTGTCTTCGTGTTTTCCAGGTCCTCCTCCGATATTCGGACACACCTGCCTAGGAGGATGTCGAGCAAGTTTCCTGACTTCATCACCCTCTCGTCCTGTCCCTCGTCTACCGCATTGCACCGCGCCGCGCAACGCAACAGAAGAACAAGAAGAGACAATCGAGTCAGATCCGAACCAGTCGTCGGACTACTGCAAGTGGCAGTGACACGTCGCACTGCACGTTAAGGAAGCCGGAAAACGTGGCAACCAGGCCCTTGTCGTTTGAAGGGTGCCAGTGTTTCGAGCCACCCCAGATGATTCCAGGGTGGTCTGTAGCAACACATGGCAACATCTCGCTCCAGCCTCTGTGGCTTGGTTCAGAATCGATCTCCGGCTCGGTTCAGGTTACAGGGCGACCTGCCGCGTGTCGAGCTGGGATGGTGCCTGTCTTTCGGAGGCTTGAACTGCCCCCGGCCGGTTCATCTTTTGCAACTGCAGACAGAGAGGCATTGAAGAATACGGAGTAGTGACATAGTCTTATCTCGCACTTCGCCCCTGTAGCCCTCAGATCCCACACCAAAGGGCAGTATCCCGTGTCATTGAACAATTAGCCTTTTGCATGATGGCACGACCGCTGGCGTTGCTTTCAAGGCATTGCAGGAAGACTGGGGAACGAAGTGTCATATCGCGAAGCACATTGATAATCATCTTGTTTGGACGTGTCTCGTTACTTCATACATTATTCAGGAAGTGTATCCGTATGTCTGCTTGGAACCTTTTCAAGAAGAACCGAGCAGCCAGTCGGCTAGCGCTGGTGATGAACCACCAGGCCCAATCCCGGAAGCGTCCCCGGCGGCCCGGGCTGATGTCATCTTTCAGCCAAGGTACCCACGGAGAGCCGTCTTTTGAACTTGATTACTTGTAATGGTATTTGTAGTGTGGTAAGGGCCAGTAAGCGCATCGCTAAGTATGCACCAGCCCGCGTATGGGCTTCAAGGGCGTCGATTCAAAGCATCGAGGTTGTCTTGAGTCGACGCGAAAACCATGCCAGGGATCAGGCGTTGCGGCTCAGCATACTTAGGCAACAGTGGCCTTGTCCTTGGGTAAAGGGGTGAAGCGCAGATAGGGCTTGACAATGCGGACCTCGGGGAAGAGCTCCTTGGCCTGCTCGGTCTTGATGCTGGGGTGGACAATGACGTCGTCGCCGGGGACCCAGTTGATGGGGGTGGTGATCTTGTGCTTGTCGCCGGTCTGAAGAGAGTCGACGATGCGGAGGACCTCGGCGGAGTTGCGGCCGGTGGAGGCGGGGTAGGACAGGATGGTGCGGATGGTCTTCTTGGGGTCGATGATGAAGACGGAGCGGATGGTGAAGGCGATTCCCTTCTCGTCGACGTTGGTGGTATCCTGGTAGTCGAGCATGTCGTAGGCGTAGGCGACCTTGCGCTCCTTGTCGGCGATGATGGGGAAGGAAACGCGGGAGCCGGTGACCTCGTCAATGTCCTTGATCCATCCCTCGTGGCTGCCGAGGGTGTTGGCAGAAAGGCCGATGAGTTTGACGCCGCGCTTGGAAAACTCGGGCTCGAGTTTGGCAAAGGCGCCGAGCTCGGTGGTGCAGACGGGAGTGTAGTCCTCAGGGTGGGAGAAGAGGACGACCCAGCTGTCGCCGATGAACTCGTGGAAGTCGATGGGGCCGTTGGTGGTTTCGGCTTTGAAGTTGGGGGCGACAGTGCCGAGTCGGAGCCTGCGATGGGACAAGGGAGGAATCAGTTCTTCTATTCCCTGTACGATCATGTGTGGGTGCGGCATGGAGCAGGCGAGAAGATGGAGGCACTTACGGGGCGGGACGCTGGTCGGCCATTGTATTTGATGTGAAGATGATTGAATAAGACAGGGTATCAGATGATCTGTTAAGACCAGGAAATCAGGTACTGTCGTATAATCGGAGAACAAAGGGCGGCAGCAGGAGGAGAAGGGGTAAGCTGCATGTGTGTGCGGAGTGGGAAACTAGACAGACTATATAGTTGTAGGAGGTGCGGGATAAGACAAGGTGGGAGCTTCCAAGATACTACATAGTACTAATCACTGCGCAAGGAAC
The DNA here is from genome assembly GCA_004366825.1 of Colletotrichum spinosum. Classification (NCBI taxonomy): domain Eukaryota; kingdom Fungi; phylum Ascomycota; class Sordariomycetes; order Glomerellales; family Glomerellaceae; genus Colletotrichum; species Colletotrichum spinosum. Next base: position 220,263 of record QAPG01000052.1, on the reverse strand, counting down.
CCCATCTGCCGCCATTACATACAATGGATACCTTCCTTCGGGCCTCGCCTCGAACTCGTCCCGCGTCCGTTCCTTTCCATGCCCTTCTTCTCATGGTTACTACGGCCCTTGAGTTAAACCAGGTAAAGCTGGTTCTTGGCTTGTGGCTCTCGGCGCTTTAGAACACCCTGGCTATGAGCGCCTAGCCTGCGATAGCTTCTACCGCGTACATGGCCATTACCGACTGCTGGTTTTACTACTCATTCACCAGCGCCAATAAGTAATAAGCCCAAGGTCTTTTGGTGCCTTGGACGTGAATGAGGGGACGGCTGAGAGCTGCCCCGCGTTGGAGGGGCTTTTCTTTGCAGTTCCGTTTCGTTACCCCTCCATCACAGTCCAAGCATAGCTCCGATGGCGTGCTCGATTACATCATCCTTGGCCCAGGGCACATCATGGATGGCCTCGACTGGGTGAAGCATTTCCCACAGGCACGTACCGAGTAGGTATCTTGTCTAATTTTGTTGGGTTTAAGACGGCGTTGCTACAGGGCGTACACAGTAAGGAGAATAAGACTCATCTGCAACTACTCAAGGTATAGTAAGAAGGCACATACGCAGTAGGTTCACAAGCACAGTGAGATAGACGCATGGCAAGGGACGTCGAGTCAAAGTAATCTGGCAGGGTGCCCTGGGCTGCCTTTTACGATATGTACATCGTGTTCCGGTGTCTTCAACGCGCCTCATCACCCACCAATGCCCCGGGTACACATGTCCACGCCAACGCTCACCCCCACGTTCTCCAGCAATACCTCCGAGGATATCTCCAACGACAGTCACCTACCCTAGGCAATCAGTCTACTGACCTGAGCGGGGCACCTAGACATTCCATGAAGCACAGGTGTTGTGATTCACACAAGATGATGGGGGGGCGGGGATTCGCTTTCGCAAACGTGAACATCGCCTACTGGAAAGTATTGCCTACAGACTGTGCGTACAGATGTAGACATGCTCGATGCCGCAGCTGACGGGCCCCTCCTCCGAACACGCCATGCTAATCCACCTGCCTACCCCGGGGCCTTTGGAGCACGCCATCGCCGACAACCGATCTCCGGACAAACTGTGAATCCCGACCTCTCCCGTCCCGCTCCGACTGCCGCCCGCTCGCCGTCCGTTTCCTCGCCTCGTATCCGGCACGCCTGGTACCGTCTTCGCGCCGTAATCCAATCGACGAGAAGGCCTCCTGCAGCCGTTGTTGCTCCGGCGCAGATGCTGCCGCAGAGAGGCGCTCCATCAGTATTCGCTTGCACTGTTATGACTTCCTCCAGCATGGTGCCAACCTCGTGTCGCGAAAGTAGCGAACGTTTTCTCTAGACAGCTCGCAGGATCACGTGCTTCTCGGTGGGTCGTACGTAGTATTCAGCCTGAGACTGAATTTACCTTAGTTTAGGGTGACCATTGCAGCTTCAGCAGAAAACTTATCAGATCAGAGGCAAATCCGGCTATCGCAGTTTTCAGGAACACGTCAACTTTAGAGACAGACCTCTCGAAAAGCGTTTGTTGTGCTAGTGTTGAGTAAGCAGGTAGAGGCTCAAAGTGAAAGTGGTATCTTGGTCGCGTTCAAATCAAAACCCGAGGCCGCTTATTCCTATAATTTGACTCGTCCAACGTTGAGTTCCTTCCAGTCCTGTTCGGAAAATGGCACGTATGTCTCGTCCTTCAGCCAGTATATTGCACCGGCTTCTGCGTTGCCTGGTTTCACGCCCTGTGCCCGGAGACCGTGCTTCTGCTGCTTGTTGGTACCTGTCGTCTGCATGGCCTCGGGCGGCATGACACGCAGGAAGAGCGGCAGCGCATATTTGGGCAACGATAACTTGACGTGCTGAGCAATGCTGCGCAACAGCTCTTCCGAAGGCTGCCCCTCCAGCACGACGGCTGCACATCCCGCTCGGCCGTCGTGATGTGGCAACTCCACTCCATACACGTTGGCTTCTTGTACAGCGGGATGAGATCCGACCGCCTCACCGACTTCCTGCGTGGATACGTTCTCACTCTTCCACCTGAAGGTGTCGCCGATTCGGTCGGAGAAATACAGGCGCCCCTCACAGTCCCAACGAACTACGTCTCCAGTTCTGAACCAGGCGTCACCTCTGGCGAAGACGTTGCGCATGATCTTGGACTTGGTCGCGTCTGGGTTGCCATGGTAGCCTTGAAAACGGCGTTGGAGGTCGTTGGGCGAGAGCCTGAACATCAGCTCACCAGGTTCGCCCGACTTGGCCGGTTTGCAGAGTCCCGTCTTCCTATTTCTCCATGGGGCCTCGTTGTTCTCATCCATGACGGCTAGCGCGACGTCCATGCCCATGACGATGCTGTAAAGCATGCCATTTCTTCCGACGGCTCCCTTGGCAAAGTCGTTGCGACTCAGATTCCACGTGCCGAACGATCCCTCAGTGGCTGCGTAGAACTCGGCTATTGTGTCGATGCCGAACCTATCCTTAAATCTGTTCCAGACGTCCGGCCTCAGGCCGTTGCCGAATGCTGCCCGCACGTGGTGTTTCTGATCGAGGCACTCGCCCGTGACTGGATCTACTTGCGGCGGCGCCGCTAGCAGATAACGACAAGTTTCGCCAACGTATTGAATAATGGTTGCCTTGGAAGCGCGGACATCTTTCCAAAAGAGCTTTGTGGAGAATTTTCGTCCGATGCAGATTGTGCCGTTGGCTTCAAGAACATTGCCAAACCCCAGCAAAGCGGCGGAACTGTGGTACAATGGCATAGACTAAAGGAACAATTAGCGCTGTCTATAAGCCGCAGGCTAGGATGCGGGTTACTTACGGTGTAGAAAATGTCGTTTGTCGAATTGCTCGTGAATCTTGAAGTGAATACTCCGCCAACGATACACTTGGCCCAAGAGACAATCGCCGGCTTTGGCATGCCTGTGGTGCCCGAGGTGTAGATGAGAATAGCCAAGTTTTGGTATTGGGATTCAGACCGATCCGAGTCTGGAGCGCGTCGGGGTTCTGTGGCGTCAATTTCCCTGTGCAAGGCGGCATCCAGGATAACAAAGTTTACCGAGTCGAGCTCGCTGCGGACATCGTCACCGACATTGGCGGCGACGTTGGGGTCGATCAGCATCAAGGACGTTGTCGCAGCCTTGACGCAATGGGCCAATGGCTTGCCCGTGAGATTGTAATTGATGAAAGCCGGCTTCGCCCCGATTGACCAGAGGCCCAACCACAGAAAGATGAATACATCCGAGTTTTGGAAATCAATGGCGACAATATCCTTAGGCTTCACGCCGAACCTCTCCTTCAGCCAGGTGCCATACTTTAAGACCTGCTCATAAGTCTGAGCATACGTGTATGTTTTGCCCTCGAATATGATGAAGGTACGGTTCGCCGAGCCTCTGCTTTGCGCAGCTCGCTCGAGGACGTAAAACTGGTTCAGTCGGTCGGTTCGCTCGCGCCAGAGAGCAGACAGGGTCGCCGGAAGGGCGCAGGTGAGAAGATGCCTGTCATACCACAGCGATATTCTGGCGTTGATGTACGAGTAGGCCGCAACTGCAGCCGGAACTGCGAGCGACAGTGGCACTAAAAGTTGGGTAAACGCTTCGAGTCAGCGCGATGAGACCAACCAGGTAATATTTGTCTCTGTGTGGCAAAGTTGGAGAGACGGAGAGGGTGGGTGGGAGTGAGGCTTAAGCGCAGGCGCAGGCACAGGCACAAGCTCGAGGCTTGGCTGAGGTAATGATTGTCTACCTCCCAATCTCCCACCCTCTTTTCCCCATCCTGCGGCAGCTACGTCGTCCTTCTTGAGCAGACTTACCAGGCATTGTCACTTTGGCAGACTCACTCGGCCTCGCAATGAAGTTACTAAATTGAAACGGAGCAGGATAGTCGGTTCCGGCTCGCTGGCTGCTGCGCCAATGCGGCAAAAAGCAAAAAAAAAAAGACTAGCCAGGGTGGACGCTTCTACGGCCAACTGCAGTAGCTGCGGGGAGTTGGTAGACGTCTCGGTGTACGGACACCCAAGCTGTTGATGTCGTCGTCGTTGTCTTCGTCGTATTCTGCCAGTCTTTCGGCCTATTCGTTTTCCGGCTGCGCTGATGTCGAGCCGTGAATTTGCATCGAACCTCTGCTGGGCAGTTTGTACCTCTGTATGCTGTTTGTCTCTCGGTAAGGTGAAGAAATCGCCAGGTGAGGTGACACTGTGAGAGTTGGGTGGGGGTTTTGGTGGAACGGAGAGAGCTTTCGGAGGACTTGGCCAAGCTTCCACAGGGTGGGTGGGTTAGCTGGGATATTTGTAGCGAGGTCGTCGAGGCTGTCACAAGATTGAAAGAGCAGCTGGAAGATGAAAAAGAGTGTTGCCGTCGGTATTGGCTGTGTCGTCCCTGGTCTGGTCTACGCTACCTACCTGACACCATCCGTACAAGCCCGTACGCAGTAAGGGATCCATCCTTTCTTGCTCTCCCATCCTTTCCTCTCTCTCTCTCTCTCTCTTTCGCACACCGGGAACATGGGACAAGCTACTGACATGCCAATGCCAGCCTGCCGGCAGTCATTCTCGCTACAATCATGCACGGCACGACAGTACACGCCGCGACGATACGACCAGCCACGCCACGCCACGCCACGAGGCGAGAGACATGCCCCAAGAAGACAACACCACTCATGGCCGTCACTAACCGGACGGCGGAACGAGTAAGAGGTTTGGACGAGGGCCCCTTGCTGCGCTACAAGCACCTCGACTGTTACTGGCCTGACCGGGTTCACAACTGGGTTCAATTGCTTGTCTTGTCCGGCGAGTGGCGAAGAAAGTGCCGAGGAAGGCCAACACCGGCCGGCCAGTATACTGTAGCCCCATCGTGCTGTGAATATCCGTGTAGCCGTGGGACTTTTGCGTCAAAATCTGCATCTGCACCTGTCCCTGGTTCTCTGTGCAGGCTTCGCATGGCATGGCATGGCATGGCATGACGTGAAGTCAACCCTGGTCCGGTCTGGGTTGCTACTATTCTTGTATAAGCGCACTCATGTAAGCCAAGATGGATTGTGATTCTGTAACGGTGCTGAAGAATCCGCGCCATCACCAGCGTCATTGCTAACAGTCGGTAATTACCAAGTTGCTGGAATATCCACACCGCATTAGGCGCGACAACGCGTCGAACTACACGTACTTCCTATTACGCGATAGTGTGTCGTGCATTGCTTGGCTACGTGTGTACTTGTTATGCAGTCCATTGCCCGTGACTGCTGCAGTTCTGCGCCAAGTTCCCTACCTTTCTTCGCACCTTGGACCCATATTACACACTGAGACGAGTAGTGATTGGTGTCCAAGGCTGTGCGGCCAGAGAGCGGGAACCTCGGCATCTGGCGAAGCTCGTGCGCCGTGTTAGCTCCGTATTAGTACACTCTACACACACACACACACACACACACGATGGTTTGAGCTGCGTGGCTCCGTCCCTGGGAGCGGATGCGAGTTGCGATTTGCTGTTTAACGTCGGGGTCGGACCTTGTCTACTCCATCTCTGAGACCCTGGTCCGAGGCACACACCCGCTGCGTCTCTTCTGTGGTTCCTTATTCCTTGCCCGCTTCCGCTGCAATGGATCTGCTTGACACAGTGTTTCGATGTCTTCGCTCTCTTTCTCTTTTTCTCTTGTTTGTGCCGAGTAAGTACGCCCTGATACGCAGGGCTTACCGAATTTGCTTGTTTCCGATGAACTCTGCAACCTGAAGAGTTACCGAGGACGAAGCCCATCGCGTGCGACTCCACAAGTCGTGACCTAGTCAGCGCGTCAAAAGCTTGCAGTTCGTAGCGAGCGAGACATTGCCTACTTCAGCGACCGGGCCGATGCGACGTGAAGCGATGCGATGCGTCGTGACAGGGTTCTGGCTGGGGCCCTTTGCACCATGGTGTCGTATCCGAGAGCGAAGTAGTCGGTCTTCCTAGGTAATCGAGGTGATTAGTGTGCGGATACGTACATTAGCAACAGAACGATTTGTTGTTCAGCCTGTGGAAGTAGTACAAGAAGAGCAGATAATTACAGGTAGGTGTATTGCCTTCGGGCAATATGATTCTGGACATGCTATGTAGGTCGTCGGCTGGGGCTGATCCTACACGCAGTGGTGCATATAGGGCGTTCCGAGGATCGTGAGTCCATCAGGGAGGATGGAGCTGCTGGTGTTCGCATTTCTCGAGAATTCCAGTCTATTTACTTCATTGGATCCAAAGTTTGGAAGTACATGCATTTCCAATAGTATACTATCCAGTGTGGCCACAACTTTCGAGCTGATGACGTGGTGAGATGGATGGATGTTCTGTATATGCCATCCGCAGCTGGACCGCTTGCGTGGAAGTTGCCGAGGTTTTGGTTCGCTACATTTGGCATGTCTTCGTGGTTGACGAGCTTATGCTATTCTTGGCGTCGTTTTCAGGTGTGCAGTTCTTTACTGAGTACCTACCTGACATATCCATTCGTTCCATGTGTCCCACTGCAGACCTGCCCATAGCCAAGTGAGCGTAGAGACGGGGTTCAGCTACGACTAGTTACCGTCAGACTTGATCGATACCTATCGCAAGTGCCATCGCAAGAAATCCCTTATCTGATAAGATAAGATATCGCTGCTCACGGTCCATTTTGTGGGTACTTCGTTGACCTGTCGCATTGTTGGTCGGTCGAGAGAGCTTGGGGCTGAAGTGACCCCCATCCATCCTCCAGTCACTCCGTCCCGACGACTTTGCTCGCCGTCACTACCGGCCGTGATATACAGAATGCCGGGCCACGATGATGCGGACAGCCCTGTGGCCAGCGCTGCTGTCTCGACCGCAGACCGTGTTCCATCAATGTCCTCGCAGACCCCCCAATCACGCAAGGCGCCGCCCCTTGAGAAGCCTGCAGATGTCCGCCGACGTTCTTTCGTAATACTCTCCTTCTGGGCTATTGTTCTACTGTTGGGCTTGCCGATTTGGTGGATGACTACGACCATCTATCGCGCCAACCTCCCCCTGTCTGGCATGCTCCAATGGGCAGACGGAAAGGTGCGCCCGCTCAGTACACGTAACATCATGGAGACTCTAACCTCTGGCCTCTTTCTAGGCCTGCCGCCCGGTGTTTCCTCTTCGCATCTCTGTGCAAGCGAACAATTTGCAAGAACATGAGGCTCAGAACCTCCTCCGCCTTACCCAACACGCGCTGGACGACCTGAACGACTTCTCGGGCCATCACTTGCGACTGCAACTCGCTCCTCGTGGCGACGCTGCGTCTCCTACACCGGAAGATGACTCGCAAGTTGCTCTCGCGATTCGTCTAAGCCCAGGCGACTCCTCAACGGCCTCGTTGAATCCGCATTCTCCAGTCCTTGATATCACGTACCCGCCCAACTCAATCCCGTCAGCCACGTCGTCCTCGTCCGCTCTTGCTTCGTACATTGCCAACGAGTTGCGATCTACATATGCCGAGGAGCAGGCCATCATATCCTATCTCCTGTCTACATCTTCGGGGACCTTGGATGGGCGGCCCCAAGGCATGTCGTCAGAGGCAGCCGAGTCTCTCTCCAAGCGCACGACCCGCTCTCTGCGATACTCGCCAACATATCACTTGAGCTTCTCGCTCTTTACCGACAGCGCGGTGCCCAACACATGGGATATCGATGCGGCAATTCGGGACTACATGAAGCCCATGCTTGACGTTTTGAGTCCAATCCACAACTTCACTATTGACACCCAGGTCCAACTATACGCCATACCCGGCGCACAGTCCCAGGTTCTGAGCAAGGACGACTTGGCCTCCTTTATCAACGCGGCCGAATGGCCCTTGTCACCGTCGATTGGTGGTGCACCGACGGTGAACTTTCTCCTCTTTGTTGGGAACCAGACCATTGGGCTGGACTCGGAGTCGGAAACATCCCAGTCATGGCTGATACCGCAGTGGGGAACCGTCTACCTGCTCTCGCTGCCTCCGACGACGGCACACGTGTCGGCCCTTACTCTGAAGCAGCCGATGCTCACATTTGGCGGTCACTTGCTATCCCTTCTTGGCACGCCCCAGTCAGGGTCCCTGCCCTTGCGACTGTCTACACTGACACGAATTCGCTCCGCGGATTTGTTGCTACGAGCATCTTCGACGTTGGGGTCGCTTGCGCGCCTTTCTCTGGCATTACCCTCCATCTCCATTCCCAGAAACGTTGCCGACGGAGTGGCCAAGACCATGCATCATCTGGACATGGCATGTGCCAGCCTTGGTGGCCCGGAAGGGCTGGAGCATGCCAGAATCGCCGAAGCTGAGGCAGAAAGAGCTTTCTTCGAGAAGAGCATGGTCGGGCAGCTTTATTTCCCAGATGAACACAAGATAGCCGTGTATTTGCCGCTACTGGGGCCAGTGGGCGTACCGTTGGTTATGGGTCTCATCAACGAAATCAAGGCCTGGAGGAAGCGGAGGCGAGAAAAAGCCGAGATACAGAGCAAAAAAGATTTGTAGAGCGAAGAGTAGATTCAAAGTACCCAGCATTCAGCAGCCGACCGAGTCTTGACATTTCCTAGTACGGGGACAGGTTGCAAGCTCGAAACCTTCCTATTTGTCCACGTTGTCCAGCTCGGTCCTGGCCCCGTAAGGACTACCGCGTCGCAAGGTCTATACTTGCTCAGTGCAACTGTCCTGCTATACCAATCGTGCAGTCGTGGCACTGGTTTACGTTGGACGACACTTCGTAAGTTAATGGACAACCGGCACCAAAGGCAGCCTTGTGCACTGCCTTCCCACTAACAGCATGCAGCTGAAGGAAGTACATAGGTACCTCTGGTCGCCACTGACGTCGTTACCGTGCGTACCAATCTTCAACTCCCTGCCGGCGAAGATCTGGGAGGCCCTCCTCTGACGCAGTAAAAACAAGGGGCCCAGTGCCTTAATTTCATCTACAGCGTCATCCAATAGGCACACATCAGTGTGGTGCGTGTTAAGCACTAACAGACAAGCTGTTGAGCGCAGACGTAAGCAACAAGCTTTGTTCCAGATTTGGACGGTAAGCTTTCCAAAGAACGCTACTCTGTAGTTTTACACAGCTCAGCCAACCCACGGAACCCACCGTCTGCTACTCCGTATCACTTGGTGTCCGCAACTCCATACAACCGCTGGATCTTTTCAATTATGCCCACCTAGGCCTGCGCGCGATATACCGCCAATCGACCGACCACCCTATCGATCTAGCCGACGCTCGCCCATTGTGTTGAGAGCAATGTCTCCACTATGAAGAGCAGAAAATGCTTCCGGAACCGACGTTGAGCTTCACGCTCCCCAGCCTCCACGACGACATCGTGCTAGACTGTCGCGTATATCACTGCCAGTCACTTAGTCCTGCCGCTTCACACCCACCACCATGGACGGGACATGCCGCCATCATGGCCCATCCCTACGCCCCTTTAGGCGGCTGTTACGACGATCCAGTTGTCGGTATTGTGGCAGCTGAGCTACTGAAACAGGGCTTCGTCGTCGGAACATTCAACTTTAGGTAAGGCGAGCCCCCTCGAAATGCCGCGGGCTGGATCCAGCCTTGCAGCTTTACTGACACAATTGTTCGGCATAGAGGCGCCTTGGGCTCGGCCGGCCGCACTTCCTGGACCGCGAAGCCAGAGCGGAGCGACTACATGTCGTTCATCGGCTTCATGGTTTACTATGTTCACTTCCTAGATCCTTTCGGTTCAAAAGAAACAGCGTCGCCGATATCAAAGCGTAGTCCGACGCCGCCGGAGGCGCATCCGAAATTGCCACAAGCGAACGAGCCTCTCTTCTTGCTCGGCGGCTACTCGTACGGCGCGATGATTACAACTCAGATACCGCCCATGGATGGAATCCTCGGTCAATTTGCTTCGCCCGCGGTAGGCTCTGCCGCAGCCGACATTCGCCTTCGCGCGCAACATCTGGCAGAGCACCAAAACGTCATACTAGCCAGTGCGATGGCGGCACAGTCGACATCTCCTCGAAAATTATATATGAGCATGCGGGTGGGAGGGAACGAGGATAGCCAGCGCAAGAGTCACGACTCGCGGAGATCTTTTTCTTTGGATGCCGAAGAAAGGATCAGGCGGGGTGTGAACGAACTGCTGGCCAAGACCAAGCGGCATCATCATAAAGAGCCGGCCGTGGCAGAGGAAGACAACACGGGACAGGAAGAAGGAACAACGACGCTCCAGGGAGCCGCGCCGGTGCTGGAGGCGGTGGCGGGACTGGTGCAGGTCCGGCCAGCGTACCTCCTAGTGTCTCCGCTCCAGGGAATGATAACGCACTTGGCCACCATGTCATTTCTACCGATATCAACTGGAAGGGGTCTTTTTACAAAAGCGGCAACAAAAACTCGAAATCAGGGAGCGCCGGCATTCTCTTCTGACCACAGGCAGCTGAGCGAGGCCAAGCTCGTGAAGAACGCCACTCTGGCATTGTTTGGTGACAAGGACGGCTTCGTATCTGTGGCCAAACTACGGAGCTGGGTCCAACGGCTCGAAGCGGCCGACGGCTCAAGGTTCCACGGCGAAGAAATTGCGTCTGCTGGGCACTTCTGGACCGAGAACAAGGTCGCTTATGTTCTGCGGCAGAAAGTGGCAGACTTTGCGGCACGCCTCGTTCTGGCAGAGAAGCAAAATCCGGCCATGGTCGAAGCTTGAAGGTTTGAAAAGCAACAGTGTGTACTTGGAAATGCCATTCGGGTAACAAAGAACCATACCCGGCGAAATTGGTCGCCGGTGGACTCAGAAACCGTGTGACGCGGGGCAACTCAAGAACTGGAACAGGGCATCGCAACGACCCAGCGAATGAGATTTTTAAAAGGAGCACTTGAATTTCATGACGTGCGGGGTGAGCAGTGGTCGCGCAGCCATCAGCAGAAGAGGATCGACACGAATGATGCGAAGGATGGGCAGCAGGAACACAGTCACGAGTCAGTAGGGGGGACCGTAGAGAGCATCTGCGAATGCGGGTTAGAGGGACTGGAACAGTGAGTAAGCTTGAATACGTATGCTAACGTATTGATGCGCAACAGACCAAGGTTTGTATGTGAGCATTGTCTGTACGGAAAGAAGATGAAGCTACAAGCAATGGCTCAGAGATACTGTGATGGAATGGGTTGCGTCAAACACGGATGTGGTTATGGGGTGGAAGTGATCCGCGTGAAGCAATGGCTGAAAGAAGGCGAAGTTCAAACGGCGGCGGACGGAAGTTAATCAGATTGGTGAGGTACAGCCGGAGATAGGCAGTGGTGGGCAGACCGTTGAGAGCGCATGGCAACGCTTTCCCCGCGAGCGAGCGGAACTGGCGCCTAGGTCTGATGAGGTTTTGGTCTCGGTTCCTTTGGAGGCCTTGGTAGCTTGCGTGGAACAGGATATTCAAGCATATCACCAAAGCCAACGAAGGTGAGACACGTGATGAATGTCTAAACAAGCGGCTTAGCGCGCCTGAAGTTGAAAGTAGTTGGTCACGGGGAAATGGCTCTCAACGTCGACGATGAGCATGCCCCCTTGTGTCGACACGCATCTACCTTACTTGTACGATCCTTACGGTACTTAGACGAAAAGGAGTAAACAGGTGTGGTGTGGGGTGTCCAGCATGTGTCTCGTCGCAGTCACAGTCGCGAAGCGTCGCAGGAGAGCATGATTGGCCATGGCCAGTGCACATGGCCCTCCTTTTCAGGCGGTACGTAGGTACTGCGTACATCAAGCACCCACCCCGGCTCCCGCGCATGAGGCGGGTACTGGGACACGAGTCGGCAGCGACAATTATAGGTGCAAAGTCGTCGCAGTACCCGCCTACCCGCTAAGAGAGGCCGCAAAAAAGTACGGAGTACGGAGTACTCCGTAGCCTGGCTCGCATTAACTATTAGCACCTGCCTAGCGGAAAGGAAGTGGGCAGGTTCATTATACTGCCCCAGAATTCCCCAGAATGGCGACATTTAATGTGAAATCCGGGGCGGTCAGCTGGCCCCTCTTCGGCAAGGCGCGGAGAGAATGTGACCGCCAGAGCAAGCAGCTTCTCCTCGTTCGCCCTACAGGTCATGCGGTCGATGGAAGTACGGTGTATGTTACCACGGCTGACCTACAATTACGACGTAGGAACAAGAGAGGGTAGAATGTCAGGGGTGCTGCATGCGCACTTGGTAGGTATACATAAAGTATCCGTACCTACCTAGGTATAGGTATACATGTGCATGTGCCGTTGGAAAACGCGCACTAATTATCTGCGGCGTCAAACAACATGGCAAAAGAGTTGGTCCGTTTACTACTTACTGTAGGTAGGTAGATAGGCAGGTTCCATTACTGAGGGCAAGCCTCAGACTACCTCCCTACCTACCTAACCTCGGTATCCGTACTCAGTTGGGGGTGTAGAGGCCGCAAGGACCTACAGCGGGACTTGTCTGACTGACCAACCTCGAACATGCTGCATCTATTACTTTGGTTCACCTTCAGTGAGCGACATTTTCCCCTGCGTTGCCTCGCTCGTATGTTTGAAGAGTGCAGAGTAGTCCGTAAAGACACCGAATGCTGAGATCAGGCAAGGTGAGGAAACCTGAGACGTCCACATGGCGCGTGTACTTCCACGCTGCATGCCCCAAGCTACCTACCTCTTGTACCTAGATACCTTGAGCTAAGGTACCTTACCTTAGGTAGGTAGTATGCAAACATACTTGCAGCGCCGCACCTTACCTCCCCACACTCCACCTACTTGGTATACTGCTACAGATGATGTCCAGTGTCTGTCCTTGTCCGGGAGCCCCTGCTGGTGTCATCACCACCCGACCCTCCATATGCACCACACATCTGCACAGTGACCACCATTCATTTACGTCCCGACGAGCCGGTTTCCACGATATTTTCCACGACAGTCTTCCTACTTCTTCGACTACCCGACTACCCTAGACGTCGGTTACGTCTCTCATTTTCTATCCGACCGAAAGAAACCGTCCTTGTGTGCCTGTATACAGTCTCGCCTGCACCACCACTCTTCCCCGAGTTTGAACATCAATCGAGTCCGACGCTTCTTCGGCCTCCAACCCAACCACCGTCCGTCGCCTGCCCAACCATTCGTCCTTCTTTGGCCTCCGACCGACGGACGTCCTTTCCCCTTCTTGGACTTTGCTTCTACCGTGACAGCGTCCGACTCCGCCAATCTAGGCTGGATTCTCTGCCAACCGCAGTCGTACTCGATTTCGCATAATCTGCCCTGTCGTCTGTACGGACCCGCCGCATCTGCCACCTTCTCCATCCAGTCACTACCTGGTCATGATCTGACTCCTCACCCGCGTCTTTCGCCTCGACCAGCACTACCGCTTCTCGGCCAGTTCATGTTCGGCATTTTTCGCACGAGCGACTCCTCGGGCTGTAATGCGACAAGGGCGGTACTCGCGTTGCTTCGCCTCTGTCACCTTTTTCCCCCAGCCTCCAGCATAGTTGGCCCGACATCCTTCCATTACGCCTTGCCTGCCACCTCGTCACGATGAACGACGTTCTCATTAACCCCGTTCATTCACTCCCTGCGATCCGCCCAAAGTCCTCCGCTGCTCCTGGTCCGCCTTCGCTCAAAACATGTCGATCCTCCTCGGCCAAGAAATCGCAGCAGCAGCAGCAGCCCCGAAACTTTGCTCTGGACTCCATATCTCGTGCCATAAAAGGCGCTAACAATCTGGTGTTGACTCTCCGGGATGGCTTGACCGAGTTGGAGAGGGAGAACAAGAGGAAGCAAGAGGAGCGAAGGCAGATATTGTCTCTTCGTATGAAGAATGTAGGTCGTCACGTCCCTGTCCTGTCCTGAGCCGTGTAAAGTCCGGCATTTCTCAAATCCTTCCCCCAGTCACTGGATGCTCATACACACTCACGACAGGCCGACACGCGGAAGCACTGGCAGGAGGCCGCCGAAGAACTCGACATTCTCGAAGACAATGACCTGTGGAAACTTGATTCCCACACAGGCGACTACAACCCCGGACTAATCGAAGCTCGCTTGAAAGAGTTAGACGATGCGAGGACGAATTGCGACGCCCGAGCCATGATGCATCTCGTGCGAACGGCCCTATGCCGGGATCTCGGCGGCATGGGCAACGTCGATTTGTATAGACATTCTTACGTCGGCACCAAGAAGCTCATAGAACGATATGTCGAGTCGGCAATGCAGACCATCGACGCCCTCGTCGAAAAGAGCCAGTATGCCCTTCCGGACGGCGTTGGGCAGAGGGACATTCTCGAAAGCGTTTTGTATGCCCGCCAAAGTTTTGGACGAAGCGCCTTGCTTCTGAGCGGCGGGGGCACTCTGGGTATGTCCCATATTGGTGTTCTCAAGGCCCTCTTTGATGTCAAGTTGTTGCCCCGCATCATTTCAGGTGCCTCAGCTGGCTCCATCGTCTCGGCCGTCATATGCACGAGGACGGACGAAGAAATTCCCCGCCTCGTTAGAGAGTTTCCGTACGGCGATCTGGCTGTTTTCGATGCCGAAGAAAATCCTGATGGCGTCTTTGATCATATGCGCCGGTTGCTGACGGAGGGAAGCTGGTCTGACATTAAACACTTGACCCGCGTCATGCGTGGTCTGGTCGGAGACCTCACCTTCCAGGAAGCTTACAACCGGACCCGACGTGTCCTCAATATCTGCGTCTCCACCGAATCTATATACGAACTACCGCGTTTGCTCAATTACATTACGGCCCCAAACGTCATGATCTGGTCAGCCGTTGCCGCCTCCTGCTCTGTTCCGCTTGTCTTCAGTGCCGCTCCTCTGCTGGTCAAGAATCCCGACACGGGCGAGCACATGCCATGGAACCCAACACCGCAGAGGTGGATAGACGGCTCTGTCGACAACGATCTGCCCATGACGAGGCTAGCCGAAATGTTCAACGTGAACCACTTCATTGTTTCCCAGGTGAACCCTCATGTTGTACCCTTCTTGGCGCGAGATGATCAGCTTGATCCCGACGACAGCACCGCGCGGAAAACGAATATTTCGCCCAACAAACAGGAGCCCGACTGGGTTTACACATTGACGGCTTTGGCCAAGGACGAGGCTCTGCACCGCCTCCACTTCCTGGCCGAGATTGGTGTCTTCCCGAACCTTGTTACGAAGCTCAGGAGCATTCTCAGTCAAAAATACTCAGGGGACATTAACATCCTGCCAGAAGTCAGCGTTCACGACCTGCCCAAGATCCTGAGCAACCCGACGCCTGACTTCATGCTGCGGGCTTGCCTCATGGGTGAGCGGGCCACGTGGCCGAAGCTCAGTCGGATTCGCGACCGCTGCGCCATCGAGCTCGCCCTGGATCGTGCTGTACATCGCCTTCGCGCTCGGGTTGTCTTCTCTGACAGTCAGGTCGACCTGCGCCGCCTCACAACGGGAATAGTTTTGCCACCACCATGGCCCAAGGCGACGAGCGGTTTAAAGACTGTTAATCCGGGAGGCCAGAGTCTTACGCTGGACACTGAAATCGTCAAGAATCGCCAGCGACGATGTTCCGGAAGCAGCGTGCAGCTGATGGCCCATCACAGACGCTTGTTGGAGAATGTCCTCACCGACGAGGAAACGGAAGAGGAGGAGCGTCTAGAAATGCGCGCCCGACACGGCCATGGCAGCTCGTCGCCCGTCCCCGTCCGTAAGCCGCGACTCAAGAGAGCAGCCAAGAGCCATTTCAATGTCTCTCTGGGACCGTTGGGGCCCATGACCAGCCCGATAAACCCGACGCAGCTGGCCCTGGCCGAGTTCGACTTTGGCAAACCCTTGACGCCACCCCTGCACCGGTCGCGGCATTCCGAGGGCTCCCTGTCCCACAACAAAAGACCAAGCAACCTCGATATGACGCCCGCAAACGATGCGGATCCCTTGGCGCCGGCTTCCATGGGCGAGATGACGTCCCACACTGAACTGGATACGTCGGACATGCACTCCTCAGACGGGGATGTCGAGTCACACACAGAAGACACAATGTCTGACCCTGATCCGTACGGGGGCAACTGGCTACACGACGGCGCTCCAGGTGTAGACGGCGCTTCCAAAGATGACAAAGAAGCCCCTGAAATCAGTAGTCACGAGATCGTGACTGTGGGGGATTCTTTTGGCGGACTCTGGGATTGACTCGTAGACGGGAGGGTGAGCTCCTCGGACGAAGGAAACCGTACAGAAAAAGGCATTGCAGCTGCAAACCAGAGCGAAGACGAAGAGGAGGATATTGTTAGATCAAACTGGATGAGCTGGGACTAGCCTTGGTATTACATACGCCGTAAACGAAGTACACATAGGAAAAGGGAAATGATTCCAATCGGGCCAAGGCCAGGAAATGGAGCATGGGCAGCCTTCGGGCCTGGCTGCAAAGACACGCGAGAAGACGGACGCCAGGACGACCTAAATAGCATGATTGGAGCATTGGTTTAGTATCACACGGATGGCATGGCAGCATTGTAGACGCAGATTAAGAAGGCGAAACCTCAAGGTAGAAACCATGATCGATTACTATACATGCAGCCAAAATGCCGCGGGGAATTCCTGCCGGGAGACGGGAGAGTAAGAGAACAGCGCCGGCGCCGGCGCCGGCGCTGGCTGGCTGACATATTCATCAAACCCCCACCCCCAGCCAGCAACCACCTCTCCACACACGTGTATGGCTTTTTCGCTTGGCCAAACCTCATGCTGCAAAACACACACACATCACTCTCTGCTGAGCCTTTTTTTAATTATTTTTGAATCTCATATCACTCGTACTCCTGAGCCGGGGCTGTGAGCATTATTGGACGAGACCAGACCCTTTTCCGGAACCGGTTGGCTTTCGATGTCGCTACTGTGGGCTGTGACTTCCCCGTGTACTGCGTCCCTCGCCAAGATGGTTTGAGGCACGAGAGACTCGTTGGCCGGGACAAGCAAGTTCAGCGTCGTGTACAAGAAAATGGACACGGCGAAACCAAACAACCAGTCGAAGGCATACAGATGTTGCGCGCCTTCGGAGATGTCAACTGCCGGAAAACCGCTGATGGCGAGCGCCATGCCAGGCAGAGATGACGCTACCGGCACGATGAAGGCAATGAAGGCTCGCCAGTTGCACCCGCCCACGTAACGATAGCGGCCATGGGGATTGTAGAGTCCTGTGCCTCGCAAGGGATGTTTCGGTCAGTCTGGGATTTGAAATTGCCCGCGCCCAAGGATCTGTGTAGGGGGTAACCTCGGCTTACCGGGCAAATCGTACTGTTGCTTCTTGACGATCCAAAAGTCGGCGGCCATGATACCACTTATAGGTGCGAGGAACACGGCGTAGGCGCCCATGAAGTTGAGAAAGGTCTGCGCGGAACTGAGGATCTTCCACGGCACCAAAACCCACCCGCCGACGATGGCCGCGACCACACAGCCTCTCTTGATATTGAGGAAGCGCGGGAACATGACAGTGAGATCATTGGCCGCACTGATGGAGTTGGCGGTGATGTTGGTACCGACTGTGGCTATCCACCAGGCGAGGGCCGCAAAGAAGGCGGCTGCGCGGCCGCCCGAACCCTGGGCGAGCCAGAGACTGATGATGTCCAAGGGATTCCAGAGATATTCGCCCGTGAAAACCTTGGTCGCCGAGGTGGTGATGATGCCCAAGGTGCCACAGACGGTAAATACGAGCGGCACGAAGGGCAACTGGACGAGCTGGCCGTTGGGGCTCTTTGCATATCGCAAAAAGTCGGGAATGTTTACGCCCATCGTAGCCCACTGTCCGGTGACGCTGCTCATGCACGAGAGCCAGAGCCAGGCGTACTGCGGCGTCCCAGATGCGACCTCGGGCCGCAGGTGAAAGATGTCACCGCCGCCCCCGGCCCTACGAACAGCCCATCCCATGGTGCCGAGAACCACGGCAGGGGTGGCCAGCAGCTTGACGTAGAACAACGGCCGCAGCTTGGTCGGGTGTATGAGCAAGAGCGGCAGCTGTAGGAGCCAGAAGAGGAAGAAGCTGGGAAGCAAGAGGTCAGAACAGAGGCTGGCAAGACGTCGTCGTACGGTGGCGGCGGGCCAGCTGGACGCGTCGAGGGGTTGTCTCGGGAAACGGGAGGTCTCATGTGCGGCGGTGGCAGACGGCTTAGGCGACTTGGGAGAGAGCAGACTCACGAGCACATGCCCACGGACGTGATGCCCGACGACTCGGGCAGCACGTTTGGGATCCTGGCATACGACGGCGCGATGGCGCTCAGCATGATGGTGATGGTATACGAGCCATTGGTACACCGGACACCAAACCAGAACATGGCCAAGACGGCGCGGCTGACAATGGCAAAGTAGCGAAAGTAGTAACCAAAACTTGCCGCCGCGATTACGGAGAAGGGAACGTGCAGACGACTTCCTATCGCGCCGTTGAGCACCATGGCCACCGCGATGCAGGTGGTGCCGACGACCATGATGGGGATGGCCCTGAACATCGTCAGTTCTATACCCTCCCGCCGGCCGAAGGGACTCGTCCTCGCAGCAGATGTACAGATGGGAGGGATAAGGAGACGGAAACAGAGAACTCACTCTCTCCAGCTTAGTCCGACAGCGAGGATGCTTCCCGCAGTCTGAAGAGTGGACAGGTTCATCAAGTCTGAGCTCCAGTAGGCCAAGATGGTCCAGATACTCCACGTCTGCTGCGTCAGGGGAACTGGATCCATGTCGGAGTTGGTCTGCAACGAGTGTCAGCCAGCATGCCTTGGGTCATGTCCTTGATGTCGTCCCCCTGTACCGGGGCGGGCGATATAGCTTCACTTCATGATTGCTGCCTCTAGCTCATCTTGACTCACCCAGACCCCGTCGGGAGCAATGGCACTCGAATGCCTAGGAAGCTCCCAGGCTCGCAAAGATGTGCAGCGTCGTCTTGCCTCATCTTTGCCGTAACCCGGCATCTCGTCTGTGTCACTTGGGGGCAACCTCACTAGGATTAAAGCAGACTTGACGGGCCTTGATCTGGAAATCTGGCGAGCGAGACGAGGCAAAAAGCAGACGGTAGAAACATTCAGCTAGCTAGTTATATCGGAGGCGAAAGTGTCGCTCCCTCTCGGAGTGAGACATGCTCGTCTCTATGTAGCCCGACCCGGCCCAAAACCAGCCAAACTCCTCCGGCTGGCTAGGTACGATGTGACCAACCCCTCTCTCCCCCCCCCTCCCCCGAACTCGAGAGGTGCTTGATTAGCTCCCGCTCGTACATTCGACGTTTGTATGCAGGATACCGATAACTGTTCCGGATTGGTGTCGAACAGTGCTGTCAGCTGCGAAGGGCAATACGGCCGCATAGTCGACAGTCCCCTCGATCTCGGCAACGATTTCGCCCATGTATTTCTGGATAAGCGCAATCGACAGAGACGCCGATAACGAGGCGAGGCGAGCCTTTATCAGCATCTCTTTTGCGATGCAGGGGGCAGACGCACAAGAGTGGGCGGTGCAACCAATCCCAAGTCGCCTTCTTATCAACGCGAGATGGACCTTCTTGTCTACTGTATCCGTGGGCGGCGCAGGCATTGTTGCGGGAGGTCTCGCGGCGTCTCGCCAGGTTGTGAGATTGTATTTGATGAATGGTATGCCGGACTATGGAGTACTGTGACCATGGGCTGATGATACTACTTTGGCTGAGAATGAAATCCGCATCTCAACGACTGCCCCATCCTTTGGCTTCCCACCTCGGACGATCAAACTACCTCCCAGAGCTCCGAGTGCAATCTACAGAAAGTGACGCGCAAGTTCCTCGAGGCCGTCCTGGGTACCCGCGAAGATGTTGATGGCCTGGATGAGCTTCTCCTCATACTTGCCATTGCCACTCCGCGTGAAGGCCATGCGCCACTCACTCTCGTCCTTTACAGCCGACTCGAAATCGCGAGTCCACGGCGCATCGGGGCCCGCCGCAAAGTATCCGCCGATTTTTTCTGTCCACGACGAGGCCGGCTGCGCAGCGAGTCCTCGGAGCAACGGAGGCGACACGGTGATGTGCTGGATGCCGGCCAGCTGCAGCACCTCGGCCACGGACGTCAGACTGGCGGCCAGCACTTGCGTCTTGACCTTCCTCTCAACGTAGTACGCCTGGGCTTGCCTGCAAAAGTCAAAGGCCTTGTGCTCGTCCACATAGCTTCGATTTGAGGTTGGCCGTGTCAGCATCGCCCGCCGGAGCCGGAACTATTGAGCCAAGCAGCTCGAAGGTGTCTGGGTTCGCAAAAGGGGGAGCAGAACTCACCCGGGTACAAAGTGAACCTTGAGCTCGTTGACGTAGGGAGCGATGTAAGTGCAGCCCGCATCGGCAGCCAGGACGGCCTGTTCCATGCAGAATAGGGTCGTGGCCAGCGTCGCGATGCCCTTGTGCTCCAGGAACCGACAGGCTGCGATGCCTTCCCAAGTCGACGGGATCTTGATGCAGACTCGCTTCGGGTCGAAACTGGGGTCGAGCTGCTGGAAGATCTGAACGATTCCTGCGGCGCGGTGAGCGGGGCTTAGCTGCACTCACCAACACGCAGGGCGGAGGTGGGCAAAGTACACAACATGTATTAAATGTGCTTGTACGGATACGTAGGATGGAATGTCTGGTGAGGTCGCGCGGGCTGGTTCGACTTACGCTCGGCGTTGTACACTGTCTTCTCGGTCGAGTAGGCCCATTGGGGGTTGGTCTGGATGTGGAAATAACCCGTGAGGTACGGGGCGAACTGCAGAGACAACCTGACCATCTACATGTTTTGACGATGAGCAGTTAGTCGACATTGTCCTCGTCCAGGCCGAGTGCGCGGTTGTGCATTGGATTTCTCGGCGTGTACCATGATCTCGACGGCCAGCAGCACGGGGTCAACATCTGGCCATGCAGTCCGCGCCCAGCCCCGGGCGTCGTTGCCAGAGTTCCGGAGAAGCTCTTCATGATGTAGCTTGCCGTCGGAAGTTGTTTTTGACAGCTCACCCAGGGCGATGGCCTGGTTCGAGGTGCAATCGACAAAGGGGCCCAACTCTTTGGCAACTATGTGCGGGACCGGCGTTAGCATGAGATGGGACATTGATGTGGCAATCCGAGGACTTCGACGGGCCCGGGTACTGTTCATGTTTACCTTGCACATCGAGGGTGTCACAGTCAACCTGACTTGTAGATCGCAGGCTAGCCAGCAACATGTCTGCAGGCGCCGCCATGGTCAGAAGACTTGGGAGATATTATTGCGAGAGAAGGGTCAGTTTCGACACCAGACCCGGGCAAGAGAGAAGATGAGTGTGGTTCGAAGGTTGGGATGACCGAACGAGGTGATGTGATGTGAGGTTGTCTTATTTGCATGCTTCGTTTTGAAGATGGTGCTGCAATGGCGGCGAGAACCCCGCACCGCACCGCACTCCAGCTCCATCTAGTCTTTGCGCCGGCCGGGTCAAGCGAGCAGACAATGTTAAGCGGTACAAGTGTGAAGGTGTCGGGTAAATCAGTCAGAGTTGTATGTAGGAACAGACGGACGGTCAAGTATTCTGCCATCGACTTCCGTACACATTGTGCCGTTCCATACTTGGCCGCGTGTCCAAGAAACGTGGGGTCCCCATGTTCGCACCTGGGGTACCTGGTGTTGGTGTTGTTATTGCTGCTGCTATACATTAACATAGGTAGGATCGATCACCAAGGAACAATCCTGTTGACATTTTGGTCTGCTATTACTCAGTAACTTGTGCGTGTGGTAGTGTGGTCTGATGAGGTAGGTGAGGCAGGTTATTTCCACATGTCTGGCGGTATCGTCCCTACTAACAGCAGCTACCTAACTGATGATACCTCTACTATCCGTACGGAGTACGTATGCTGCATATGATACCTAGATACTACATAGTAAGGTGGTATGTAGTAGGGCAGGGCAGGCCCGCTCGAGCAGCTCACTGCGGAGCTTGCTTGGTCATGTGCTGTTCGGAATCTGGACCTCTCTCTTCCTCAAACTGCGTGTCCGAATACTGCATAATTAGTCGGCCCAGCATCAGCATGTCTTATTTCCGTTTGCTCGAGGAAGGGCGAAGCGCCATGTGTGGATGCGGCGCCTGCACGTCGCTGGGACACTGTATTTTGGAGCACGTCGCATCAGCCATTTGCATGGTGCACGCACTGTACGGAGTCGTAGGCTGCATACTCGAATACCGACCTGCTCCGATATGTACGTATCAAAAGGAAGCAGACCGTTTAGGGACTCATCTGCTTTCTTGCATTACATGGCACACTTACCCGACACAAACAGACAGAGAAGCGTATCCACGTCCATTTCCATGGCCAGAGCGAAGAGCAACGACATACCTCACCCCGTCATCTCTGCTTTGTTCAGCCCGTCTGTCGTTCAAAGCGCTTTCACTTACACTCAACATAACAGCAAGCAAGGGGAGCCATTGAGGCCAGGTTGGCCCAGTCCGTTGGCAGCAACTGCACAACCAGTCTGGTTTCCAAAGTTGCTGGCTTGCTTGAAAGCCATCTCTTTGTCTCTTTGTGTTGTTTGCTTGGACCGCCTTACGGTATGTACCCTTCCCATCCTTTGCTACATGACCTAGGATGTTGAATGCGAAAGCCATCTATCCGGAGCCGATTACGGAGGCTTCAACCGTTACATGGCTTGATTGATGGTCGACCCCTAACCTCTCAACCCTCACTGTCGACCGTTCCATTGTTCGGTTTGTCTCTTGAAGTCTACGCGGTCGCTGCTCGTAACATGGCCGCTACATCTAGTAGCTCTGAGGCCGCCGATCGTACAACCTTCTGTCATCATGACGCGAAACCCGAACCGACTCTTGCATCAAACAACAGTCATGACAGTTTGACACAATGGCCATTCATGTAGAAATCAATCGTCTTTTGGGGACAGCAGTCTAAAGGAGAGGATGAGCCACAAAGAACAACCTTCTCCCTGTGGCTCCTGTGCCACGCAGTACACCATGTTGATGGCCATGTCAAAGCCAGGAAGCATGCGTAGGGCATTGACTTCAGTCCCTGTTGCTTTCCAATGTAAAGAGACCTCCCAAAAGGAAACATCACGTAAACGAACCTTCTTTGTCACCGTTCTTTGCATATCAGAGACGTCTTTCTCGCAACTTTTCTTGTGTCGGTCTCTCCAATACAGCTAGCTAGCCACGATTTCGTCTTGTTCAATTCAACTCGGTATTTCTTCCTCTTTTTTTCCTGGCAGTTCCCTTTTTGTCCCGGATCAGATAATCCGTGGGCTGACCTCTTCCTGTCGCGTATTCTTTCCTCACGCCATGCCGGAACCTTCTGCCATGGTCATTGGGCCGTTGGAGCGGTACAACCCTCTCATCAAGCCGACCGACGAGTCTTGGGCGGCCGTTGTGGACAAGTTCAGGCGCCTACTCGCTCGACCCTCTGTTCGAGTTCAGGACATCTTGGACGACCACTTCACACCGCACGAACGTAACCTGTTCTTGCCTGCTTCCGAGCCGCCAAGTCTGAGAGATTGCCAGCGGGACAACACCAAAAGATACGAGGCCCTGCTTGGGGGCAGGTTCAAAGGCCATGTTCCGACCTTGGCATCCAAGTTTGCAATGCTGTACTTTGGTCTTCCCGTCGAGCCCATCCTGTCCGAGTATTCCTCTCTGAGCACCTCCGGCCCCGATTTCGACGATGGCGACGACGTCCACCATGTCGAAGCCCGCCCGCCGCTCCACTTTCTCACGGCCCACGACCGGAGAAACTTTGGTCACGATTCCATGAAAGGTCAGAAGCCTCCCGGACAATGTCGCTCCTGAGGCTAGACTTTGATACTAAACCCGGGTTTGTTCTCATGTAGGAAACGAAGCCGAGTTCTCCACTATCCCTGTGTCGACCACTCAACTCCGGGATCCTCCCAACAACGAGAGTGGGGTCATGAGTCTTCGAGGAGGTGGCCCAGCCGATGATGGCGACGATGAAGACATGTCCGAGCATGCCTTTGATCCAGCCAGTTACTTAGAACCAGGAAAGCTGCTCCCGACTATACCGGAAACATTCAAGAGCGACAATGTCTCCAGCAACGATGCTGGTCAAGCCGGATCTCCGTCTCTGCCTCTACCATGGATTCAGCCTGGCTCCCAGCCTCAAGGCCCGCCTGGCATCCCAGGCCAACACAAGTCTTTTCCTTTCATCTTGTCCTCGAAAACTGCTGCTGGGCATCCTCTCGCATCCAATATGCCTTCCAACCTAGGCAACGCGTTCCAAACTCCTGTCACCGCCGTTCCCCAGAACGCCGCAACGAACACTGGACCTAGGGCAACTTCCAGTCTCCAGAACTCGGCCCTGACACCATCTCTGCGTTTCTCTGCTAATACCCCTGGGAACAACCGACCCTGGCAGCCTTTCGGCAGCACTGGCACGAATCCAGCCGGACCATCTATCCTGGCCAGCGGCGTAGGCCCAAACAACAGCAACGCACACGGTACACGCAGCATACCGGGTGTTCAAGGAAGCCAAGGAGCCCAAGGAAGCCAAGGAGCCCAAGTAAGTCTTGGAGCGCAAGGAAGTCATGGAGTCCAAGGGGCCCAGGGAGCCCAGGGAGCCCAGGGAGCCCAAGGAAACCCTACGCTTCAAAACGTTCCCAGCGACAATTTCGACCCGTCTTATGGCCAGTGGGAGCTGTACGGAAAACCGCCCTCGTACCCCTCTCCGGCTGCCGGGTCGATTCGCTTGTATGGATATCAAGGCCAAGTATCGTTCAAACCCGGCGATAAGTCCAGTTTCGAGTCTGCCGCCAGAAAGCTTCTCTCCCTAAGACTGGGAGAGAGGGGCGTAATGGTCATTGGGCACATCGACAGCAAGTCCAGGAGGGTCCTGCGCTCCCTGGAGGCCACCTTGCCCCTCAGCATGGACCATGAGGTGGTTCACCATCTCGAGGAACACGCCGAGCTGAAAAGGGATTACGTGTGGTTCGTCCATCTCCCAGGCGAAGTCACGCCGACGGAGTGGCAGCCAAGGCCCGCTGATTTCAAATTCACCCACTGCATGTTGAGCCGCGTTGATGGCGAGGGTCGAGGGGATGTCGCCTACTACGAGATGCCCGATCGCAAAGTCTTCTTCGGGGCCATGATGCCGGGTTATGAAGTTCCTGAAATGAAGCCGTGGCCAGCGAACCAGTACATGCCGTTCCTGAGGACCGCACAAGGGGTCTTGACGGGCTTGCCGGACACGCCAGGAGGCCACCACAGCGACGTCATCATCACAGGCAGGACGACACTGTCGGCACGGTTTGCAAAACAATGGTACGGAGGACTCGAGATTGACCATACGCTCTGGAACTTGATGCATCCGCATATCAACAACGACGCACTCATCACTGTAGAGGCCATCCCCTTGGCTCATGAGGACATCATTTTCTACCTCGCTGGGAGTGTCAACTCGAAAGAAACTCTCGGCTACCGAGAATATCGTCGGCGGCGCGACACAAACGACCCTTACGCTTCCGTCTTGCCTCAGATTGAACAACTGACCAGGGCCGCGTTCGTCCCGGAGAACACCTCCACGTACCGCATCTGGCGCGGAGACGATTTTTTCGACAGCTCCGTCTTGTATCCTTCCGGGAGTCGCAGACCGGTCCAGTGGAACCGGGCGCACCCGATCCAAGCAGCCCAAGACCGAGACGCAATCTCCCACTTCATCGAAGATGCTGTTGCGGACGGGACTGGTTCGTGTCGGTTCTTCGTCCTCCAGGCTGTCGACAGAAACAATGTGTGCAAAATATTTGCACCCGGGAGGACGGACAGATATGACGAATTCGACGTGGATTCTTCCGATATGGGAACGTTCAAGAGCAAGGTAAGCACGCTTTACAAAGGTCATTCGACTATCCATTATGAGCCAGACAAGGACTCCGTCCTCCTCGAGCCCCAGGTAGCATCGAATGTTACGGATGCATGGAACTCAGCGCCGTTTCTTCTCAGAGCCAACGCACAGAACCAAGAACTGGCCATGGTACGAAGACTCATCTCAGCGCCCACCGTGAGGGCCACTGTTTTGAAGAACGACGGCGCCGACTTTGGTAAGAGAGCTTCTTGACTCCTCGCAACAATCCGACAAAGCAGCTGCTAACGACTGTCCGTACGTCTAGTGAAGCAGCTTCAACAGAGACACAGCCAGGATCAAGAGAAATGGGGCCCTCGCTATGGCGAGGTATCCCGGTTTCGCCAGGAGATGGGTCTGACGCCTCTCCATAAACCAGCCAGTGCGCACGTTGAACCCAAGCCGAGGCTTTCCAGCGGTGAGAACCGACAGCGACCAGCTCCTCGACCAGAACATACGAGAAAGGATCCTCGTACAGAAACCTGGTCAAAGCAGCCGAGTGTGTTTAGCAGGGAAATATACAACCCGTCAATTCCCATCAACGCGCCGCCGGCGGAGCAGATCATGCGAACCGGAGGGAGTCGCGTACCGATGGTGATCAAGAACGTCCTCACGCCGACAGAACAACAGAAACTCCAGGAAGACTTCTGGACAGTACGCGGCATGATGTTGGATCGAATAAACAAATGTCCGTACGAGACTTGTCGCTTCACCTATCGCATGGACGAGGAGAGCAAGCTTCTGCAGCATGTGGAAAGAGAGCACGTCGGCGACAAGTGCCCATGGTGCAGCGTTCAGCTTTTTGCGCACTGGTCCGACGGGCAAAGGAGTGAGCATTTCAGGGACAAGCATGCGGACGTCTTCAGGAGAATTCTCAAAGAAGCGTCCAAGCCTGACGCCGCATCTTCCGGCACAGTTCGTCGAGCAACCAAGGCCTTACTCCCTCGATCGTCTTCCACTGCTGTATCCCCCTTCAAAATCGTGGAGCGAGTCGGACCGTCAGCTGGACCGCTTCCCAAACCCAGTCAACCCGCAAGGGCCAACAAAAAGGAGAGCGAGTACCGGTACTGTGACCGATGCGGTCGCGATCACCAGATCTTGACGGACAAGGACGAACGTAACCACCACGACCATCGATGTGTTCCTCTGGCGGAAGCTTCCGGACGATGTACATTTTGCGAGACATGCGGCGACTTTGTCTGGAACAGCAAAGAAGACGCCAGCGCCCTCGCACCTTACGACGAGTTTCCACACCGGTGCCGAGGGACGTCTCACGCCAAGAAGCCGCACTGCACAAAGTGCGGCTTCTCGTTGAAGAAACTCTCTGACGAAAACATTGACAGACACCGTGAGAATTGCAAGGGCTTTTCTGGTGACATGGGGTGTTTCTGCCCGTATTGCCAGGCCAGCTTCGTTGAGAATGATGTGAAAAGTTCGGTGCAAGACATCAAGTATCACGTAAAAAGCTGCGGCGAGAAAGGAGCGACAAACTTGACGCCTTTCGACATGTACCGGGAGGACTTTTGGAGGGATACGGAGCTGCCATCGGATGCCCTCTATCTAGGAGAGGACGCCATCAGAAGACTTGCGATGCGTCAAAGGAGCCCTCACGTCCCAACACGCAGGCTGACCTATCCTCTGGCCTGGCACGACAAGCCTGGTCCTGTCCCGGTTCAGGACCCTCCGGCCGAATGCACCAGAATGGGGTGCCGTGAGCCCCTCTTTGGACTTACGCCGTCGGAAGTGCTGGCTCACTACGAGAACAAACACGGAGAGATGCCTCTGAAGAAGTGCCCGCTCTGCCAGCTATCATTCCAAAGACCCAAGGAGGTGCGGGAGGCGCAACCCGAGCTCGGTGAGTGGGAAGAGAGACGGTTTCAAGTAGCCCACATGGAATGTCACGTCCATGGGCTCTGGGACGTTCTCCAGTCTCAGGGTCCGATGCCGTCCCTGACGCTCCAAGAACCGTTCTATCCTGGCCACAGCCTTTGGGATCCGGACAACGAAAAAGCCCTGGACCGGCGCGACAAACGATGCCCACACTTTGACAAGTGCGGTGCCATGGTGGGTTTTATGAACCAGAAGCAATGGAACCAGCACATGGAGACGGCCCACGGCGAACAGGACTTTGAGTTGGTCCCCAACGTAGACGTCGCGCAAATGCTGAGTGACGCAAGGGTAGATCGGATGAAGCAGAGGATGGCCGAAGGGAAGAAGCCCATACCAGGCGCCTACAATGGTCCTGGCGAGCAGCCGGAGAAACAGAGGCGACCATCATCGCCATCCCGGTCTCATCAGGAGGATCGCCGAGACGACGTCGCAATGACCGACGCTCCCGCAGAGCCCGAGAAAGAAACAGGAACAGGGGAGGGCAGCGTGTCGAACGCAGGGCCAAAGCCTTCTCAACCAACAGAAGGCGATCATGGTGGACCAGAAGCAAACAACCAACCGAAGCCATCCGGCCCAAAGAAGAACAACAACAGTAAAACCAACAAGAAGCCTGCAAAACCAAAGTCGAAGCCGAAGCCGAAGTTCAAGAAGAAACGGACGGCCGGGGCGGCTCCCAAAACGGTTGCTAAACAGAGTGGCAAGCCAAGCAGCAGCAGCGCCACTCAAGTGGAATACACCCCCGACGACGATATGTACTGTTCGAGATGCTTCCGAAAGGCGCCCAAGACCGGCGGCAAGTTGGCGAAAAATGACCCAGACAGGCAAACTCAAGTAAACGTAAGTTGACGTGAAGAAGCAATCGCCTTGAGGAAGTATTGACATTGAGTCTTGCGTCAGGCCCACACAGATCCCCATCGCAGTTGTCGGATTCAGGCGCAGGCGGGATCTATCGACTACGACGAGAACGGTGACCCGGTGCTGCCCAGTAGGGTGGGCTGGATTTACAGACCTAGCGGGAACATCACCTTCACGCAGCTCAGAGACTCTTTCACAAAGACTTATCCTGGGCTAGAAAAGACCATGTGCCCCACAGATGGGAACCTGGCAAGGCGTACCAACGGCTGGCAGCACGACCCGAATAACGAGTCAAACGAGGAATACTGGGGAGCAGCGTTCCCTCCTGAAGACGATGACGAAGACGAAGGCATCGACAATGATGACGACGATGACGCCGAGGGGGAATACGAGGACGGGGGTGAAGAGGAAGACGAAGAAGACGAAGAAAAGAACGAGGGCGAGGATGAGGCAGAAGAACACATTGAGAATGAAGGTGGCGTTGACCAGGACTATGGAGAGGACGCCAACGACAGTGGTACAAAAGACGGTGCTGACGACGACGACGATCAGACGGCTGGGGCTCCCAAGGACGACGATTCGGACAACGATGGCGATGGCGATGACGATGGACACGGTGGACACGGTGGACGCGGTGGAAACGGTGTGAACAAGCAGCGGACGAGGAGACGTCAACAATGGAAAGGACCCGGGTTGCCCCACGACCCATCATTCCGCGATGACGAAGAGACCAATGAACATAGCGGCGACGACCTGCCAGTGGTTACGGAGAGTGAAAGTGAGTTAAGCAACAGCAGCAAGCGCAAACTCGGTGATGTGGATGGGCAACCGGCGCAGAAAGCAGACGGCGGTGGTGCAAGACAGTCGAAGAGGCCGCGGTTTACGGCAGGAGGAGGAGAAGAGCCGACGAAGTGAGAGAAGCTGAGGGAGCATCAAGCTGGCGACGAGTGAGCACCACTTCAACTACAAACAAGAACAGTTGATAATGCCGCTTTGGTATGTTGTCTAGGAGTCAGCGAGGGTTGCGAGAGTAACGTGAAGAGGCTCTCAAGCTGGCCGACGACTTGGAATCTGACAGTATTACGATAACTTGGGTGTCAATTTGCCCTGTTCAGTGTTCAGGCCATCGAGGCTTACGAGTAGACGTGAGAGGTGTCACCGAGGTTGGAGAGATGACAGACAAACGACGTGTTGTTTACTATGTAAAACAGAGGTTCGTTGAATTATTAGTGGCAGGAAAAGTTGCCAGCAGAAATCATTGATCATCTGTACAGTATCACACTGACACTTGAGCTTCGGGCTGCGACGGCTTTTGGCGACCATATGAGAGCATGCTCACTTCGTCGGCGGCAAACATCGGCGTCTTGGGCATTGACCTTCAGACCACACCACACGTATGGACAAGACTGACGGCATCGCGCGTTTCTCGGTTTACCGTCGGCTAAAGCTCAAGCTCGAGTGGCAGTGTTTTCTTATAGAAAGCAGCTGCCGTACCTGCACCCGTTGGTCCCAAAGACCAACAAAACGTCTGACAAGACGGCGTCGACATGAAGGAGCAAGTCCCAATTGCCCAGATTGTCGAGTGTTAATACATCTTTTCCTTTTTTTTGGGGGGGCCGTCTTAGCTAAGACGCCAATCGATATTCATCACATGACCTGCTTGGACTTTGGAATAGCTTAGGTAAGTAAGTGTCTTGATGGGGTAGCACCTGCCTGAGGCGCTAAGATGCACTACTTGTACAGCAACTCAATGCACTGCATAATATCTGGCATAACTGTATCGCACACATGCAAAGGATGCACAACCCCGGGTTAACCTTATGAACAAGCTCTTCTCTCCCCACCCACTCAAAGGACCACCCAACAGCCACTGACCACTAATCGACACTTCCAAACAATCACGCCATCGCCCTTGTCAATCACATCTTTCGTCCAAGCTCCACACCAGAGCCGCGCTTTCGACGTTCCCGCGTCGTCTACCATCAAATCGAAGCCCATCTCGCCCATTCTTGAGCTCAAATCTCCCGATGCAAGCCCCGAGGCGTCTGTTTAGCGAGCTGCGACAGCTTTCGGCCAGGCGGCCCGTTCCTCCTCCTCGTCTGTTGCTGTCGCAAGCCTACCGGCACACCCCAGCCGCGAGCCTGAGCCTCCATCTCCATCTCCATCTCCATCTCCGCCTCCTCCATGCGTCTCCTGCTGCCTGCTCAAGGCACATCCGGCCGACATCCGCCTCTTCCTCCGGCTGCGAGTCGAAATCCAAGTCCAAGACGGAGGAGGGCCCCCGCGAGCGTCGCCGCAGGGCCCCCGTTGCCGTCCGCACCCTCCTCGCTAGTGGCGGTCTGCTCTCCCTCTTCATTGGCCTCTCGGAGCCCTTCAATATCCCCCAGCAAGGCGACGTCGACGCTTCCGGCTCGGTGCCTTCCACTGACGGCACCGACGAGACCGACGACCGCGACCCATCTCTCCCTCGCTTCCGCCTGACCGAAATCCGCAAGCACGACGCCAAGTCTAGCACACCCTGGGTTACACACGGTGACAAGGTCTACGACATAACCGAATGGATCGAAGCTCACCCTGGAGGTGATGTCATTCTCCGTGCCGCTGGTGCCAGCATCGAGCCTTACTGGGATATCTTCACCATTCACAAGTCGCCCCACGTCCGCGACATTCTCAACCAGTATCTGATCGGTTTCATTGACAATGCCGACCTCGTCGACGGCAAGCCCGCTGCCCAGGAGATAGAGGACCCTTTCAAGCACGATCCAAACCGCGACCCCAGGCTCATCACCCTGACCCCCAAGCCTCGCAATGCCGAGACCCCAGTCGAAGCCCTGTCGGATAGCTATCTCACTCCCAATGAGCTCTTTTACGTCCGCAACCATATGTGGGTTCCCCAGGTTGACGACACCTCGGACTACACCCTCAAGATCGAGCTCCTCGACGGTTCCGTCAAGGAGTACACCCTCCACGATCTCAAGACCAAGTTCAAGCCCTCCACCATCGTGGCCGTTCTCCAGTGCTCTGGCAACCGCCGGAGCGACATGACCCGCAATGCCCGAAAGACAAATGGCCTTCAATGGAATGTCGGCGCCATCTCTTGCGCCGAATGGCAGGGTGTAAAGCTGTCAGACGTTCTTGCCGACGCCGGACTTCCTGTTCACGAAGCAATGACTGGAGACACCGAGGCAAAGCACATCCAGTTCTCTGCCCTCGAAGCCTACGGCGCGTCTATTCCCATCGAATCTGCTCTGGACCCCCGTGGTGACGTGCTTCTGGCCTACTCCATGAATGGCGAACCCCTACCGCGAGATCACGGCTTTCCTCTACGTGCCCTCGTACCCGGGCATGTTGCTGCCCGCTCTGTCAAGTGGCTGAACCAGATCACCATCTCGGACGAGGAGAGCCACAGCCAGTGGCAGCGCAAGGACTACAAATGTTTCGGGCCCAACGAGACGAGCCCCGACTGGGACCGCGCCGCTGCAATCCAGGAAATGCCCATCACCAGCGCCATCACTACTGTGAGACTGGGTGATTGGGCAGTTCCCGCCGAGGCCTCGCTTGCGGATGGCGTTTCTCGCGCCCGTCGTCAGGCTTCTTTGCAGGGATACGCATACTCCGGTGGCGGCCGCAAAATCGTGCGAGTTGATGTGAGCGTGGACAATGGCAAGACCTGGGACCAGGCCGAGCTCCTCGAGGAGCCTGGGGTTCCGCAAAAGGCTGGCCGCAAGACATGGGCGTGGAAGCGTTGGCGCTACGACGGCCTTGTCCCGCTCACCGAGCCCGGTGAAGGGGAGAAAAAGTGCACAACCCTGTTGGTCAAGGCCACGGACGAGGCCTACAACTCTCAGCCCGAGAGCTACGCCGCCATCTTCAACCAGCGCGGCAACCTGGCCAACGCGTGGCATCGCCTCAAAATCTGCTCCGATTGCGCGCAGCAGCCCTCGCAGCTTCCGAGGCTGGGTAATGGCAAGCAGCGCACGGTCGAGAATAAGCCATAAGCAAGAGGAGGAATTGTTGATGGAGTAAAAGTAGAAGTATAAATCATCGAGAGCATTGGCGTAGCGTCGTTGGTCTGTTGTGGCCAGTATGGAGACCGACCTGGAGGAGCGGCATTTCCTTTTTATTAGCACAGGCGCATGCTGGAGGCGTTGTTGAGCGTGGGCGCGACCTCTTGTTGTTTCGCTTTTGTTTGTTCTACTTTCAACTACCTTTCGCGGGTCAAGTTCGATTTTAAACCAGTAGCCCCGTCAACCGGATGGGCTTTCCAAGTCGCTTGTTCTTTTATCCATTCTGTACCGCAGGCTGATCAGTGTCATCGACGCGAAGCAATCAAGAGATTAGTCGTTTGAACATGTGGCGATAGACTCCATCTGTTCTAAAGTACACAGCTAGGTCAAACCCGTCAGGCCCCGGCTGTCGTCGCCCCATCTATGCTCTAAAACCCCCGTAGCCGACGTAGAAGTACAGTGTTGGTGCGCCTCTGACTAGCCGCAAATCTACTCATCGTCCTCATCCTCGTTGTCGGTGAAGTACTCAAACTCCCCAGGCTGCGGTGCCTCTTCATCTCCCTCTTCGTCCTCGTCGACAGCGGTCAAGACACCAGCTGCTGCCGCCGCACCGCCGCTCTCCGACACACCGCCAAACTCGCCTCGCCTCTGTCGGCCCAGGAGCTCACTAAGATCGTTCAGCGAGCGGAGGTCCCCGGCGTTGCCTCTGAAGGCCTGGCTGAGCAGGTTCTGTTGCTGCCTGGCCAGCCCTGCCGACGAACCGCCAGCATTGCTCTGACCGGCGACTGGTGCCTTTTCCGTTGTCACCTTCTTGAGCTTCTCCTCGACGAGCGACTTCTCCTCATCTGGCTGAGTGTCCTGCAACAAGAGGGGTCCTCCGGTAGGCTGCTCACGGTTAGTCAACCGTCAGGACCCAATGGCGCACGCGAGATCCGACATACCTTCTTCACAGGCTTGTAACGACCTGACGGGAAGCTGATGAACTTGAGCTGCCCAGGGAGCACGCGCGACATGTTCTCCATTTCGTAGCCGACCTTCTCTTTTTCCGTCTTCTTCTTGGTGTCCGCTGGAGCCACCGAGGCCTCCTTCTCAACGGCCTCGCCTTCCTTCTTTTCCTTGCCATCGTCCTTGCCCTCGTCCTTCTTCTCGTCAACATCCATCTTGTCCGAGACGGTCGGCTTGGCGGACGAGTCAATATCCATGCTTTCACGCCTTTGGGCGCGCTCCTTCTTCTGCGCTCGCCTTTTGGCCTGTGCGGTCGTGGAGAGAATAGCAGTAGCGACCATGGTAGGGCCCTCTTCGGCCTTGACCTCCTGCTCCGGAGGGTAGTCGAAGAGGCTCGGTCGGGTGGCGCAGTGGAACTTGAAGCTAGGGATCTCGAGGTCGTGGTCGAGACCGATGATTGAAGTGGGAGAAAAGGCCAGCGAGAGGAAGTGGGTGAAGGGGAACCAGTACCAGTACTGGGTGAAAACGGCCATACCGACGATGCCGGCCATGTTCAGGTTGCCGGTTTGGGTCTGGAGACCAATGGTGCAGTTGCGGCCACCCGCATCTATGATGCCCAGTGCCAGCGAAGCACCGAACTTGGTCATGGCATCTTCATGACGGTCCCCAACGACCTTCTTCAACGTCTTGCGGATGGAGGCCACCTTGGGGTTCATGACCTCGTTCTGCTGAATCATGATCATGGCGAGAGAAATAAGAGCACCCTGGCGGACAAAGTCGGTGGGGTCCTTCATCATGGGTTCGAGTAGATCGATGGCCTCGTCGAGACCAGTGCCAGCGCAAGAGATACCCAAAGCCATGGCGGAGCCATAACGGACGTGGGGATTGTATGACTCGGAGAGCAACTCAACCATGCGAGGCACGCTGCCCGGCTTGCGGAACAGAATGAAGCCCAAACTCATGACGGCGATGCGGCGGACGTCATCGTTTACGTCGCTGACGGCGATGTGCAGCAGCTTGCGGATGGCCTTGTTGCTGCCGGTGCCGCAATAGGCGAGGGCGACGGTCATGATACCACCGTACCGGAGAGTCGGGTCGGGGTCGTTCAAAAGGCCTTCGATCATGGCATCGGCGCCTTCTTGACGGCCGTACATGATGAGGGCCATGCCGATCGCGAGACCCCGCACAATCTTCTCGTGAGTCGTCTCGTGGGCGTAGGTAATCATATCCTCAAGAGCGCGCACGTTGCCGGTGCCCAGCATGATGAGACCCATGGCGAGACCGACGGCTTCGCCATTCAAGGCGGAGTCGGCAAAGAGAACGGTGCGCAGGTTGTCAAAGATCTCCTCGGAGCCGGTTCCCATGCCGGCAATACCTAGACCAAGGGCGCCGCCGTGCTGAATGACTTCTTCCTCCGCAGAGTTGAACTGAGTCTTGAGGTATTCAAGCGCGTCGGCACCGTGGTTGGCATGAATTAGGCCGTACGCGTAGAGGGCACCGCCCTGGCTGAAGATAGAACCGCTGCTCAAGCCGCTCTGGCGGGGCAAGTAAGGCTCGAGAAGCTTCCGAGATTGCGTCAGGTTGCCGCGATGAATGACACCGAGGGCAGCAGTCGCCGTGAACTTTGACCAGTTGACGGCTTTGCCAAGCCACTCGAGATTGTCGCGGAAAAACTTGTCGTTCGTGGTACCCTGGTTCATGAAGGCGTTGCAAAATGTAACTGCTGTATGAAAAATGGAGTTGCGGCCTTCCAAACTGTCCCTGACCTTGTTCAGGATGCTCAGGTCGGTGCGGTTGTTGCGGTAGAGGAATTCGAGGTTGAGTTGAATCGTCTTGCTACCGTCCAGAATAGAACGAATGTTTTTGTACACCTTGGCGAAATTTTCGGGGACGTCTTCCTCGGACGACTGCTGGTTCTCAAGCAGAGGCTCCTCCTCGGTCGCATCAGCTGCCGGGGCCTTCGTAGGCTCGCCGGAGGGAAGAGAGTTGATGATCTTGCCCAAGAACTCTTGCGTGCCATTGTCATAGAGATCGAAAGCGATCTGGTAAGCGTTGGCGGTCGAGTTGGGGTCATCGTTGGTGATGAGTTGGCGAAGCATACGCGAGGCCTCCTCGTCGGAGCTGAGATAGACGACGCACTTGGCGATGGCAAAGTAGTCGGGATTGGGGATCTCGTTCAGCAGGTCGAGAATGAGACGCAGGATCTCTGTACGGAAACTCCTCTCCTGGACGATATCCATGCAAATGCTGAGGACGTACTCCATAAGCCCTTCGGCGGGACCTTGGGCGTCAGGGGATTTGCCCTTTGCCTTCTTCTCGTCGTCGCTCGCACGCTTGATGACGCGGCGCAGGACCTCAAGGTTCTTGGCCTCGACAGCAATGCCGACTACCTGGCGGTATCTACCGTCTTTGAGGCAGGCCTCGAACAGGCGCTCGACGACGCGCTGCAAGGCGAGCTGGGTAGCTTGGTCGCCAATGGGAGCGATAGAGGCAGAGCGGCCCTCCTTGACGGGCTGGAATGTAGGATCAAGGATGGTGTTGTCGGTAGAGACTCGGGAGAGCAGCGACTTGGATGGGAGAGTGGTCTGAGAGAA
The DNA here is from genome assembly GCA_004366825.1 of Colletotrichum spinosum. Lineage (NCBI taxonomy): Eukaryota > Fungi > Ascomycota > Sordariomycetes > Glomerellales > Glomerellaceae > Colletotrichum > Colletotrichum spinosum. The sequence continues at coordinate 184,248 of QAPG01000052.1, read as the reverse complement.
TGGAGTGGTTGGAGAGATGAGGGCAGAACCGTCGGCGGTACCGGTCGCGAAAGTCGTGGCGAGGGCGGGCAATGAGTTGTCGTTTTTGGGAGACTTGGGGGCGGTGTGCTGAGCAGAAGAGACGGCGATGTACTGGTCGACACACTTGGAGATAATTGTTTCCTCGAATTCGCCGGGAGCATCGAGCTTGAAGAGATCGCCAGCAGCCAGGGCAAACGTCATGCTCTCATTGTAGGCCTGCAGATGGTAGTAGACCTTGGCGAGGACGAGGGCGGCCAGCTGGCGTTGGGGGAAAGTGTCATCTTCGTATAGAGCTTCGCTAGAAGAAGGAGAAGGAAGGATCAGCGCGAGGACAATCAGGACGGCGATGGTGGCATGGGCATCGATTCAACAGCTCGGCGGAGGTGGAGAGGGCACGAGAGGGGCAGACTTACATTTGGCTCAGAGCACCAGCAACTTCGGTCCAGACGGTATCGATGTCGTCGTTGAGAGTCTGGAGGGCGAAGACCTTGAGGTCATGCTCCTCGTCAGCAAGGAAGCCCAGGACTCCGGTAGCTGATACCAGGCCAGGCATTGTGGAAGCTTCTCTCGACGAAGGTCGAAGGCAAGACGGTGATACGCGACTGACGTGCTCTTCGCAAAGAGACCAAAACTCGAGGGTGAATCGTGACAGGCGCAGATTCTGAGAGATGGGATGAGGCTGGTTTGGGGGCTGTTGAGAGCTCCGAAGAGGCGAGCTGGCGAAGGTTTTGGTGGTGGAAGATGGACACCGGAATGCAACACGTCCTTGGTGGTTAGGTGAGGTAGGTACTGACTGACTGACGGTAGCGGCAGAGCATCCACGTCAGGCAGGTCTGCCTGCCTCGCCTCATCTGGCCTGTGCGCGGGTACGTACCTTGAGGCGCTCTTCCTCGATTACCTAAGGCGACCTATTTGGCTTAGCTTGCCTTTATGGCTAGCTCTCACCTGTCCTACCTAAGGTAGGTAGCTGAGCAGCTAGCTTGGTTTACTGCTCAGTCATCATGGCAGGTAGGGGCAGTTAAGGAAGGCAGGCGTATCCGTAGTTTTGTACAGAAATACCCATGCAATTTCAAGGCTGACGATGTTTTCAATTCAAGATATTTCTGCCAGTACTCGTCTGGGGCAGTTGGACCTAGCAACCTCTTAATTAGGTGTCTACAAGACTCGCTCCGGTCAATACCAGCAACCAAGGGTGAGAATGAGGCAGCAGGCGTGAGGCTGAGATGGAGAGTGAGCTCAAGATGCGGATGGAATATCCAGAAGCTAAAAGTGAGGGAAAAAAGGGTTGCGAGCACGCCCTTGCCATTGGTGCGCGACCAATTATGTCCATCGTTTCTTTCTCTATGCAAAATCTCCCCCGTTCCTGCAACGCAACTACCGGGAGGACAAGATGATTTCTTCCCGATATCTTCTATGAAACCTGCCTTCTCTTGTCTTGTGCATTGCCAACGTACCTGTGAAATACTTACGCATGATTTGGGGCGCATGTGAAGATGGAGATGTATTTCTCTAACGATACTCAAGCACCTGAAATGCATTACCTTACGAGGTACCTACTCAGCTACTTAGCTGCCTGTCTCTGCGTCCGCCTCTGTGTTTGTCATGTCGACCCACGACCACTAACCACTCTAGAATGATGCTGATGCATATTGATTTCGACACGCGACACCAGAGTTGATCTGGAGACGACGACAACCAGCACCAGCACCAGAATCGACTCCAGATTCAGCTCGGTAAAACAAAAACACCAGACGCGAAGCTGGACCGTTTTCTAAGTCTCGTAAATCACGATGCAGAATACACCAGCAAATCATCAATCGCTAGGACTCTCCAAGCCCACGAGCTACCTTAGGTAGCTGTGAAGTAGGTACCTACTCCGTCAGGTACCCTGCTTACAGTAAGGTAAGGTAGGTACGCTGAAGTAGCTACCTGTCCCATACCAATCCCATCCATCCCATCTTCTGCATAAGTTATCTCTCCTCCTTCTCCTCCTCCACCATCAACCACGATTACGACGCCCAACTCGCGACGCCTCGCCTCCCCACAAGCTCCGTCCGTTGCCTTGCCTCACCCAACTTGGGTAGCCGTAGTAGTGTATCGACTCTCCCAGATCTCATCTCCTGTCTTGTCCGTTAGATTGAAGGCCAGATATCTCTCGAGAGTCGCCGTCGCAATACGCAATCGACATCGCCATCGCAAAAACCTAGTGCTATCGCCGTCATTTTCTTCGCTTGCCGACATCATATTCAATCTCGTCTTTCTTCGATCCCGAACACACCCCTCTACCCAGGTATTCGCCGCCTACCTTGATTCGCCGTCTCGCGCGTCATCTCGTGTCGTATCCTCGATCGTCGCCATCCGCCATCTTCCAAAAAAAAAAAAAAAAGGCTCAGTACCATACTCGTCCTGTACCGAACCCTGCGAATTTCGAGTCTCTCGAAAGCACCGCTCTCGTCAAGCGCATGCTTTGCTAGGCTGTATCTTGCCTGTGATCTTCTGCAATCCCAACCTCTCCGGATTCCGACTGCGACTACGACTGCGATTGCGACTCCGATTCCGATACCTCGGCTGCCATCAATTGCTACCTGGCCATGACAACCTGATGAAGTCGTCGACCTGTTTTCCACCTCATCGTAATACCGCCTTTGTCGAGAGTCGACATCCCTTGCGCACATCCCCCTTGGAGCACCCACCAACTACATACCAACTCCGCCTTCGCACGCCGCGCACATGACCAGTTGGCATTGACCTGGTGAAGCTGAAACTTTGCGTATCCCACGCGAAGACGGGCGGAGCGCTGGGCCGGACGGACTAGACAAAGACAAATTTACATTGGCCGGCACTGCGCGCCCGCAGCCCTCGTCATGGACTTGCGAAGCTTGATAAATAATCCCGCGGACGACGCGAATGCGAGAGCCACTGCCGCGGCGGCGGCGGCAGCAGCAGCAGCAGCATCATCATCATCCCCCGTTTCTCAACCACTTGCGCACAAAAGTCCATATCAGCAGCAGCAGCAGCAGCAGCAACAACAACATATTCAGCAGCATGGTCAGCAGCATCCGCAGCAGCATCCGCAGCAGCATCCGCAGCAGCATCCGCAGCAGCACCCGCCGCAGCATCTGCAGCAACATCCATCGCAACGCCCTCAACAACTGGGTCATCCGCATCCCCAGCAACATGCGCAACAGCCGGCCCCGAGGACGCCTTCGCAGGCAGCAACCGCGTACGCTTTTAGGGAATCTGCCTATACACATGCCGGGCACTCATCGCCGGGCAAACCGCCCGCCCCGCAAGAGTATGCGGTTCATGCTCAGGCTTCAGCTCCGTCGTATCCTCCACAGTCGCCGTATCAGACCCCGGGTCCGTACCCTGGCAGACCGGCACCGCCGCCGCTCCAAGCTGGCACGCCTGGTTCTTACGCCGACCCGCGATCTCCTCAGAGTGCCTCGATGCCAGGACCTTCGCCGTATCGTCAAACACCGACGTCCTCGGTGAGCGGGCCTGCCGGCGGTTATCCTTTCCCTCCAACGGGTCCACCTCAAGAGGTTGCCAGCCCTGTGCAACGGCACCAATATCCGCCATCAGCTGCCTATCCTCCGAGAGACGGCTATCCTCACCCGACTGGTGCGACCATGTCTCCTTATTCAGCAAAACCACAATCGCTACCACAGCAACATCATCATCTTCAGCAGCAGCAGCAGCAGCAGCAGCCGCCGCATTCCCATCCTCAGCAGCACCGAGAACCGCAGCATCGAGAACCGCAGCACATGCCCCAGACGCCCCCAATTGGCACTCCTGGGGGTGCCCACCAATATCTACATCAACGATCACAGTCAACACATTCAACCCCGACTCCTACTTCTGCGCATAGCCAGCAGCATCCGCAACATCACGTTCAGGCCTATCCCCACGGCAGTCCTGTCGTGGCGACGCACCAGCCCCCTGAGGCCAGCAGACAGCGCTCACAACCTCCTACCCCACTGGGCCCGCCCCAGACCGGGCCTCGCCAGTCATCCACTGTACCGGCACCGGCACCCAGCTTTGCGCAACCACAAAGTCCCTATCAACAAAGGCTGTCTGCTGCCCACCTAGCCCAAGCCCAAGCCCAAGCCACACCTCCACCGCCCCTACCTCGCCAGCCCAGCTCACACAGCACCCACGAACGAAGATCGTTGTCGCATAGCGTGCACAGCGAACGCGAAAGAAGTGTCAGTGTGAGCCCAAAGACCCGAGTTCCGAGTTTGCCGAGCAGCGTCGGTGGCCCTATCGAACCCGAACCTCAACCCCGACCGCAGCCCAGCGTTGCCGCCATGATCGATCCCGAACGCGAACGTGCCGCAACGCCCGCAAAAAGAAAGCTTGCTGATCGCGACTTGAGTCCGCAAGAGCTCGAGAGGAAAGAGTCCCGGCCTCCACCTGCCGAGGTCAATGGCGGCCCTACCTTGTCTCGCTCCCCAGTCGCGCAGCGCAGGAAGAAAATTCACACCACTGCCCCCATCTGGGCTCAGCAATGGAATGCTCGCGAAGGCAAAAGATTGAAGTTGGCCAACTTTGAGCTGCAAAAACGAGGTCCCCCACATGTCAATGGCAGACCCGAGCCCAAGCAGGAGACCAACACCAGCCGCCACACATCGCCAGAAGCTGCGCGGTCTGTCCCACCACCAGTGCAGGAACCCAAGGCCGACAATCTCCTTGGGCCTTGGGAAGAAAGCATCCTCGGGACTCGCCCCTACGAAGAGCTTTCAAGACAGGTGGCCGACTTCCTATTCAGTAACATAATACAGCATCGCGTCTTCAACGAGATCTCAAGTCAACGCGACGTAGAGTACGAAATTGAGGCCAAACTGGGCGTTCTCATCGACAGAGACACCAACGATCGCGTCGACAGAGCAATCGCCTCCGAGTGCATCCTGTTTGATAACGGTCGCTTGGCATTCAAGAGCAGCATGACCGAGGTTAGCCGCAGACCGATCTGCCCACACCCGCCAAATTTGCTGACAACACTTCTTTTCCTAGGCCATGCACAAAGCTTACAACGACTTTCTCAATGACCTGGTCGTTGAGACCGATCCGCGCAACCCAATACGTCGCAACCGGGTCCAGATTCACTACAAGCATCGTCGAGAGATCGACAAGTTCTACGAGCTGCCTATGGCACTACATAATACCCTGCCTAGTTGCATCAGAGAGTTATTGCCTCCCAGGCGGCCGGTCAAGGTGCGCGTTACCTACGACATGAAGACGCAGCAAGTCCTGGCAAAGATTGTCAAGGCACGAATAGCCGACTTGCACATACACTTTCCTAGAAGCCTACTTGACTGTCGAATCAGCATTAACCTGGAAATGGCGTGGGACGGTTCCGTGGAGGAACTGGAGCGGGCGGCGGTCGGGCACGGCGAGAAATTCCCAGACCGCAACAAGGACCGTCTCAGCTATAAGCAAAACAATTATCAGATCGACTTGACGCAAGTCACGCAGATGAAGCCGGGACCTGGCGTAAGTTGACATTGGTACAAGGGACAGCATCAAGCTGCTAACGAAGCCACAGAATTCTCAGCGGATGGACAAAGAGCACGAGCTCGAAATCGAAATGTCCTCAGGCATTCTTCTTGACCAACAACGCCGCGCCATGGCCTCGGAGCCCCATCAATACCCACAGCTCGTTGAGGGCTTCGTCGACAATGTGCGGGTTCTCACGCGCAAAATTGCCGAACTGCTCGAGAAGCAAAGGGGCTGACGCTAGGAAGTGGAAGATTTTAGGGGACTGTGTATTTTGGGTATGGGCGGTTCGGGATACCAAAGCAAAATCTGGGGTGCGTCCGGCGTCAACAATTACGGCGGTTGGTTCCGTGGATTGCTTCAACCATCGATACTTGTATCATACTATGCATCGCATGTCTGGCATTGGAGTCAAGGCTGCCTTGGTTACCACATTAATACTGGCGCGCGGGCCAAGTCAAACAAAAAAAGCTTTGATTGCCGCAACTCGACGATGCTCCGTCACAGCAAAGATACTCAGTCACTCCCGCTCCAGGGGGGCATTATCCATAGGCAATGGTCAGCTGGGGTCGATGAGCGAAATCCTTGCGAAATCCTTGCGAAATCCTGGCGAAATCCTTGCGAGATCCCTGCGGATTTCGAAAGAGTGAGCAGTAAACCAGAAACAATGGCCACACTTATTCCTCATGTTACGTACGAGGGGTCAAAGACACTGATCCAAGCAAAGCAGTGTCCAACCTTGTTCGAAATTGGGGGTATATATGCTGTAGATGTAACGAAACACTCCCAAAGATTAATCGCTTTTCAATCGCCTTTCGTCTCGATAGCCCTGCGGCTCAAGCCAGCTTTTCATCTCCTTTGGAAGAGCCGCTGTGGCCGGCGGGCTGTATGTCCTCCGAGTCGGCTCCGCGCGCGCTGTCGCCTCCGTTGACATCCTTGGGGCCGACGACGTCGGCGGGAGGGGGTACGCCGCATCCTTCGGTGTCTTCGATCTCCTCGTCGAGAGTCAAGTTGAGGAGCATGCACACAAAGGCAGTGATGGCGAAGCCGGTCTCCATGATGAGCACGAGGGCGTCCATGAAGCCGCGGAGACCGCGATTGTCGCCGGCGTAGGTGAAGACATTGTCAAAGTAGGTGGGCACGAGTGTAGCGCCGTAGCCGAGGGTCAAGCCGGCCGTGAGAATGAAGCGGTTGCGGCGATTGAACGGCACGCCCTTGGTGATGATGGCCATACCGGAGACGGCAACGGCAGTGAAGAGGAAGGACGTCATACCGCCGAGCACGGAGGAGGGGATGGCGACGAGAGAGGCTGCGAACTTTGCAAATATGCCCATGATGATGAGGAAGAAGCAACTAAGAGACCAAAGTGTCAGTGGCGAAGCCCAAGATGTGAATGGGACATGGACATGAGAGACGGAGGGCGCAGGCCGAGCTTACCAACAATATCCGGCACTGCGGTTGGCACATCGCGTGAGGGCAATGACGCCGTTGTTCTGGGCGAACTGGAGAAGCACTAGTCAGCTCCACTTGGACACGGAATGGGATCAAGCCTCGGTGCGAGAAAGACTCACGGTCGTCATGGGGGTGATGGTCATCAGCGCGGCCAGGACACCGTTGATGCCATCGGCCAAAACGCCGCCCTGAATTCGAGACTCGAACAGACGGCCCTCAACCTCGAGACGAGACACATCGCAAGTAGCAGTGATGTCTCCGATGGCTTCGGTAGCACATATTATGTAAACAGCGAGCAATGGCCTGGCATAGAAGGTCAGCTGGAAGTCCAGACGGGTTCAACACCGAGTGAGTCGGGGTCACGTACAAGATCAAAGGGCCGTACAAGGTCAAGGGGAAGCGATGGACCCAGATAAAGGAGACTGCGGGAGCGCTGTCGATGCCGGAGCGATCAAAGTACCCGCAAGCGGCAGCAATGATACACCCTGCGGGTTGTCAGAAACTCAATGGACAGTAGAAGTGGATTTGTCTGAGCTGCCCAGACTCACCAACGAGGAGACCAATGACTACCGAGGTCGACTTCATGATGGGGGCGCCGAAGCGCTCACAGAGAATAATGGTGATGAAGACGGAGAAGCCGAGACCCAGATACTCGGCAGAGCCCCAGGGCAGAGCATGAGGAGCCGAGATGTTGGGACAACGAGCGAAGAAGTCGGAGGTTGGACTGGCGCAAGGTCCGGAGCCTCCCATCCAGTTTTGAAAGCCGCTCTCGACAAGGTGGATTCCGATGAGCATGACTGGCGACAGCAGATCAGCAAATGGCATTTCGCGCGGCGATTGGATACCGTCTTCTCTGGGGCTCTTACCGGTAGGGCCTGTGACTATGGGCGGAAAGATGCGCAGCATCACCTTGGTGGGCATGAAGCTGATGAGGATTTCGATCAGGGCACAAAGAGCACTTGAACCGATGATGGCGCCGTAGCCGTCTGGGCACGGCAGCTTGGACCCATCGGCATCTACCGGACAGAAGCCATTGGCGTACATCTGGTTAAGGGCGCCTTGGGCAACGGGAATGATGGCGAAGGAGATGCCAACGACAGAGATGAGACCAGTACCGATGTAGTATCTAAGAAGGTGTAGACAGACTCATGAGCGGACTGTAGACGGCAAACAATGAACAGAGCGTGGCGGAAGCGACTCACTGGGTCTTGATTATGTGAAACCTGGTTATTTGGATCATGGACAGCAGACCCGAGACGATGAGGGCGGTAGAGACGAGATACTGCTGCTGGTCTTGAGTGAGATTGGCACCAGACGCACCACTCAGCAGGATGGGCGGAGTGATGATGCCGGCCAACATGGCGAGAGCATGTTGGAAACCTAAGAGCAGGGCCAGAAGGGTGGGCATGCGGTCGTTCAGGCCAAAAAAGGGCGCAGCTTGACGGGACTTTCTCATGAAGGGGAGGTTCGGGCGGAATAAGAAGGCATAATCGTAGTCGCCGATGAGGCCCTGTTTCGTGAAGAACCTATGCCGGACGCCTCGCAGACGATCCCCCATGGACCGCTTGGGAGACGGCTGGGGGACGATTTGGGCTGGGCCTTGGTCTTCGTCCATCTTGTTCTTGCTGTTGTTGTCGTCGTAGTCCGTTATCAAAACTGAATTAGGACGTCGCTCTGGCGTTGGCAGTCCTCGGCTTCAGCTCTGGTGAGAGCCGCTGATGACTAGGGACGCTTCGCAAATCGGACAACTGCGAGTTCACCCTACGTGGTGGACGTTGACCCGACCTCGATGGCAGTCCGTGGCTGTCGGAGCTGGCGAGAATCTCGTTGACGACGACAGCAATGAAGACAACGACGAATATCCACGAATAAACAAGACGCGAGTTCGTGATGTGGACCTCACTTTATATATGAAAGCCCGACTCAGTGGCATGTGGTCGTCACAGTGCCTTCCACGGAAGATACGTATACAAGTATGTGCCACTGATCGGAAAGGTGGTTGTAGTACCTTACCTGAACCAGATGCGACCACCAGAGGAGGATGTATTATTGTCGGGCAGCCAACATGGGGGAGATGCTCTTAGTTGATGGCATCGAGCAATTAGCTTTACTCACGTCCTTATCAGCGGGATAAGCAGCTGCGAAGGACGTGTCGTGAATGGCTGGCGATAATGGTCAAAAATCCAGCAAGAAACAAAGAATCTAGTCCTCAGTGGGGCACAGTCTACAAAGTGGTATGTACTTGTTGGCCCAAGGAACGGTACCTCCAGATACCTAGGTCAATTCCTTCGGCCACCGTGGTTATCGGTTGACGGCGATTATTCCGCCTTCTTCAATACTACGATAGCCCGACAGACCGATCATGGACAGTCCCTCATGCTTCATTCGGCATCCAAGGCATTTATCTGGTTGTTATTCAATGGTAAGAGATGATGGCAAAGTGTGTGTGCAATATCCGAGTTTGATGTTCTACTGAGCACTAGTATACAGGTCAGAGACTAGGTACTTACCTTAGCCGGGAGTTAGAAAGTACTCAGGCACGGAGTACTCGTGGCTACTTCGAGCCGACTACCTGAGCAGACCAACATCACAGCATCCTTTGCCCATCGATGCATCACTCAGCTGCAGCAGAGACTCGTGGCATCACCGCTCTACGTCGAGATACTTCTCTACCTCCCGCGCAGATGGCATTCTGCTTCGACGCAGAGGGGGGAGGGAGGTCTCGGTAGAGTGTGGGGGAGCTCCCCGGCACACCTCGACTCCCGTGGATGGACATTGCCGCAACTTCACCAAGTTCACCTGCCTCCCTGTCGGCCACATCCTGCTGCTGGATTCCACGTCCCAACTTTCGACATGCGGCGACCTGCGAGGTGAGACGTGGCGGACGGCTTCTGAACGGCCTTGGACTGTCGAAGCACAGGCAACGCCATCATCATCATCATCATCATCATCATCATCATCATCGCCTGTCTATTATTACTTGGGGAGCTGAGGGTCGTGCCATTCCGCCGTTGCAGTGCTTCTACTACTATACCACTACCTGGAATGACACTCGATTCCATCGAGGCGTTCAATAAAAGAGCATATCTCCAAAGGTCTCCGATGGGAGCGGTTCCTGGTCATCCACAAACCCTCCTCTGGCCGGGTGTGTGTTGGTCAGCAAACCTTCTGCTGAAGCCTGGTGTCGCCTCACTTGAACGAAAGATGATGGGCAGATATTACGCCGCGAGCGACATGACATTTCACGACACCAAGCAGGACGGGTTGGTTTGAGACGTTGATACACAGTACACGCTACCAACCCGGCCAGATAAGACCGGGCTGGACAAGGGCCCAGAGCTACCCAAGACCCAAGAAGATGCATGCCGGCAACGGGCAGAGATAAGAACTCATCCCAAACGAGTCAAGCATGGGTTCCCGGTCGGATGGAGGCGCCGATAACCGACCGCGCCATTGGTCCAGCTGCCAGCCGACACTCGGAGATGCTGTAATGCGGCGACGGCAGGGAGGCCGGCAGAGATGCCCTCCATTGAGTCTGTCACTCTGTGCCGTTCATTTCACCCTCCCACATCCTTTACCTAGCACCGGCGAACTCCGCCTGCCGTAGCATCGTCCAAGATTGTCTAGGCATGATAACGCGCAACTCCCCAGGTACCGACGGCTTCTGGCGAGTGCCTGAGCTCCAGTCTTGTCGTCATTGACAGGAATCTTGACCAGCCTACCATTACGGCGATTTCAATCATCACCAGGCTTCAACTTACTGTGGCATTGCCCAGCAGCGTTCGAATTGCCTTCACAGCTCAGTCTGGCTATGGTTAGCGCGGCGTGGAAGGGAGCGTCAACAGCACGATGACAGCAATATCGTTTATCCGGTTGGAAATAGTAGTGTCACTTCTATCTAGACCATGTTCTAGAACTAACGAAAACCTGTCTTGACATCCTTCAGAACCAGCGGCCTTCTGGGCTTATATTATGCTCGTCGACCAACTGCCTGCGCCCGGTCACCCTATCCGGACCAAGCTACATACAACGTCGGAGTCAATTCTATACAAAAACAACATCGTTCTCATGTCTTCCAACAACTGCCCCAGAGCCCTGCTTCGTCTCTCCGAAGAGGGCCGAAGCGAATAAAGCGCTGCTGACAGCCAAGTGCTGGTCCCAGACGACGCTTCGCCGCCGCCATCCAAACCCTTCAGTAATCATCCCGCATCCCTCGGACAACTTCTTGCTGGGATTCGTGCCGTGCTTGGTGATACTCGTTCAACTGCCGCCGCCTAGCCTCCTGGACTAACCCAAGATGCCCCTTGTGCTTGCTCTTCAGACACAGGCTGAGCTCAGCTACTGTCCGAGACTTGCACTTGCACATGTTGGGCACCCCCCCGAACAACTCGCGTGCCCCAGGGGTTGGAAAGTCTATGCTGATACGTCGGACGTCCTTCCATACCGCGGCAGCGTATGCCCTCTCTCCTCTGCGGCCGAGAGCCAACTTGGCGAGGTTCCAGTCCATGTCTCCATCGCTGCTCTCGAAGCGCCGCGCCAGAAGCTCCTGTGTTCCGCGCTTCTGCTCCACAGATGCGATGCGGCAAGAGGCGCCGTCTCGCCCTGATCGTCGACAGTTGCACCGGTCAGCGTTGACCGCCGTCTCCTCGTCAATCTCCACCGTCACCAGAGCCAGCTTCTTCGTCGCGCGGTTCTGAGTGAAGAACACCATCATCGGGTTCGGCGGTCTTCGATGTACCGTTCCGGTTGTGTGACCGCCAATGTTGACCGTCACCGTGTGGGCTTCGCTTTTGCCCGAACTATGGTTGGACGGCGACGTTGTCGTGGAAACGTTACTCGACACGCTGAATGTTCGATCGGGGCGGCTGTTGGTGGTCGAGAAGGATGATGCTCTCGGAGGCGACGCCCATGTGCCCGGGAACAAGTTGGATGACCGAGGGCTAGACGGAGAGGTCGACATGGCCACTTGGCGACTACTGTTGGGAGGAGCTGAGCTTGCCATCTGGCTCGACGAACCGACTGGCCGCCTTGGGATGGACATGGGCGGTCGGAATCCGGGGGTGTTAGGACCGCTCAGTATTGGAGCGGACGTCACAGATGCAACACGCGTCGGAGAAGCAGCTTGCGGAGGTAAGTTGCCCCAATGCATGGGCGAGACGGTTTCCGTTGGGCTTCTCGTGAAGAACTCTGGCGCATCAAACACGCTGCGGAGCGTGCTCTGCCTCGAGTTGGAGTCGTATGCCGACGACGCCACGGACGCAGATCTGCCGGGCGCGTCATCCTTCATTGAGGCTTCGTTGCTCGTCACCAGTTGACCGTCGAGCTGGGCAGGAACCCAGAGCTGTATGCAAGCATCCTCCTCGACGGCGCCGTTGCGTCCAGAGACAATAAATGTAACTGTGGCATTGTATCTTGACACAAAGAGTCAACGTGTCTATCCATATGCGCAGGACAGGAAAGCCTTACTGGTTATACCTGTCAAAGACCTTGAACCCGGTTACGCCTTGTTGGAACTTGACGAGGTCTTTCAGTCCTGTAAAGGCCAAGTTGGCCAGCCTCTCATCCTTCTGCAAGGTCACATCCAGGGCTCCTGACTTCGAAGGCACTGCGTATAGCGGCTTCAAGATGACAGAAGTGATGTCAAAGTCGATAGTCTCGGCTATTGTCGAAATGTTAGATGGGTGAAAGCACGGCAGGTGGCAGCCAATATGGTGGTGGAAACACCGAGGTTGACGAGGAAGTGAGAGAAGAGGACGGATCAGAACTGGCACACTTACCTCGACGTCGAGCCGACTTGGTCGCTCCCAGCTCCTCACCCGAGATGTTTACTCTGAATCGTCTGCCATCTGCATCCATTCGGCGCAGCAGCTGCAGCTTTCTCTGCACCTTGGCACCGGAACCTTGAAGCGGACTGAAGAGGCAAATGGTGTTAGCAAGACAACAGACAGATGCCGAGATTGAACGAGGCCTATGAGCGTACACATCAAGGACTTGCTCCATCAGAGCATCTTTGGTGACCACGTCCAGGAGTTGCGGTGGCTCTCTCTCGGGCCAGATTTCGAGCATATCGGCGGTCAGCAGCCCGTCCAGGCTGGGCTGCACGAGGTCATCTTCGAATCGGGCACATTGTGCAGATAGATCCTGTCGTTTTATCAGCCCTCCCCTCGGCCGCTTCAGAATTGGTATCGAGCGTATACTCACATTTTCCAGTTCTTTCACATAAGAGGGCCAGTGTGAGACATCAGGCAGCCGTTGGCTTTGGAGGGTGTTTTTGATGCGCTGTTTGAGCCAAATACATTTCAGCAAGTTGACAAACTGCCGCACTGGTGGTATCTTGTTCTCGACGAGGATGCCCATGGGCGCAAAGCTGAAGGTGGACTTGTTAAAGTAAATGACGAAGGCGTCGGTCATTTCTTGAAGACTGGGGCTTGGGTCTTCCTCCGGCCGGTCTCTCCAGGCCCGTTCTAGGCCATTGGAGACGCTTATTGGTATCTCCAAGCTGTGAGGCTCCCGAGCTTGCTGGTTCAGAGCTTGCTCGAGGTCTGGCACCAAGACGCCGATCAGGCGGCGAAGGTCTACATGTACTGCTTGTATCTGATTGACCAGGTCTTGACGAAGTCTTTGTATGTCTTCACGTACGCGACACAAGAGGTCGCTGGAGTCTGTCAGAGTCGAGGGAGGATTCAAGAGGCAAGTCGAACCGGAGAGACTCACATTTCAAAGGGTTTCAAAACATGGAGGACCTTTGCGTTGTGAAGAGCTATCCGCGCGCGTAGTCGGTCCGTGGTGGGGGCGACGAGAACGTTCCATTCTATGTTCCTGAGCGGGCCGCTGCTGATGCTATAACGATGATTGTTGTCGAGCAGCTGCGCACATTCGGTCAGGGTCTCCCTGTAGTCTCCAATGATTTCTCCCAGGGACGAGGAGTCCCATCGCAGAGACCCTTGGTAAGCGCCGCCCTGACGGAGCGAGCACTCGGCTTGGTCCACTACGCGGCCGAGGATGTCGAGATTCCGAGCCAGATTCTTGACGTCGCGACCGAATTCTGCATATTGCCGAGCTGGAACGCAGTCAGTGGGCTGAGCCTTCACTCGTCATACCATCCAAAGGCGGAACAGGCAGTCGGATCAAGAGAGGAAAAGCCAGACTGCGGCCTCTGCCGGTCGAGTAACATGTGCGCAACCCGGTCTGGAGCATGATAGTATGCGGCAGAATGACTCGAGGCCAACTTTGATATGGAGATGAACTCACTTGCGTTGAAGTCGTTTTCCCAGCCGAACCTATACACATCCCTGAGGCAGAGTCAACTCGGTCAACCTCAAGGACACTCATCCGTCGCTGGATTGACGGAATACCCACCAGGCAAGTTTACTAAAGTTGATCACATCGCCCAACTGTATTGCACCGGCCATTTGTAAAAGTCGCCAAGGCGAGAAGAGAGAAGATGCCCTTCTGTCTAACACGCCTTATGACAGGAACTTATGACGTGAGATGGGGTCAAACGGCGCGTAGTAGACGGACGATGCGACACGATTGAGGGGGAGGAACGTCTGGAGATGAAAAGAGACTGGTCTCGGGGTAGATGTATGCAGCTGGTGTGAGATGAGGGTGAGTGCGAGCATGAGCAAGAAGGCTGTAAGCACCACCAGTTCGTCGATATCGTGCGAGGGAGCACCAGACAAGACGATACGGTCGTCACTGGGAATGTAGCATTGGCAACCAGTGCTGGGAATAGGAAAGCCAGGTAGATACCAGCACATACGGATTCAGACAAGAGACAGAGAGAGAGAGAGAGAGAGAAACAGAGACAGTGAGAGCGCCAAGTCGACAGATGACCAACGAGAAACAAGAACAAGACTCGGGGAGGGTGGGAAGGATTGTGAGTCCGTCTCTCTGTTGTCCCCAGCTCACTGTCTCTCTCTCTCTCTCTCACTCTTCCTCTTTCTCCCGCACATACAAACCCACATACTTCCGTACACAAGCTCGCACACCATACCCTATCTTCCTACACCCTTCGGTAGCTTCAGGGAAGCACGAGATGCAGGCTGTGCCGAGAGATAGTGGTTGCCTCGTTCCTATCTCGGTACTCATACCATGCAGGCGACTGCAGCATAGAGGCGTGGCAATGTCTTGTTCACCTCCTTGCCGCGGCTGCTGCCTGTAGCATCGTCGTCGTCGGCAGACAGCTCAGCGACCCAGACGTTGAACTTGTGCGCGATGGACAGTTTGCTCGACCGAGCTTGACTGTCGAAACCATTGCTTCATTCAGAAGGTCGAGGTGCAGACTCCCGCCACCTCTCAGCCTTGCGACGGTAGACCCTCATACATGCCATATGCGTTACATGAAAAGCTACGAGCTAGCTTCCACATGCATTACTCTGGTTGGCTGTCCGTGTCGACAAGTACCTAGCTCAAACGACTGCCGTCACTTTTCCTACCACCACCAGATGAGACCTCACCCCGACTGAGAGGTACAGCGGAGCTTTCCAACCTCCCCGTCAGCACTCAATAGCCAGCACAGAGGAGAAGTCGCGTTGGGCAGTGAAGCGCAAGGTGTCACGAGGTCTTACTTACCCGAGACAAAATACTGCGTATACTGCGTACCTACCAGCAAGTCTATGGAGGCGTCCAATCTGAATCGTTTCCGGTCCACCACCTCTCTCCCACCATACCATGCAGCACTGCGGCGGCGCAACGCTTGCTAGCCATTGCTAGTCGTGATAAGGGAGAGACGACAAGGGTTCAGGGAGGGGGGGGATGGGATGGGACAGGTTGCACTACACTAGCATCGTTGGGATGAACCGACATGGGTGGACGCAGGTCAGCAATAAGCGACTTGGGATCTAGCCTCTACTGAACTCTACAAGTAAACATGCATTGAAAGCTGCGCAGCTGAATGTGTGCTGCGCATCTGTATACTCTATCTACGCAGCATTCGAATCCGTATATCCCTGAAGACTTATAACGCATTGGGCTTTCGGTGTCAAATACGTCGTGGTGTGGACGTAGGCGTCTGATATTACCCTTCAACCACGAAAGCAACAGCTCAGCTACGGCGTACGGTAGGTGTAACCTGCTCTCAAGACCCCTGGGCCTTGATCTGCATCAGCTCTTCTCCGTGCGGGAAGGCTGGTGGCGGTGGCAGTGACTGGGACATTGTCAACTACAACTGGTCGAAGCCTGAGTCCTCACTCTCCCCCAGCTGCCGCTCTCGAACCACCGGCAGGCTTCCCATTTGCTCTCGCTTGCTGAGACCTATCAGAGTCCCGTCATCCGAGACCAGCACATTGCCAATGTGGACACCTGCGAATTAACCATCAACGTGGCTGTCGTGCAAGAGAGTGAAAGAGGAAGAGAGAGAGAGAGTGTGTGTGTGAGAGAGACACTGGGCAGAGCCTCGGCGACGCATCCCTACTCCAGAATCTGGCTGAAGAGAGAGAGAGAGGACATCACACGCGACCGAACATATCCTTCTATTCCGCAAGTGTGCGAACCATGCAAGGCAGATTTCGAGACGAGGCTGTCGGGTGTCCAAATGACTCTACCGAGTGCTCGTTCCGGCTTAGCCAGCGCCTTTTCTCGGCATGCCTGCATGCGATTGCTGCATCCTCGGGCGATGGTGGTTTTGCCTGCTTTCTTCGTGGCTCTCACCCTGGCTCCCTTGGTTCGCGCCCCAGATGGTCATTGTTCGAGGCTGCTGTCCTTGACCGCGTGCTATGTATGGTATGAGCTGCATGCCAAATGGCATGCCACACCTGCTTGTCAGAGGCTGGGGGGGGGACCGCCATACTTAATGATCGAGCCCACCCTTTGTAGCCTGTTTCTGCCATGTACGCTGATAGATGTGATGCCCCCTTGACTTCGCGGATGCCGATGCGTAGCCGGTCGTTATCATTCCCACTACACTACGGAATAACCTTACCGGTTTGACGTCGACCGAGTCGAGGTTCGTTTTTTGGTGGAAAATGAATGGGCATCACAACTCGGCTGGAGCTTACTCGGCCGGCATTTATCAAGAGCCTCGGACTGCCGACGATGATTCGAGCCACAGTGATATTGAAGACATCTTTGCAGGTTTACCAGACGACAGCAATGGCATCGTCACTCACGCCCCGAGAGAAGGCTTTCGTTTGGGGTACTTTGACGTCTGCTGCCTCGTCATTAACCGCATGATAGGTGCCTTCACCCCACCCCATGTTCGATCCGACGACGTCTTTGCAGAGAGATGAAAGGGGTGCTAACGTTTAGACGATAGGGACGGGCATCTTCATGTCTCCCAGGCGAGTCATGAGAGGCACCGGCAGCGTGGGTGCAAGCCTGCTCTTCTGGCTCGCTGGCTTCGTGTACTGTCTTTGCGGCACCCACGTCTACATAGAATACGGCCTCAACGTCCCTCGGTATGTCATCGACGGCGTCGAGCAGAGTGTACCACGTTCAGGTGAGTAAGCTCAGACCGCGACTTTCCCAGAGCCTTCCGTTTGAGACCCGTGAGTGTTGACGTCCACGAGGCGGTGATCTCGTTTACCTCCAGTATGTCTATCGCAAGCCTGCGTTGCGCAAAAACACCCTGTTGCTCTCGACCTGCATCTTTGGCCTCTCCTTCATCGTTCTGGGCAACATGGCCGGCAATAGCATTCACTTTGCCCTGCGGGTGCTCGAAGCAGCTGGCCACGAGAATCCAGAGAACGGGCCAGTGCGAGGCATCGCTCTCGCCGTGGCTATATTCGCATGCATCGTCCATGCCATCAGCAGGCGATTCGGTATCCTACTCAACAACTTCCTCGCTGTCGTCAAAATCATGATCATGCTCCTGATCATAGTCACGGCCGTCGTCGTCGGCGCGGGCGGTTTCCCAAAGACCGCCAACGTCATCGACCAGAACACGTCTCCCAAGACCTCCTTCACGGGCGGCTCGTCGGAAGCGAATGGGTATGCCCAGGCGTTCCTGGCCATCATCTTCACCTTCTCTGGCTTCGAACAGCCCAACTACGTTCTCGGGGAAATCAGCCGACCGCGAAAGAAGTTCCCCATCGCCATGGGCGCAGGCGTCGGCACCGTCGTGATCCTCTACCTGGCCGTCAACATATGCTACATGGTCGTCGTGCCCAAAGACGTGCAAATGGAAGCCAACGTTGCGCAGATGTTCTTTGAGCTCACTTTTGGGAAGCTGGGCTCCGACGACAAGACTGGATCGCGCATATTCAATGCTCTCCTTGCCATCTCTTCCATGGGTAACATCATCGTCATGGTAAGTATGCAGGCGTGGCGCCAATCTTCCTGTGCCTTCAAAGACAATGTCAACACGCGGCTAACACCATCCTAGACGTACACGGCTGCTCGTGTCAAGCAGGAAATCGCCAAAGAGGTGAGGCTCCCACCCATGCACATGATCAACTGGCACCGACGCCGTGAGACTGGGACGAAGACTGACTGATACTCATTATTGTTGCTTTTGCAGGGTATCCTTCCATGGCCCAAGTTCTTCGCCCAGAATACGGACCTGAGTCTGGGTCGCCTTCTCCGATGGTTTCAGAAGAGAGGAATCTTCAAATCGCTTCTGAGGATCCGCTGGTTCTCGCCGGAGCATCACAGCGAGAAGACACCGGTTGGAGCTTTGATTCTCCACCTCGTCAGCTGTATAATTCTCATCTTTGCCACCTCCGGCGTCGAACCCGAATCGGCATACACCGTCCTTACTTCGCTGAGCGCCTATGTCGTGAATGCCTTCATCGGCACTTTCCTTGGCCTAGGTATACTCATCTTGCGATTCCGAGGCCCTCCTGCCACACTCACCGACGACGATGCTTCGACACACGGCCAGCCTGCCTCTTCTCCTTCGTCCTGGGCCGAGCTGACCGGGAAACACTTCCGCCCCTTCCTGTCGGTATTCTGTGCCGTCGTGTACACCTGCGGCGGTTTGTACCCCGTCATCACCAATTGGGTCCCTCCATCAGGGTCTCTCAAGGCAACGTTGGACCCTTGGTGGCTAGTTCCGACGGTTTCGTGGATCATCATCTCCCTCGGAGGCGCCTGGTTCGTTGGATTCGTGCTCGTGGCGAGGTACCAGGAGAGAAAGCATCACCGTGTCTTCGTCGTCGAGAAGAAGCCAGAGTTTGAAGCAGCCGATGGTAGCGGCCGAGGTCCGGAAGCTGGCAATGGAAATGGTACTGGCAATGGCGGCGGCGGCGGCGGCGACTTGATACAGGTTCACGAGACCGTGTACCTAAGTTGGGTCGGCAAAGAGGCGCTGCGGTCCAGACGGCCCGTATTCGACGAACCCAAGCAGCCCGAGGACTCTGTGGCCGAAGTGCCAGCGTCGCCATATGCTGGTACCGGCTTTGCGCCGTATGGCGAGGGCCGAGGGATGGTGCCGGGACCGAGAGACTACAGATACTGAGCTTTGCGCTCCGTTTTCTGTCTATTAATTATGAATGGCGCACCTCTCTGTAGAAATTAGGCTCGAGCAGTCTCATCGTGTCGCGGCGATTAAATAGACCAACTTATTATTCATGTAAATTTTGGTATCTCTTGGCTGGCAACAATGATCTAGCCACCCACACGCCGACTTTCCTCTTCATGGTCTCGATTCCTCATTAGCTTTAGTTTACAGCCGTCTGATCAGGGTTCCTGCTCGACGATATTATCGAGCCTCGGCTGCAGTTGTGCGAGGGCAGAACGATCTTGCCCGTCGGGATTATAGGCACGGAAGACCTCGCCACGCATGAGTCTGCGCGGTGCCCGTCTCCCCGTGAACAGTTCGAACTGGGCGAATCCCTGCTCCGGTAACAGATCCAGGCCGTCCATGGTCACCCAGCCGCGATGCGAGGCCTGCCGTGCCTGGTTGAGGATGGGCGTGTCGAGCGTCTTGTAGCCGAGCTCGACGAGACAACCGCCTGTTGGGCTGGCGAGCCATGCCTGCGGTGCCACGAAGTTGGGCGCTGGCACGTCGCCGATGCTGTGAGTTGGGATGCAGGAGACGATCAGCGTTGGGAGCCTAAAGTCTTCAGGCCAGGGCTCGTCCAGGCTCTTGATGATGTGGAATCTGGTTTCCACGTCCGACGTGGCGCTAAGGAGCGGCAGGTTGCGCCGCTTCAACAGTCGCGTGAAGTGGCCGACCATCTTCTCGGCGTTTTCCAACGTCCTGTTGTAGACGACAATGTTCTTCACGCCTAGCTGCAGCATGCTGTACGTCGTGGCTCTGGCCATGCCACCGGCACCGATGACGAGGCCGCAGCTCGTCGGTCGTACGGCGTTTGCGGGAGACAAGCCTCTCCTCAAGCACGCTCTGATGCCGATCCAGTCCGTGTTCTCGCCGTAAAGCGCCCTGACAGGCCCGGCTCGGTTTCTGCAGTTGAACAGCTTCTCGTCTTCGGGTATGCTGCCGTCGGGATTCAGCCGCCGGACCGGGACGAGAGTGTTGACGGCGCCGATGGCTTGGGCGTGCCGGCTCAGCGAGTGCGTCAACGTGATGATTTCCACCTTGAAGGGCAAGCCCACGCTGGCGCCTGCGAAGCACGGGTCTTCGATCAGTTCTCGCAGGCCGTTCAGGGTCGGCGTCGAAAAGGGTCGGTAGACGTGGGGGATGCCGCAGGCTCGGAGCGCCGCGTTGTGCATGGCGGGCGAGAGACTGTACGAGACATGCGCGCCGAAGACGTACATCTTCATGGGGTCGAACAGGAACGAATTATATAGAGCCTGGGTCGCCTGGACCGCGGTCAAGCAGGGCTGATGGGGGTCATGCCTCGCGGCCATGGCCTCTGGCACGACGCTCGTGAGAACATGGTTCATGGCTGCCGAGTGCCGGCCGCGAGGCCCCGAGTTGTAAGCAATCAGAGGAATCTTGTGGCCAGTGATGGCGTCGACCAGGGCCTTGAGATGGTTCACATCAAAGTTGTCCTTGATGGAGGTGACGGGCTTGATTAGGCGCGCGAGATCACACCCCAGGCGCCGCGCCCTGTGATAATGCGACATCCAGAACGAGTCTCCCCAGGGAGGAGAGTCGGCAGCTGGTGTCAGATGGCCGATAATCTTTGCTCGTCTTTTCATGGAGATGATTTGCAGGAGCTGGTAGTCGGAGACACGAAGATCGAGGGTGAGGTACTCGGGGCACAATCGCAGGCCGTGGAGGATGTAGTCCATGTAAACCGAGTCGGACGAGTCTGGAAGGACAACATGGTAGATGAGAGGGACCACGGTGCTACGTCTGATGGAGCCGATGATTCTCGCAATGTCGGCTGCTCGTTCCGAGTCCAGCGCGGCCGCCGCTCCTGCACCAGAGATGCCGTCGACGACAATCTCGATGGCGTCGGCGCCCGTTTCCAGTTCCTCGATATCGACTTCGTTATTTAAAAGACTGGACAGTGGCACAGAGATGGCGTAGGTGAATCGGCGATCTTCAGTCGGTATGGAAGCCAGTGGGAAGGCAGATTCGATGAAGGGAATGGAGCCCTTGGGCAGCACGAGACTGAGGAACTTCAAGAAGTGTCTTTCGGCCCTCTTGAGGGTGAGATAGGGCGCCGGGGGCTTCTGTCCGCCTGCGTGTGATTCTATCCTTGCGGCGTCGGTCTCGACCCAAGGGTCGGCCGTCTCGGAGACGTTGAAGAACTCGAGATTGCTGCAGGTTCGGAAGATGGTGCTGCTCGCGGCCAGCAGATTCCTCGCCTTCTCCTCGTCTTCGATCTTGAGGTGTTCCTGGATGGCCTTGACGTCGCGTACGATGTGGACGACAGGATGGGTGCGGCAAAAGTCTCTGAGGAGCGTCTGCACGCCACGCTCCATCCAACTGCAGACAATCAAGAAGCCCTTCGAGTACTGGTCGAGGAGGTCCCGCAAGACGTCGGCCTGGCGGCGGTGACATTCGACTTGGCCGTGGGCCCTCTTGTAGGCGTAGCTCGTGAGGCCAGTGGCTTGCTGGAACACTTTTTCGCAGTCGATGGCTCGTCTTGCCATGGCGGTCGACGCAATAATTGCCAGCGTAGACTTGCCGGCGCCGCGAATACCGGCAAGGACAATGGAGGCGTCGGCAGGGAAGGGCGGGATCTCGTTGGGTAGGTGTGTGATGGGAGTCACTGGTCTCGTGACTGGTGTGTCGGGTCTTGAGCAAGCAGCCATGGAGTGTCTGCTACTGTTGGTTCGCGGGCTCTGAGGTTCCTTTGGCGAAGCATTGTAGCCGTAGCCGTTGCGGGAGTCGACACGGATGAACTTGGAGGGGTTTTCGACGTGATGTTTGCGTTCGGCATCATCGTCGTCCATGGCCGTGGCCACATACGACCGCTTCACTCCAGCAGTCGCCATAGCCATAGCCATAGCTCCTCAACCTGGCTATAGCAGTCGCTGGTGGGTTGAAGAGGGAGGCCAGGATGCATGCGCGACGCCGGTGTCAAGTTGAGAGAGATATGGAGAGAAAGTCCAGGCCAGCCAGAGGAATGGCGTCGTGTGTGGCGTGTCGCAGCGTAGGTGACGGGGTCCTGTCGTCTCGCAAGAGTCAATCGAGGTCACTCTGTCACTCTCCCCTCCCTCGCTCTCGGCGTCTCTTTCCCGGTTCTCTCAGTCAGTAAGTCGGTCACTTGAAGGAGTCAGATAATGCCAGCTGGAGCTTGGGTAGTCCTAACGAGTCGCGTCGAGTACACCGACCGAGGCGGGACCGCATAGCAGGTCATGGACATGGGCAATGGGCATCGAGGTGGGATTGACGGAGAGACAAATTCGAAGCCGTTTCCCATTTCCGGAGGTCGGCATCCAGCTTAGCCTGAAAGCCCCTCTCCCTTAGTTTACGCTCGGCCGGGTACTCTGGTAAAGATTTATCCAGCATATGATGTGTTAAGGCAGTACTTTAGTGAGCATCGTTCCGTTGACAGCTCAGCGTTGGGCTTGGGCGACTTTCCTGCTTTGCTCGCTGCTTTTTGTTATACCACAAAAATACGTAGCGAGATGCAGGTCTAGTGCCGTCATCAGTTGTGTATGTAACAAGAGAAAAGGTAACCGGAAAACCACGTGACGATGTACACGAATAATTATCAAGCCTCATGTTTTGTGGCTCGTACACGCATCGGGAAAGCACCAAGAAAGCTCGCCTCACGATGACCTCCACAAGTCTCGTACTAACACCCCGCATGTCGAGTCATCCGTACTTTGGTCCAAGCAGCCAATTAATGCAACCAGGATGCCAGCTGACCTTTGTTCTCAAACTCAACATGAGATCAAGCAAAACAACCTTGGAAGAGAGGGCGCTGCCTTCTGTCACTCCAGATCGACTGTGTTCGCCGTGAAGTTTACCCCAGGATTCAGGATTTTCCCCACCCCAGTCAGCGAGTGCGCCGGGAATCTTGGAGAAGCAGAGACGTCAATCCTGCTGCCGCTGCTGCTGCCGCTGCCGCTGCCGCTGCTGTATTGGGCGTTGCTGTCGCCGTCGACATTGCTTCGCTACTTGAGGCGATAGCTTCATCTCCGGCCCCTTCTCGCTCGCTGCGTCCTCACCTCTGTCCTCCCGCGCAGTTCGAATCGACCTCGACCACACGTACCTCACGCGCGCCCTCATGCCGTCTTCGGCGGCGTGAGCCATATGAGCTGCGCTGCGCTGCCTTGCCCCGAGGCATTCATTGACTGACTGACTGGAGAATGCCTTCCAAAAGAAAGGCCCAGGATGCCGAGACTAATGCTGCATCCACGTCTGCTCCTAAGCGCCAGCGAGTGTCGCGGGCCTGCGATCAATGCAGAAGGCAAGTCGTTCTCTCTCCTCCTCTTCTTCCTCTCCTTCTCCTTTTCGTATAAATCCTGTCGTCTTTTTCCCTGGCAACCTATCCTCGGCCATCGCTGGCAAAGAAGCTTTTGCTACCCAGTATGTATCCGACGCCGTCTACAACCCTTGTCCGACCATCCATCACCCAGTCCCTTTGACTTGTCGAGGCCATTGGTCGACGACCAGGATCACTGACAGCGCCATCAATGCGACGAGCCACTCGCTGACCTTTCGTTTCAGCGCCAGAGAGAAATGCGACGGAGTCCAGCCTCAGTGCTTCTCCTGCGTGACCTTGTCGAGGCAGTGCACCTACAACGTTGCCCCCAAGAAACGAGGTGTGCAGACGGGCTTGATCCGGACGTTGGAGCTGGCCATTGTCTGGCTTTTCGACCAGGTTCCCGGCACCGAAGACAAGCTGGCAGAGCTGTTGACCCGAGAGGGCGAAACCGGCCAGTCTCTGCTGCTGGACAAAGATAACGACGCCGGCAACCGTCTTCACAAGAGGTGGAGGAGATGCCGAGTCCACAAGGATATCGATCGTCTGCTATCTGGTAAAGACGGCGTAAGCCCTCGCCAGGACACGTCAGGGGACGAGTCGGATGCGGAAGCAGACGCTCGCATCAAGAACCAAGACAAAACACCACAACCTGCTATCGAAGCCTCCCCGAAGCCAAGGACGGGCGCTCCCGAACGAGCAGCAGAGACTACCTCGAACGAACCCTCGACACCTAGACATCGGCATGGCTCTTCTTCCAGACGGAGGTTCCAATTGCCGCAAAACTTCCCCAGACTACTGGAAGTGTACTACTCTTATACTCACAGCTGGCTTCCAATATTGAACCCAAAAGAGACCCTAGACAACATAGCGGCTTCGTATCCCTCGGACGGAATTGACGTCGACCCGGAAGATTCTGTCACGAGCGCGGCCCATGCCGAGCTGTGGTGCGCCCTTGCCGTGGGCGCGTTCCAGGACGCAAACTCGTCGAGAGCATCCAGACGCCCAGATTCGTTGTCGGAACGGCCCAGCCTCATCTTTGCTGCGGCAAGAGGATTGATTCCGGTGGAGACGGAGATGGCCCTGGGGCATGTCAAGGCTCTTCTCGTGCTGTCACTCGTGAAACTAGGCCAGGACAACGCGGGCGCAGCGTCGCTGCTCATAGGACTGGCCGTCAGGGGTGCCATGGCATTGGCGGATGGGAGGTCACGACGGAGAGGTCGAGGTTCGATATCGGGGCATGCGGTGTCCTCGACGCCCGAAGGAAACGTGACCACCAACGCGCTGGACCGGGTGCTCATGGCGTGCCTCATGCTCGATACCATCGTGTCTTTGGGTCTAGGCCAAAGGCCGCACATGAGAACCAGCGACATGAAGGACAAGGACAAGCCGACGGAGGAGACTGGGGCCGAGGAATGGACTCCGTGGGTGCCAAGGGTTGGATTCGGATCCGAGGACGCCGACGGCGCTGTACATCCTGCACAGTCCTTGAGTTCATTCAATCAGCTTTACCAATTCTTCCGGACGCTGAACCAGAGCGTCGTCGACTTGGGGACCACGACACCCCAGATAGGCGCCGCAAACCTGGTGCAGGCGCTGGACCCGCGTTTCTCCTTTTGCAACTCTGTCGTGTTCGGAGCGTCAACGATACCCAGGTTGCCATCGGCATTTCTGATACAGGCAACCTTTCTCGGGGCGACGCTGACGCTGATGGCCGACGCGCGAGTGTCGCTTATATGGAGTCTGATGGAGGTGCTCGAGACGTCCATTGCCGACTTTGGTGCTGCGGGCGTCTCACCGCTACTCGTCACATACATGAGCATCGCGAACACCAAGAGCTGCGTCAAGGCTCTGAGGGATGACGACAAGGCCAGATGGAACTCGCTCATGAACGATCTGATATCTGTATGGCAAGACCGAGACAAGACGACGACGACGACTAATCCGGACAAGTCTCCCACAGACATGGACATGGCCGGCAAAACGCCTATCCAGGAAGAACACTCTACTACTTCTGCTGCTGCCGCTGATTCTCAATTCTCACGGCCGCCCGCACAGCAAATGCCACACTATCCGCAGTTCCTGATGAACACGGATTCATATCACCAAAACGGTGGTGGATTCTTACCGACGGCGTCGTCAGCCAGCCCCTCGACAGCTAGGACGATGCCGTTTACCCCGGGGAGTCAGCTGGATCCTTTCCCAACGGGTCTCGTGGGTCACATGCATTCTTCTCAGGCGCCTTACCTCATGGAACCAGGGGCCCACGGCGTTGATTACGACGCTATAATGGACGAACTCGCATCCATAGACTGCGCCGACAGCATCGAGTCTGACCCGCAGTTCATGGCCAATCTCGGCTTTGCCCCGGGCTCAGACTTGACGGACATGCTTCGAGGGGAGTTCGGGGGAATGTGACCAGTATAATGAATGTATTATGACTTTGGACTTTGCGTAAACGACGATGGATACCTACCTACCTTAGATACCTACCTAAGCCGCCAAGTAACCATTTGAACAATGTCTGTCGTCTGGTGCCACCAAAGAGTGTGAAAAATAAGATCCCGTACCTGATGAGGTCGTGATGCTCGACCGTCTAATCTACACATTAGTCTGAATCAGATAAGTTATGCTCTTCGCGTTGCGGCTGAATGTGTATCCATCCTCCGCGCCAAGGAGGCTGACTGAACAACACCGGAATCGCTAGCCCTATTTGTACAACGCCCAGGAGATCGATCACACGAGGCTTATCCTTCTTGGCCGTTTTCTCTACTACCTTGTCAGCGTGGTGTCTGGTGTCTAGAGGGATCGAGCCAAGACAAACCAGCATTGGCGACAAAACGAGATCACGTCCAACCACGGTGCCTTGGAACTACGATTACCAGACTTGAATGAAGAGTAATGACGTGTGCAAAGTCGCTTGGCTTTTTCGAGCCGAGTCAAGCTGGTCAGTGACGTTACATTTTGGTTGAACGTCGTTCAAAACGATTCCATGTGTGAAATGCTTGCCTCATAGTAGGTTACAAAACACATTTTGTAGTCAGAGACTGCCAAAATCCCATTTCTGACCAGAGAATGTATTATTTGAGTATGTTCTGAACAGCGACATCTGATTACAGCTAAATGAGATCTCGATGTGTGATAAGGCCTTTGCATGATTACATCCATACACGCCACCACGGACTCATCACGCGCACACTGCAAACTCAACTCACACGCTTACGAGGTCCACTCTTTTCTGGCGACTTTCCATGCTGAATACGTGCAGTAGACTACACAAGATGAAAATAAGCTTGGCTAGAAGAAGTTGGACCTGTCCTGGTACGCGTTGGGCAAGTGGGTGTGGCCTGGCCTTCATTGACCGGATATTCACAACTCCAGTACTCCACGCGGCCATCTCTTCACGGCCAACCCCCGTTCCAACAAATGTACTCGGTATGCTCCCCGTAATCTGCACCCCAGCTGACAGGCCAAAGTCTGGGGTTGCTGACCCTTCACCCGCATTATTGGATCTCCGCGCTGTTGGAAATCAACAAGTTGGGGGTTCCGTCCGCTCCCACGTGCAATGTGAGACAGATGAATGGAAATGCAGCAACGCTGACAGGATAAACGTTCAACCTCAAAACCCGGTTCAGACAAGGGTTCTCCAGAACTTGGGGGGTCTCACAGCCGGATCTAACACAGAAACAGGTATTGGTGCCGTGGATCGGTGCGGAGAACGAGGCCGCTTGTTCTTCTCCACGACGCTATGGAGACGAGTCAGTCGACAGGGTGCAGATTTTGCTCCGGTTCGGAGTCTCTACTGTGCTACCCAGTACACTTCCAAGGAGAAGCGTTCACCCCAGACTCAGAGTCACACACACAGACAGAGAGAGAGAGGGAGGGATTCAACCTTTCGGCAACTCATGCGTCGTCCTGCAGCCAGTCGTCCACCGTCTACGCAGTATCCCGGGATCCTGATTCGTCCAGACTCGAGACTTCGTTTCCCCCGTAATCCCCTTTGAGTGGGATGAACTACCTCCGCATCCCAAGTCCCCAGACTTTTACCCCAGACGCACCGATACGCGCACCATCTGTGAGCCTTTACCAGCGTTTAGGTTGAACTGTGCACTACGGAGTACATACATCCACACACACACACATACATTCCACGGTAAGTAACGTAGGCTTGTCCAAGTTGCCGGTAGGATATTGGAACTACAGGGTCCAGACACTCGGGCTGGCTCGAATTTCATATAACAAAGGGCGACACCCTGGACCCCCGGGACGACAATCCATCTTGCTCTTCACTCTCACCCCTTAAGACTGATCAAGCCCATCTCTGATCTGGAGTTTTGACTGTCTGTCTCGAGGCTTTGAGCAGCAACAACAGCAACAGCAACAGCAACACTGGGTCAGCTCTCATCTCATACTACAAGTAGACCTCACTCACCATGGCGCTTCTCGCTCTTGTCGAGGACCGCCCGACGCCAAAGGCAGTCTACAACTGGCGCGTCTACCTCTGCGCCATCATCGCGTCCTTCGCCAGTTGCACCATCGGCTATGACTCTGCCTTCATCGGCACAACCCTGGCGCTCCAGTCCTTTGTGGACGAGTTCAAGTTCGCCGAGTACAGCACCAGCGGCCTGGCCCTGCTCAAGTCCAACATCGTCTCCGTCTACCAGGCCGGCGCTTTCTTTGGAAGTCTCTTCGCCTACGTCAGCAGTTACTTCCTCGGCCGCAAGAAGAGTCTGATCCTCTTCTCCCTCGTCTTCATGTTGGGCGCCGGCATGATGCTGGGCGCCAACGCCCAGCGCGGACTCGGCCTCATCCTCGCCGGCAGAGTGCTTGCGGGCATCGGTGTGGGTGGCTGCTCCAACATGACGCCCATCTACATCTCCGAGCTCGCCCCGCCCGCCGTCCGCGGCCGTCTCGTCGGCATCTACGAGATGGGCTGGCAGGTCGGCGGCCTCGTCGGCTTCTGGATCAACTACGGCGTCGACTCTACCATGGAGCCCAGCCACTCGCAGTGGCTCATCCCCTTCGCCGTCCAACTCATCCCCGCCGGTCTGCTGCTCATCGGAGCTTGCTGGATCCCAGAGTCCCCTCGTTGGTTGTTCTCCAAGTACAAGAGGGATAAGGCAATGGAGATCCTCTGCTGGATGAGGTACTTGAATCACCACCGGCCCAAAAGGATCTTCGAGTCCATACTGACCACCCACTTGACAGAAACCTGCCAGCCGACGACCAGTACATCATCGAGGAAGTCGCCTACATCGATGCCGACCTCGAGAGATACCGCACCGAAGTCGGTGCAGGATTCTGGAAGCCCTTTGCTGCGCTGAAGCAGAGAAAGGTTCAGTGGCGTTTCTTCCTCGGCGGCATGGTGAGTACAAGTAGATCACTCGAAAGCATCGTGTGCTGTGGCTAACAAGAACGATGAATAGCTCTTCCTGTGGCAAAACGGCTCCGGTATCAACGCCATCAACTACTACAGTCCCACCGTTTTCAAGAGCATCGGTATCACCGGCACCAACACGGGCTTCCTCACGACCGGCATCTTTGGCGTCGTCAAGACGGTCGTCACGTTTGTCTGGCTCCTGTGGCTGATTGACCACCTCGGTCGTCGTAACCTGCTCTTGATCGGCGCCATCGGCGGATCGCTCTGCATGTGGTACATTGGCGGCTACCTTGCGCTGAACCCGGCCAACGGTACCGGCGGCCTCTCGTCCGGAGGCATCTCTGCCATGGTCTTCTTCTACCTCTGGACAGTGTACGTCATGATACCTCGGGTCCCTTATCCAGACGAAGCCCACGAGACATGAGGCTGACATGAGAACACAGCTTCTACACCCCTTCGTGGAACGGCACACCATGGGTCATCAACTCGGAGATATTTGACCAGAACACCAGGTATGTTCCAGCTCGTGCGATCCAGCACCTGGCCGATGCTGCCGCACATGACGTCAACAACTGACATTCTCTCCTCTCTTCCAGATCCCTGGGCCAGGCAAGCGCCGCTGCCAACAACTGGTTCTGGAACTTTATCATTTCTCGATTCACCCCGCAAATGTTTAACGCGTGGGGCTACGGAGTCTACTTCTTCTTCGCCTCGCTGATGATCCTCTCGGCCGTCTTTGTCTTCTTCCTGGTGCCCGAGACAAAGGCCGTCCCGTTGGAGACCATGGACCGTCTCTTCAAGGTCAAGCCGGTGTGGCGTGCGAACAAGATCATCATTGCCGAACTGGCGGAAGACCAGAACAGTAGACAGAATGACTCCGAGGATGCCGTGTTCGGAGAGAAGTCGGATGAAGGAGAAGTCAGCCAGGTAGAGAGGAAGGCCAGCGTTTGAAGATCGGCACACGGTTTACTAATATGAATTGAAGGGCGTTTAAATGGGGGGAAGCCATACACACACACACATACACCAGCACAAGCACAAGCACAAGCACAAAGAGTACCCATGCGAGGTTCCTGCGTCTCGAGGGAATCCACAAGCTTCAATCCCTGACGAGATTACCGTCTAAACGGTGTCGCGACGCACTAGTCGATACCAGACACTCCAGTCCGCCGTCTTCTCGGTAAGAGGCGAGACGGAGGCGTCGACCGCAGGAGCGGGACGTGAAGTGGGGGGAGAAGAGAGGAGGCGAGGTGATGATACCCAATCCCATGGTGAAGCGGAGGGAGGGGGAGAGTGAGGTGGGAAAAGATATAGCCGGGAGTAACCATTTGGATGTGGCACGCGCAGGGGACCGGCCCTCCATGTCCGGGGTGGTGGTTCACGTGGAATTGACGGGAAACTGACGAGAGGTTCATGTATTAGCACCAATTACAGAGTACAGAGGAAGCTGCTGTACAATAATAGAGCTCTAACCCATGCGAATGGTACGTATGTCTCGTTCTGGCAAGCTCCTGGGGGTGGATGTGCTCCTCTGCGTGTCCTGTCAACATCTGAATGGGGTCTGTTGTGCAGCATGCCATGCTCCTTGTCTCGAAAAGTCCATCAATCAACATCTAGCATGCCGTAACCCTTGTGTCGACTGCTGGATGATGCGATTCTGGTATCCGTATTCTGAGCATCCCGTCGACTACCTAGGCAAGGACTTGTCAAAGGTACCGGGACGAGGACGTATCCCAAGCTGACCGTCACTCTGTTCACACCGCGGCCATATCGTTTGCCCAGAGTCTCAGTTTTCAAGTCATCGTCTTGGTGCTACTGTTTCGAGGAGACCGTCAGCTGTTCCCCAGTCTGTCCCGTTCCATCGGCAGCACCAAGGCCAAGTCGTCTTCCTACTCCCTGGCCCCTGTTCATGCGGTGCCCACGACAACGCTGATCTGGCGATACGTGTCCCCTCGAAGCTTATTATCCACAAGACAGACTCGAGTTTGTGCCTCGTTAACTTTCCGTAAGATTTTCTGCGTGTAAAATGAAATGAATCTTTCATTGTCACGGTCACAGCTTGAGACGTTATATGCGAGCCTCGAGTTTGTCAAGTAAAGACTGAGCTGCCAGTCTCCGCTGGTCACACCGTTCGGCATACGACTTGAGATGATCCCTTTACTCGCGCCGTAGATGAAGCTCCTTTTAAAAACCATCATCTCTTCGCTCTTGTGTGTATTTTAAAACAGCCGCTGAGAATGTATATATGCATGTAGTTCCAGTTGACGCCTCGTCACGTTTACAGTTTCGAGTGCTGCGACAGTTTGGCCGCAATCACCTCCTTCACCTTTTGCACAGGCAGCTGGTCCACCTCCTTGCCAGTCCAGTATCGGTCCTGTGGTGTCGTTAGAAGCGGCGCGGAAATCAAAGACGACGGCGGACTCACCTGCTCCAATCCCTGGTAGATCATGGCTTCGGTGCCGAGAATGACTTGCCAGCCGGCGTCCTCGGCCAATGCGAGAATCTCGGTGTAAGGGCTGGGGTTGTAGCACATCTCCAGCAGGGCACCTTTGGTTTCCTTGTTCAGGAACTCGACGAGGACCTCACGAGCCACAATCTCCTCTGGTGTCGTGGGCTGGAAGTTGGGTACGCAAGCAACTGGCAACCGTCAGCGAATGTCGTCGCAGTATGCCAGTGGTGTTGAGAGGAAGGGAAACCACTCAAAAAGCCGAGCACATCAAACATGCACCAACTTCACGGCGAGAGTGTGTGTGTCGACTCACCAATAGCACCGGGGGCGTCGAGCTCCCTCGCCTCCTCCACGGTGGCGACGTGGTATATCCTGTCACCGAAACCCCGCGCCGTGCACTCGGAAACCACAGCGTCGACCTCGCTCTTGTCGCGGTTGACGAGGTAGATGTCGGTGGCCTTCATCCACTTGCGCAGGGCGTAGACGGCGCTGCGGGCAGCTCCGCCGCCGCCGACAACCAGGGCGGGCTTGTTATGGTAGACGGCGTCCGGGTCGGCGACGTTTTGCACAAAAGACTCACGAACGCCGATCACGTCGGTGTTGGTGCCGCAGTATATCCGCTTGCCGTCGCGTTCTCTGATGAACAGGGTGTTGCAAGCGCCGACGTCGCGGCACTCGTCCGTCAACTCATCGAGGTAAGGGATGATGGCGACCTTGTTGGGCATAGTCACGGCGCTGCCGTAGAACTTGGGGTGCTTGACGAGTTCAAGGAATAGCTGCAGATCGGCCGAGTCCAGACGCATCTGCTCCCATTTCAGGCCGATTTCCTCGTAGATGGTGCCATGCAGCAGAGGTGACAGGGAATGTGTAATCTTCTGGCCGAAGAGATAACCGTGACGATCGAGCTGCTCGATCTTGGCGACAATCTGGTCGTCGACCTGGTCAAGGGCTGCAGCAGTGGCCATGTTGGATGAGGTGAGCTCTGAGGTGAGAGGATTGGATGAGTCGCTCAAGGGTCTTCCGATCGGTGAGTGAGAATATTGGCCAGTGAGTGAGAATGAGGGGGTGAGTGACTGTGTGGAAACAGGCGAATGAAATGAAATTGACACAGTCAATAGACGGACGGAGTGGGTAATGAATGACAACGACAAAAATCGTCCCCAATGCCACTTTTTGATGTTTGCCTGTCCCTCTTTACTATTTTCCGCTCTTTTACGAAACCCAGCAATGATTATGTGTTCTAGCGGGACACGGGGGAAAATCCGGGGCTACACAGATGGGCTCATCGGAGCATATCGCAGACGACCAAGGGCTACGGTAATCACGTCCGGGCGACGGTCCTTGAGCGACGTCCGGCAAAGCACTCTCCAGACAAGAAGAGCCTCTGTCAAGCCAGATCCAGTGACAGTGAGAGAACTGCCGAGTTGCTTAGGTCGTTCGGAAGAGTGGGAGATGAGAAATGGCCGCAACAAAACGCAGTGTGGTCTATCCCTGTCCAGTCTCCTCCTTCTTGGGGCCATAGTCCACACAGGCGAGGCGCAGCCTGAAGAACGTTTATCCCCCTCTAGCAGGAGAAGCGTTTATCCCCGCCAGGGTGAACGCCCAGAGCGTTGTCGTCACCACCCTCCGCGACGCCAAAGATGTCCGTCAACTACCGCCCTTGGAGTCTCTTGCACACCACATATGGGTAGCCAAGCGGAAGAGCGTCATTCACATAGGCAAGCTACCAGACCCGGTTACCTTCGGCCACACCTCATTCCTCCCAGATGCCGATGCTGATAAGATGGGGTTAGGTGGTGGCGGGTGAATGATTTCCTCCCCAAACCCACACGGCCTTTCAGTCGCCCGTTGCGATCCATGGATTGATTGGCGGGTCGCCAGGTCATTGGACAGCCTGCAGCCGGTGTTGCAGAGCAGTCGTACGTCCATGGCACTTTCGTTGATGTATGAGTGACCATGCTGCAAATAATTCATCAGATTTGCCGGAGCCGAGGGACATGTCCTTTTCGAAGCGTCTACTTCTTTTTCTACCACCGCCCTCCTCTGCCGCGCTTCCTCTGAAAGACTGTTTGACTATACTACTGCTTTCGAATCTACAACCTTGCCACTATCCTGTTCGAACCCGCTTCTTACTGTGCTCTACAGAGTGTTACCCTTCAAGTGTATTGTTTGACATCGACACAAGCTGCCCAAGATGCCCAGCCGCCTAGCCATCAGCACCATGTCCCTCGGACGATGTTGGGCAGGTCACTCTTTCGAACACAAGATGGACATGGCAGCAAAGTATGGCTACCAAGGCATCGAGCTCTGGCATGAAGATCTTATGGACGTGGCCGAGCAGCTTCCTGGCGGTGCTGCCCTTCTCGAGAACCAGCTGGCGGCGGCCAAGATCGTGCGGAGGATCCTTGACGCCCGCAACATCGAGGTCGTCTGCCTCCAACCCTTTCAGCACTTTGAAGGCCTCATCGACCGCGAGCAGCACGCCCGCAGGGTCGAGGAGCTCCGCGTGTGGATCCAGCTCTCCCACGTCCTCGGCACCGACTTGATCCAGATCCCCAGCAACGTTCTCCCCGCAGACCAAGTCTCCGAGGACCTCGAGCTTCACATCGCAGACCTCGCAGAGGTGGCGGACATTGGCGCAGCCTCCGACCCGCCCATCCGGTTCTCGTACGAGAGCTTGTCGTGGGGAGCACGCGTGGACGTGTGGGAGACGTGCTGGGAAGTCATCCAGCGGGTCGACCGGCCCAACTTTGGCATGTGCCTCGACACGTTCAACATCGCCGGCCGCATCTTTGCCGACCCCGAAGCCGCCACCGGCAGAACCGCCAACGCCGAGCAGGCCGTCCGGGAGTCGATCCAGAGGCTCCTCGCTACCGTCGACGTCTCCAAAATCATCTACGTGCAAGTCGTGGACGGGGAGCGGCTCGCGGAGCCCATGTGCCCGACGCACCCCTATTACAACGCCGAGCAGCCGCCGCGCATGTCTTGGTCGAGAAACTGCCGGCTGTTTTACGGCGAGTACTCGAGGGGGGCATATCTCCCCGTGCGCGAGATCTGCGCGGCCATCTTCCAGGGGCTCGGGTTCGAGGGCTGGGTCAGCTTCGAGCTTTTCAACAGGAGAATGTCGGAGGAGGATCGCGACGTGCCCGAGGAGCTGGCGAGGAGGGGCGCGGTCGCCTGGGGGAAGCTGGTGAGGGACATGAAACTGAGGGTGGAGGAGCCGTCGACGGCGGTGACGGCGTCCCTCTGAGATACATTGACCGACGGGACAGCATTGGCGATATTTATTTCGAATTGTTATGATACACCACAGATTGCAACAGCGAATGCATAAATGTACACTATTTACTTGTTTTTATTATTCAATCTAATGGCACGACCGTACCAAAGCCTCAACTCGAAACCTTCTTGACCTTCATGTGCTTTGCCGCAAACTCAATGGCAGCCGTGTATCCGTATACGCCCAAACCGCAGATGACGGCCGTCGCCTTGTCGCTGAAGTAGCTGTGATGTCTGAAGGCCTCCCTGCCGTGGACGTTTGTGACATGCAGCTCGACAAAGGGGATATCAACGCCGAGCAGGGCATCGCGAATGGCGACGCTTGTGTGCGTAAAGGCACCAGGGTTGATGACGATGGCCTCAATGTTTCCTCTGGCCTCGTGGATGCGGTCGATGATGGCGCCCTCGTGATTCGACTGAAAGTTCTCAATGTGTACTTGGAGGTCGGAGGCCTGCTTCTCGGCGGCGGCGACGACGTCGTTGAGCGTGGTTGAACCGTAGATATGCGGTTCCCGGGTGCCCAGGAGGTTGAGGTTGGGCCCGTTGATGAGGAGAATGCGGCTGGCCATTTTGGAAGTTGACGATGTGAGTGAGATGTGTTTTGCTTGTGACTGGAAGTCGAGATGAGGCAATTCAAAACACGTGCTCTTTGTTACGGTTTTGAGGATTCTGACATCAGACGAAGAGCAAGTACGCCAGCTTCTGGTTCATAAAGAGGTGTGATTCCCATCAATTGGATAAGTCTTGATCCGAGGTGTCGAGAACGCTCAGCCGGCCATGTGATGCGGTGATGTTGAGGGAGATGGAGCAGCCCAGCCCAGCCCTGCCAGTCGAGCTTGGGTTTACAAAGGAGCTCACGTAACAGCTTAGAAGGATAAGTCGAGACGAGCGCCCAACTGGGCAGATAGCTTACTTTTCTCGTCTGTCTGCGTCTCCTCCTCGCCTTTTCCCCAGGTCTTGGTAAAGAAAGGGCCCCTGGTTTCCCCTCAACCCTCCTACCTCGGAGTTCCACCTTGGTATGGGCACCACCGTGTGCTCACGAATGGGTACAGGTGGCATCTGCCTTTCCCACTTTCCCACCCCCAATCCCCATTCAAGACACCATATTCTAATTATTCGACGCCCGCTCGCTGACTGAGTAAGGGATGCTGACACGTAAAGCCAGGTTTGTCTGACGGATGCCCCCCCAATATGATGTATGGCTGCAAGAAGCCTTGGAAATCCTGGCCATATGGCTTTTGCTCCATCTCTAAAAATTCAAAGTGCAAGATGGCCATGTTCTAGGACCTGGATACCTACCCATCTCGAACAGCAATCGTTGCGCTATTGACCGCTGAACAGGAGCCTGGAGAAACTGCAACGGGCAGAAACAGCGCTGATAAGTCCCTGTAGGCGGTGTACAAGTAGGGCCTTAGGTGCCTACTAGGTACCTAGGTAAGGTGCCTACTGTGTACTGATAGACGGGGGGAGAAGGTGGGGGTTCCCCGCTAAAAGATTGAGTACCCACAGCGCGGGCGCGGGTTGCGGTGGCAGGCCCCCGTACCTCCCAGGGCAGTTACCTGTAAAGGCATAGGGGCCACCGCCGGACGTCATCCCGCTGTGCTTCCGCGGTCTCCAGCACTCGGTTGGCGGCGGCCCAGCGGTGCGAGTCACTGTCGTGTGCTGAGGGACTGATGACCTGTTGCCAGCGAGCTGTTGGTGGATTTCGTCTCATGATTCTTCTGTTGTCGGTCCGATTTTCCTTCACAGATCGCAGAATTCTAGATACCATCTGCCTTATTTCAAGTTCTCTATCCTGTGTAGAAGCCCTTCACCAACCCAAAATTCCCACCGAAACATGGCCGACATCAGCGACAATGAGCTCCGCGAGATATTCGACTTTGCCGTCCAACTGGGCAAAGATGCTGGTGCAATGCTCATGAAGGCAGCGAGGTCGAGATTCGACGGCAGCGCATCGCAGGTCTTCACAGAGAAGGAGTCTTCAGTCGACTTGGTCACCAAGACAGACATGGGTTAGTCGACGGGCCTGCTGGCTTGCTTCAAGTCATGATGATTTGCGACAAAGACGAGATACGAGAATTGCTGACGCCGACACCCCGTTCCCTCTCATCACAGAAGTCGAAGCCTTCATCCACAATGCCATCACAAACAAATACCCTTCACATAAGTGAGTCGCTCCTCTACCAAAGCCAATTGGTCCGTAATCGTCTCCTGCGTTGATTTCTGACCGTGAACAGATTCATTGGCGAGGAGACATACTCTGCCGGCGCATCCCGCGACTACCTCGTCGACGACAGCCCGACATGGATCATCGACCCCCTCGACGGCACCGTCAACTTTACACACCTCTTCCCTATGTTCTGCGTATCCATTGGTTTCGCGATCAAGGGAAAACCCGTCATCGGAGTCATCAACGCCCCCTTTCTCAACCAGACATTCTCTTCGTGCAAAGGCCACGGCGCCTGGATGAACGAGACCCAGAGGCTACCCCTCGTCCTCAGCCCCTTGCCGGCCAACGCCCCGAGCGGCTGCGTCTTCTCGTGCGAATGGGGAAAGGATCGCCGTGACAGGCCAGACGGGAACATGCACCGAAAGGTCGAGAGTTTCGTCAACATGGCCGCTGAGCGCGGCGGGAGAGACGGCAAGGGCGGCATGGTGCACGGCATGAGGAGCTTGGGAAGGTGAGTTTGTGAAGCCGCAGGACGACCAAGTGGCACGATTGCTGACGGAACAGCGCGACACTGGACCTGGCATACGTCGCCATGGGGTCCTTCGACATCTGGTGGGAGGGTGGCTGCTGGGAGTGGTATGTGTGAAGAAGACGCTGCTCTTCAGCAAGCAGACGTTTGTGCTAACTGCCTTAAAAGGGACGTTGCTGCAGGCATAGCCATTGTAGAGGAGGCCGGCGGTCTGGTGACCATCGCTAACCCGCCCGAGGACACTGCGGTCATCCCCGAGACGAAGTTGGGCAGCAGATTGTACCTCGCTATTCGGTGAGTCGGATTCAGACTGCCTTCATCGACATGGTTCGCTGACAGTTTTCAGCCCTGCGGGACCTTCTGACACGGAGACCGGCCGACAAGCACAAGAGAGAGTGGTGCGGGAGACCTGGAAGAGAGTAAGACAACTAGACTACTCGAGGCCCGGGGCCTAAGGATAGACACACGTAGACGAAAGAGAGGGCATCCAAGAAGATAGAATTCACTCAGAGATCGGTTCTCGCCTGCTCTCCAGCCCAAGCTCGCCGGACAATCTCGCGGACCTTGGCCTTCTCCAGCGGACGCGGATTCCAATAGGGCGTGTCCGACGCAACATCAGTCACCCGTTCAATGTCCTCGTGTCGCATGCCCAACTCTTTGAGTCCGAGAGGCACTTCCAACAGCCGGAGCAGCTAATTCAGTCCAGCAACGATGCCGCCGATCGAGTCTTCTGTGCTCTGTAACAAGGCAGAGGACAGCTTGCTCCGGACATGCTCGGGGACTGCGCTTGCGTTGTAGGCGATGCTGTGAGGCAAAAAGATGGAGTGCGTCTCCGCGTGAGGCAGATTAAGGGTGCCGCCGGCGGCGTGGGCCAGCTTGTGCTGCAAGGCGATGCCGGTGGCCGTCGCCAAAAGGCCTGCCAGAAAGGCGCCATACAGTGCCGCCGTGCGTGCCTCCAATGATGGGAGATCGGAAACAACTACAGGCAGCGACCGCGAAAGCGCTTTGATGGACTCGAGGGCAAGGTGGTCTGTTATCGGACTGGCTTGCCGAGAGTAGAGTGCCTCAACTGTCAATGTCGTCAGCAGCCTGGTGCACGACTCTCCTTGATCCCCGACTTACAGGAATGCGCCATGGCATTGAGACCGCTTGGACCGCTGACCTTGGGTGGCAGGTCCAGAGTCAATTCGACATCGTAGATGACGACCTTGGGCAGAATCCGGGGGTCGGTTGTGGACGTCTTCTTCCCATCCTTGGTCTCCCCGATGATGGGCGTCATCTCCGAGCCCGAGTACGTCGTCGGAATGGCGACTTGCGGCTGTCCAGTGCGAAGGGCTATAGCTTTCCCCAGTCCAACGGCGCTGCCACCTCCGACCGACACAAGCACATCTCTATCTTGGGCGCGTTCGACGGCGGGCCCAATGATCTCGCTCGGGTTGTGGACCTTGGCCGTGTCGAGAATGCTCGTGTCTGTGATGCCGGCTTCAGAGAGCTTGTCCCGGATCTTGTTGGCCAGCGAGGTGCGAGACGGCGAGCAGATGATGAGCGGCTTCGAGAGCTTCCGAGACTGGAGCTCACCTGCCAACTCATTCAATGTGCCGGGCCCGAAGAAGACCTTGGGCGTGTTGATGCCAAAGACGAATGGGGCGATGCTGTCCATGATGACAAAGGGCTATTTTCACAGGACCGCAGCACATGTAAGTCACTAGCTGTAGTAGATTAAAAGGCGAAGGCGAGGCAATGTACACTTGTAAAATGTTCCAGCATGAGCAATGCTTTCTGCAAAATGTCAATTCTTCGTCATCGGCGGGGAGCGGGGTTCGACCGCGGCGGAAGTTCGGATCTCCGGGGCCGGAGTTGTAGATCGGCAATCATCTGGGCCGGAATATGCACAGGCTCTTGACGCTGCGCCAACAGGATGACGACGCGGAGTTGGAAAGACATGCTTCGCTGGAAAGTATCGCATCAAGGCCTCGAGTTGCGCAACCGTCCT
The DNA here is from genome assembly GCA_004366825.1 of Colletotrichum spinosum. Lineage (NCBI taxonomy): Eukaryota > Fungi > Ascomycota > Sordariomycetes > Glomerellales > Glomerellaceae > Colletotrichum > Colletotrichum spinosum. The sequence continues at coordinate 144,743 of QAPG01000052.1, read as the reverse complement.
CTCTCATGTCTCGGCTGCTTACTGTACAGACAGTTTGCGCGGTGACGTGGGTTTTCCATTGGTCCAGGAAGGCCCTCGAATAAGAGCAAAAGCAGACGTGAAGATGTACAATGTAAAGGTATATATGTCAAGGTAAATGTAACTGTAGATTCAAGAGTAAATCATTTCCATTGGCAATCCATCTTTTTCAGGCGGCCCTGGAGGGGTATCATTAGTTTTCTTTTCACTCAATCCAAGCCGTCGAAGCCCATGATGCCGTGTGCGCCCATGGGGCCAAATTTGGCGGCGCCCGTATTCTGGCGCTTGTTTTGTCGCTTGTCTCCATCCTCGCTGTCACTATCGCTGTCGTCGTCGTCGTCGTCGTCGTCGTCGTCGCTGCTTTCTGCAGGCCGCTTCCCCTTTGGACCATCGTCACCGTCATCGTCACCATCTTCCTCGCTGTCTTCCTCTCTCTGAAGCTCCGACAGCTCCTCCCACACCTTGACCGTCTTGCCACCGGCGGTAATCAGTCGATTCTGCGAGTCAAAGGCGACGGAAATGACACCCTCCACTTCATCGTGTCGGAGGTTGATATCCTTGATAACTTCCCTGGTGACAAGGTCGACCACCCTGAGACTGCCGTCGCCAAGACCAACCACCAGCTTCTTGCCTAGGCCGAGCTCTTGTGGCACGAGAGCCAGGGTATCCAAGCTCTCACCGCCAGACTTGCCGCCATCAACAATAATGCGCTCCTGCTGGTCGTCCCACGCGCCCCTGTCCCACACGGTGACGACACCGGAGCCTGAGCCGACGGCCAGCACGCCGTTGTTTCGGTTGTTTTTAGGCCCGAGGCCGGGCACATACGTCGCGGAGAGCAGCTCGTCCTCCTGGTCGTCGGAGCGGACCATGACGCCCTTGCGAACATCCGTCACCGCGAGTGTGGTGCCGCCGATTGATACCCATTGCTTTGGGAAACCAGATGTGCTCTCGGCGGACGGTGGCAGAGGAACGACGGCGGACACGTAATCGGAGTGGGGGAAGTGAGTCTGAGCGGGTTTGGAAGAGGGCACGCCGTCTCGCAGGTCGAAGATGTGCATGGCGCCGGAGTCGCAGGCTAGGAGAAGGCTCTGGGGGTTCAAGACGTGCATGATGGTCGGAGCATCGATCTGCTTGTTGGAAGAAGGAATGACAATCTTGGAGATGACCCTGCCGTCGAGGGGAGAGAAGTGCTTGAGGAAGCCATCGCTTCCAGCCGAGTAAGCAGCTGCAGTCGCGAAACTTGTCAGCAACAGGGTTCCAAGTAGCAATGTCGTGAGTTGGGGGACGTATCAACTGACCAGATCCGTCGTGGCTATATGCCAGAGCTCTGCAGCTTCCCTTGTGGCGTCTTGTGCGCCAGACGCTCTCAATTGTGCCTCGAGTAGCAGATGAGACACTCGTGTCGGCATCTCCAGACGCATCGGAGGCGCTATCGGCGGGGGGCGGGAGGCGGAATGTTTCGACGTGGCCGGAGGACAGTCCAACGGTCAACAGAGGCTCAGTGGGGTGAAGAGCCTGGGCGAAGACCTCGGCGGAGAGAGGAAGTGTACAAAGATTCTCGAACATGGTTGCGACCTCGTTTGTGGAACGAGACAGGCAAGGCGTATGAGTGGTGACGGATTGGTAAGCGGGTGCAAGATGGAATCGCAACGCCAGAAGCTGACCGAAGCCAGGAAGAACTACGATACAGCGAATTTTTTTTGAGGTGAGGGACAAGCTCACCTCGGTGAGGCTGCCCCACTATAGCTCTCGCTCACCGGGAGCAGGCAGGCGCCTCGAAGCAAATTATTGCAGGGACGTGCTTTTAAAGTGATACGCAGTGCACGGCAACAGTATCAAATCTAGCGAAAGCCAAGCGTCGGCAAACCCATCCGGGCCACGTTCATCCTGCGACGCCAGAAGGACTGATACAAAGAGTTCCGCGCGGATGATTCTCCCTCATCTACTCCGTAGTAGCACATTTTATCCTCATCACTTTCGTCCACTCTACCAACACCCCTGGCAATGGTTACCCACGTAATCCTCCAACTCAATCCTCTTAGTGTTGAGCGGTTTCACCCCGTCAAACTTTTCTTTTCCGGTGGGATGCTGCAGCTCCTACAGAGGAAGCCATGAATCGTCATCTGCTGTTCGTTCCATTTTGTCCAATTTCAGCTTGTTTCCAGAGGCTGTGCGAACTCAGACATGAGTCAAATGTACGTATCATTTGTTTCGCCAGCTCCTGCTCGGAACCACAAGGAAACAGCATTAAGGTTAATTGGTGCGGGGTACATCCCCCACTCTTGCAAGGCCACTAACAGCACTGAGTACTGTACTACGTAGAACACTGAAAAGCAAATGCCATCGAATGATGCATTGCACGGGAGAAATATCGTGGATTTTGTAAAGCCATGATCAGTTCGGTGTATCCTGAACCACCTTAGGCCCCTAAAGACAGCATCTCTACTACATGCCTAAGTACGCTACACTTTCAATGGCACTTTCAATGGCTTCTTGTCAAATTTGAAGCCTTACAGCATACCGTTAGGCGTTCTGTCCGCTATTACTGCGGGGTTTCTGCAAGAACTTTGGTGGTAGGGACCTTGGACAGGTCCGTACCGGTGCTGTGCCGAGTCGATCCCACGTCAATTGGCGGGACCTTCCTCTTCTAAAGTGCCTGCTGCATACGGCAGTTCGCTTCGTTGGAGATCAGCTCAACCCGACTCAAGGGATCCTCGTGTTCGCATTTTCCGAGAAACAAGACACCAGGACAAGTCTGATTACAGCTCTCGCGCGCGCGGTCTCTTTCCCATCCCCCATAACCTCCGTCTTCGTTCGCTTTTTTTCCACTTTTCTCACCTCTGACCTCAGGTCTGGTTGTGGACATTTCTCTACAGTTACCATCGGATTCTGTCCATCATGAAGCTGTTTCTCACGACCCTAGGTCTTCTTCTTTTGACGCTGCAGTCCGTCGCCATGGCCGACTCTAATAATCTTCGTTGCGTCATGTACCTAACTGGGTGTGTAGCTTGCCCCCTATTGCGATTCTGAAAGCTACCATCGCTTCGCGTCCGCATCTGTCGCTCGTTACAGCCGCTAACGCCAGCCACAGCCAGCATCCAAATGTGCCCTCCATGGACTACGTCTCCCACATCACGCACGTGGAACTGGCCTTCATGAACTCCGACACGTTCAACAAGGACACATCTGAATGGGGGCTCTTCACCACAGTCGAAAAGGCCCGCACCCAGTTCCGCCCCGGCACCAAGATCATGGTCGCCATTGGCGGCTGGAGTGATACCAAAGGCTTCGATACCGCTGCCCGAAGCCCGGAGTCGCGCGAGAAGTGGGCCAAGAACGTTGCCGCCATGGTCAATGCGACTGGAGCCGATGGTGAGATGGCTCGCTCGTCAGTGTGCGAAAGTCTCATGAGCGCGAGTGCTGATTATGTTGTAACCAGGTATCGACATGGACTGGGAGTATCCAGGGTAGGTTGAGACAGAACACCTGTGTCCTGTCATCTTGCGCTGACGTGATGTCAGCGGTAACGGAGAGGACTACAAGAGGATCACCAATGAGGAGAAGAAGTGGGAGATCGAAGCCTACCCTCTACTTCTCGAAGAGGTCCGCCGTCAGCTTCCCAAAGACAAGCTCATTTCCGCCGCGACCCCGGGCCTCGAGCACGACATGATTGCCTTCACCAAGGAGATGACTCCCCGAATCGAACGCACCCTCGACTTTGTCAACGTCATGACGTACGACATGATGAACCGCCGAGATACCGTCACGAAACACCACACCGGCTTGGAGCTGTCCCGGATAGCTGTAGAGAACTACATCTCTCGGGGTGTACCGGCCCACAAAATCAACCTGGGATTCGCCTTTTACACCAAATACTTCAACACGACGGACTGTCCCGAGGGCCAAGATATTGGATGCCCGACACCGTTGATGGAGGATCCGGTGACAGGCGGGGACCTAGGTCAGACGGGCGGCTTCAGCTGGATCGATGGTATCCCGAAGGAACACAAGGAGTCCTTCGAGCGGGCCCAGAAGGAGGGCAAGTATGACGAGGTTGGGGGTGGTTACTACTACTTGGACAGAGCTGAGAAGCGGTGGTGGACATACGACAACCCCGATGCCATCCTCCGCAAATTCCCTGCCATCGTCGACCGCTTGAAGCTCGGCGGCGTGTTTGCCTGGGGGCTCGGAGAGGACGGCCCAGACTACGATAGACTCAAAGCCGTCAACCAAGCCTTGGAGGTACGCCGGAAGGGACCTGGCCTTCGCGAGGCCGACGAGCTGTAGGTGAGCCCTGCGTAAGAACGAGAACCTTGCCATTGATTCAATTTTCCTTGCGCCTGCAATGCATGAACTGTCGACTTACTGTGGCTGTGCTTAGTGTCGGGCGTGCGTACCGAAGCTGAACTGAGGAACGACGTCGGGTGCCATTTGTGACGCCAATCTCGCGTATTTCCAAGAGTAAGTAAGACGTGGTATGGTCGATCGTGAATCTCTCGATGGTCCCCTTCAATGGGGCGGCATGTTGACTCGGACTTGCTGGCGTTGAGACAAATGGGTTGGCTTAGTGGTCACGTCAAGGTGCTGATTTCATGATGCCGTTGCGCATGTGGAAGTGATGGTTCCGGGTAAAGGCGTCTGCCACGTGAGGTCAAGGCGCTGTGCACTGCACGCTAGTGAAGTCTCGTGGGACACTGTAACCTGGAACGAGATATCTTGCATAGACAGAACAAAGCCGAAGAGAGACGAATAGAAGATGAAGATTCGAATGTGGAAGAAAAGCGACCTCGATTTGACGCAACTATGCATGAGGCATTCAATTCTCTGACACATCCTGGGAGAAGGGGGAAAAAGCCAGGTTCTCGAGTCGTGGAGTATGTGTTAGAAGTCAAACTTCTGCCAAACTGCTTGCCGCATCCGCAATAGATTGAAGGATCTACAAAACGGGGTTTTACTGGCATTGTACACAGGACCAAAGCAGATGCGAGGATAGGATATTCTCGACCACACCATCCACCCACTAGTCAGGTCTTATTTGCGTTGATACATGGGGCAAATGCTGCTCCTGTTCGAATTTCACAGAAGACGAAGACAAGGGTCGAGCCTTCAGGGTCCAATTGGTTCAAAGGGTCTACATACATAGTAAAGGGTCTGAAGGGTCCAGAATGGAACCCAAGTCGGCAGTGCGGATCTGAAGCCCAGAGCCAAGAGGCAAGACGCGTAAGGCTTTCGGAGCGAAAGTGGACTGGGATTGACAGTGGCAATGGGCATGCCAAAAGCAAAAGCTTGCGAAGGTGCAGTGATTGGGCAGCCAGGCAGAGGCGGTGGTTGGATGGATGTCGATGAATGTTGGCGGTCTGCATGTCACAAGGGTGTGAACTCGGGCAGGGGTTAGGTTTGGCAGCGTCCGGAGCCGGGACGGGAGTCGAGGCTCGGCGAATGACCCGCTGTTTGCCGGTCACTACCTGACTTGCCTACGTAGTATTACACCCGACTCTGTTCTGTTAAACTAGGTAGGCAGGCACCTACCTGTGCACCTAAGGCACCGTAAGGTAGTGCGAGTGAGGTACTTTGGGGCGAAGACAACACAAAAGCAAGGACAGGGTGCAGCAATTTTGGGGTTCGACGATGGATGCATCATGATGCGTGCTGAGCTGGGGTATGGTCCAGACCTGCGCGCTACTGCATCACGGCGCGCCGGGCCAAGAATGCAGGGTCGCGAGAGGCTGCTATAGTGTCGGTATGGGTGGTTGGGCTGTGCATAGCAGACGCTGGACCATGTGTCGTCGTTGGTGACGAGTAGTTTCACCGTTCCGTCTTTGACAGCGAGTCAATTCTGCAGTACACGTAAAGCACTGCTCCTGCCGGCTACCCGCCTTGCCGCCTCACCTCAGATGGGAAATGGTCGGTCGCTTGTCCTGGCCGTTGATGGTGCTGAAGCTTGCGAACGAACGGTTCTCAGGACGACGATGATCTAAGACAAGTGCTCTACTACGAAGGTAGTGGACACCAGGAGGACGCGACGACCGGCAACGTCGTTCCGAATACTACTGTAGTACTCCGTACTCCGTACTGAAATCCAGTTTTCAGATCGGGAGACATAACCGTCGCGCTATGTACGTGTACCAAGACATTGCGGGCCAGTCAGCCAGCACTGGTTAGATCGCATAGATGATGGCATGTAGGCAGAGTCATTCAGTGTCGTCAGCGTGTGCTGGCACCCTGGGCTTACCTAAGTCTGGCATGAAGTGGTTGGTTCCAGAGTCACCCGCCACACGGACTTGCCTGTCACAATGGAGGTGACTTGCAGGTAAGGCACCTTAGCCTTCTATACGGAGTAATTAGGTAACTAGTGTAGTGGCTGAAGTTGGCGTCTGCCCCTGCCTAGCGCCATCTGTCATTGGACAGTCCTCTAACCTTTGACGTCATTGCCGCCTTCGACCCTCGTCGAGCTGGGACCACGTCATAATCGACCCTCCGCCCCGATGCCATTACGCATCGCCAATTGTCCAAGCCCTGACTCCATCCAGTCTGATGTCTGTATTTGTAAATTTTTGGGACCAAGTGACACATGGTTCTGGGTACCCTTTGGCTGCACTTGGCAAGGTAGAATATACCGGCCGGCAGGTCGGCTGGCTGCTTCGGGGTGTGCGTTGGTTCGGTACTGAGACTTGCTTCACCATGATGGTTGTAGACACAAGATGTGTGGAATGAGAAAACACGCCTCTACGAGCTGGGCTGCAAGCGGCGCTGAACCAAGTCAGGGAGACGTCGCGTGAGCACTGCCAGGTCGTCCTCTGCCTACTACTTATTCACCGTGGCCGCCTCTTCGACAAGATGGCTGCTTCTGGTTACTCACTTCACACACCTCACCTTTGAACGCTCAGTCACAAACCCTCACAGCCAATCTTCGATATATTTATCAAAGACCCTGAGTCGCCCCATAATTGGAAGTTGTCTCTGTAATACGTGTCACTCCATTACCACAGTACCAACAACCAACAAGCCAAAAATCGTCACGATGGCCCTCTCCCTCGTGCCCATTGCCCACATTGTGGCTGCCGTCTTTTGCATTATCGAGCTCGGTCTCACCGGTTATGGTAAGTGTTTCACTCGAACACATTCACCACACGAGCAGGACTAACATGGCCTGCCACAGTCGCCAGCGCATACAATGGCAACAGCACCTGGGGTTGGTGGAGCCGATCACCTGATATTGTCAACTTCCTTATCTTCAACTCTGTGTGGTCGCTGCTCGTGCTCGCCTACGTCGGTCTGACACCGCTGTACCTTACCCGCTTCTTCCACAAGCTCGTCTCTCTTGGCCTGCTGGTCATCACGACCATTTTCTGGTTCGCCGGTGCCATCGCCTACGCCGTCTTTGTCGGTCACCCTCGCTGCGGTGCCGACACTTTCTGCGGATCTGCTCAGGCTGGAGTCGCCTTTGCCTTTTTCATCTGGGCAATTTTCATGTTCCTTACCGTTCTGGATACCCTTGAGGCCATGCGCTCGCGCGGCCACGGCAACAATGTCAAGGCCAACCACGCCTACCCTGGTGCCTAAGCAGCCCCTGTAAGACCTTAACGTGCTTGTGTTGGGAGCGAAGTGGATGGATTAGGCTGGTTTAGGAATTGTGAAGGTTTTGCAGAAAGATATGGAAATACCCCTCGAGTATGAACCGGCGTTATGGGACACTGGTGGATTTGGTAGCGGGTTGTTTTTGGAGTCGAGAATTGCTGAGAGTATAATCATACTCGGCACGCAAATACCCGGTAATGGCAGATTATTTTCAAATACTTATCAGGATTGACAGATTGAGCCGAACGAAAAGCTGTGAGTACCATTAGCTGAGCGTGACTCGCGGAAATAATATGAAGATCTTGGCAGAATCCATAACAAAAGATATGTATGGAAGGTTTGATTGCAGCTCCAGCGCTGCCGCACCCTGTTGAGATATGTTCGGGATGTCCGTCCGTTGTTGGCTGGGATGTGCATCCAACGACTGGCTTCGGTTGTTTATCCGATCCGTACCTCGAAAGAAAATATTCCGGCTGTTTGTGTCCTTAGGTACGTAGTCCTTCACTTTGCTTCACCTCGGTCGGCGCCTTCTTCTCACCAGAGTCGATCGAACCTCTACCTCTTTAGCACGTGCCACGAGTGTGACCAATAAGCAAATGGCCAAAGGGGACGGAAGGCCTGACATCAGCCAAGTGCTGACCTTCCTTATCGGTTGAGCTTCAGTCGGAGCTGTCAGAGCCCAATTGGCGAATGAAAAGAGGCAGCAGCGGCACGCACCTCCCCCCGCAGCTAAAAAGCCGGTTCGTGAATGGACGCAAGAAGGGACGTACCCCCGCTGACCCCTCACCACCCACCGAAAAGGGTACGTACTACCTGCCTCACAGGTTCACCACCAACACAAAACAAGCCATCGTTATCTCCAACCCCATCGGTGAGCAGTGTTCTTCAAGCTGCGGTGAATGTGATGAAGAAGCTGGGGAGAAATAACAATCAGCGACGGAACACCCCACGCCCAATCTCGGTTTTCTTACGGGCACACTCCGCTTCAAACTCCACACACTCGCTCCGCATACAGCGATCCCGCTTCCGCTAGGCCAGTTAGTCCTAGGTCCGTCCCCACAGGCTACGACATCCACCCATGAGAGAGTATACGAACAAGACCACCAGAAAAACAGGCCCCATGGTTCGTCATGGATCTGTGACCAACAACACGTCCAGCACCACGTGCTGATAACCCGCCTCTCCAACGGCTCCCCTTCCACAGACCATTACCTACCGGACCAGGACACGGCCATGCCGAATACAAGCATGTCGTCCGATGCCTCCACGGCTTCGCATTGGCCATCCAGAGGTCCTTTTCTATTCCTTTTCGACACAGGTACCTTGGACATGAACTTGCCCCAAGCTTCTTGCAGCAGGGCTGCTATCGTCTTCGTTGCGCGGTAGCTACTATTGATCTTGGCGTTTTTTTCTCAGTCTACCTACAAAAGATTGCTCTTCCCACTGCCACAATGACTGAGGGAATGATCGTCCAGCTTTCTGTCTCCCCAGCTCCAGCTCCAGCCTAAGCTCGATCCTCGACACTCCTCGGCCCCTCTCTAGGCGAAGCCCAGCTGTGCGCCGTCCCTCCTCGGTGATCGTCGTCGTCTAGCCCTGCAGTCCTAGACAGTCAACATGCACCTCAAATCTGTCGTCGTCTCCGGCCTCGTCGCCGTGGCCGCCCGTCAGGCCAGTGCCGCTCCCACCAAGACTCCGCCAGTCTACAAGCCCATAACGAGTGTTCAACTCGGCCCTAGACCCTACTGGCTGGTCAATGACATGGACGACGGCCCTCTCAAGGAGAAGCTGCAGTCTTGCTCCGAGCAGCCCATCAGGCCTTCGGAATGGAGCATTGGTCACCGTGGTGGTGGTACCATGCTGATTCCCGAGGAGTCGGTCGAGTCCAACCTGGCTGGCGCTCGCATGGGCGCTGGAATCCTCGAATGTGACGTCGCCTTCACCAAGGACCGCGAGCTCGTCTGCCGCCATTCCCAGTGCGACCTGCACACCACGACCAACATCGTCGCCATCCCCGAGCTCAACGCCAAGTGCACCACGCCCTTCACCCCCGCGAGCAACGGCACCGCTGCCTCCGCCAAGTGCTGCACCTCGGACATCACTCTGGCTGAGTTCAAGTCCCTCTGCAGCAAAATGGACGGCTTCAATGCCACCGCCGTTACCCCCGAGGACTTCCTTCACGGAACCCCCAACTACCGCACCGACCTGTACGCCACCTGCGGCACCGTCTTGTCGCACAAGGAGCACATCGCTCTCGTCAACGATCTCGGCCTGAAATTCACCCCTGAGCTCAAGCTTCCCGAGGTTGAGATGCCGTTTGAGGGAGACTACACCCAGGAGCAGTACGCTCAGCAGCTTATCGACGAATACAAGGCAGCTGGCGTCACCCCTGAGCGCCTCTGGCCCCAGTCCTTCCACTACCCCGACGTCCTGTACTGGCTCAAGGCCGAGCCCGAGTATGCCAAGCGGGCTGTCCTCCTGGACGAGAACGGCGACACCCCCGAGACCTTTCCCTACGCCGTCGGGAACCTCACCGAGTACGCCGCAGCCGGCGTCAAGATTATGGCACCCCCTCTGTACTACCTCGTCGCCGTCGAGAACGGCACCATCGTGCCCAGCAGCTACGCCACCAAGGCCAAGGAGCTTGGCCTCGACATCATCTCATGGTCGCTGGAGCGTTCTGGCTTCCTGGGTGACGGCACCAACGGCGGCTACTACTACACCTCCATCGCCAATGTCACCAACAACGACGGCGATGTCTACAACCTGCTCCACGTTCTTGCCCAGGACGTTGGTGTTCTCGGTGTCTTCTCCGACTGGAGTGCCACCGTCACCTACTACGCAAACTGCTTTGGCCTGTTCTAGGCGCGCGGTGAGCGCATGTGACCATGTAACCATACGGCAAGCGAACAGAGCTGCCGGCCCAGAAAGATGCTACGGCCCGAAAACCATAAACATATAATGATCAACTGATGATGAACAATGTGGCCCAAGCCGTCACGCCATAGTATAGCATAAAATAATTTCAAGTCTCGCAGCGAGGCGTATAAACCTAGTATATTATTCTACCCTACAATAGGCCATCCGTGAAATGCCTCTTATTGTGGATGCTGCTGGGGTCTCGGTACGTTCTCTAGCGATGACAAGCTCACTATCGCGCTGTGTCGGGAAGGAACAATTTCTCTTGGTTAGAGACACGTGATATAGGATACCTAGGCCATCTTTCCAAGAGCAGTTCATCTCGTCCTGTGGGTGTGCCACTTCTCTGTTCCATGTGATGATCGCTGCCAGTAGACCACCAACCGCCGTATCTCATGTGCTATAAAGACTGACCCTGGGTAATGAGTCGCTTTTGATCACTACTGTGTGATGTGGATGGTGCGGAGCGTCTACGTGGTGGCCCAACTCTGCGCATTGCACAGCTTGTCAAACCAGCACCTCTGAGGACCCAAGATGGCACACGGAGCATCATGTGATGAACGTATGCTTGACGTGAACGGAGAAGAAGAAGGGATCTTCATGGACTCAACTTTCATCTTGCTAACCGAGGAATGAACAAGTCAGTAATTCTGCAAGACGTCGATGACGCAGATGATCCCCTTCTCGTTTGAGGTGTCTCAATCAATAGTCATACCACAAGCCGTGTATTGCGAGACCCAAGGTACCTTATGATAAAAGGGCCGTCAACCAGGGTCCTCGAAACACATACATTGCATTGTCATGACACCCCTCCCTCACTACGTACCACAGGTTATTCGTCCCAATAGTGTTCACATGTTTGATGCTTCTTTCTCGATTAGACTCAAATTGTGTAGTATTTTTAAGAATATAGGATCAGTCTCTGTGCTATGTACCGGACTAAAATATTCACAAGAAGTAAACCCCGGCTGTTACTCTCGCCTCTCTCTCTCGCATGGTCAAGCACAAGACTCAAACGCTGGGCCAGCCGCCAGACCAGGAGATGGCGTTCCAACCAAACTGGGTCTGGGAGTCGGCGTAGCCAACATCGGTGTTCACTGTTTACATGCGGGTCAGCGTACCCGGCCACATCAAGCCTGGGTCAAGAACGGAGCGACTGACTGTAGTGGTAGTAGAGGACGGCGCCGCGCTTGGGGTCGGCCAAGACGCCCTGACCTCCGGGGGCGTAGACCTTGTCGTGGCTGGCGAGGAGCAGGGTGCCGCCGCCGCTGGTGCAGCTCTTGCCGCTCTTGTCGGTGTAGGGCCCGTTGACGGAGGCGGCGCGGCAGACGAAGATCTTGTACTCGTTGCCGGGCGAGGGGCGGTTCGAGTCGAGGCCGCAGCAGGAGCCGGAGCTGAAGAAGGCCCAGAAGGCGCCGCTGCGCTCGTAGACGAAGGCGCCCTCGACGGGCTGCGGCGCGGTGCCGTTGAAGACGATGTTGTACGGGTTGCCGCTGGCCTTTGTGGCGGCCGCGTTCAGGGGCACCTGGAAGATGTTTTGCCAAAAGGAGCCGAAGTTGAGGAAGTACGAGCTGCCGGACTTTACGAGCTGCGCGTCGATGGCGTTGTAGCGGCTGCCGGCCGAGGAGGCGACTCCGGTGGCGCCGTGGTCGGTCCAGGAGCCCTGCTCCATGGTCGGGGAGGTGGCGTAGCCGATGGCCGAGTTCTGGACGCCAAAGGAGGAGACGGTGTAGTAGAGGATGTACTGGTCGCCGACCTTGTTCACATCGGGAGCCTGTTTAAGGGGGGGGGCCAAGATATGCGATGAGTATGATGATGTTTGTTGTTGTCACGCTGATGGGGCGCTGTTCATGTCATGGACACGGTTCGTCCAAACATGACAGCCGGGAGGCGAGCGACGCAAAACAGAAAACGTACCCAGAGATCGTCGTTGCCCTTGAGGTTGATCTTGCTGCCGGACGGGAGAGCGGCGCCTTGATAGGTCCAGGGCCCGACCAGGTCGGGCGCCTTCCAGATGCCAATCTTGCTGCCGGTCTCGAAGCGGAAGTACGTGCCGTCGTCACGACGTACGACGGACGGATCGTGGCTCCAGCACTGGCCGGAACAGGCGCCGGGGTTGCCGTAGGCTTGAACAGAAGCACTCAGCAGCGCAGCTGCGAGTGAAAAGAGGGAACCGAAACGCATGCTGGCGGTGATACCGTGTGTGCGTGTGTGCGTGTGTGCGTGTGTGCGTTTGTGCGTGGGTGGCAGAAAAGAGTGACTGACGAAACAAAGGAAGCGGGAGAGAGCTTCCTCACGAGGAGTCACGGAGCATCATGATACATATAAAGATGAGACGAACCCAGGAGGACGGGGGGTCGCGTCCGAGAAAACAAAGGCTGGGAGGTGCCGAGATCTGTACAGACCGAACTCCCATCACGGAGAACAAGGTTAAACCACCAGGTTCCCGGAGGACAGCGCAAGAGACGGAGAAACCGAGGGAGGCGAGCCTATCCGCTGCCCGCCCTAATTGGCGGAAATTGGCCTCGGAAAGTCAAAAGTGTTGGAAGATACGGGAGCCACGATGGGAAGACGGACACTATAGATGGCGCAAAAGGGCAAGGGAGGCTCTCGTCTACGAGATGAAGGGTCGACTCTAGAAGTCAGCATGGCCCGATCTTGCACGTCTCCCGGTGCTTCTCACTTGGCTGGCTTGGCGGTTTCGACTCAAAGAGTGGCATCTGGTCGAGCCACGAGCAAATAAGCAGCGAGATAGGAGCAGGGGAAGTGCCTCACGCTCCGTGTTGGAGCCAGGAACTGCCGTGCTTGCCGTCGTGTGTGTGGGGTGGAAGAAGAGACGGACAGCCGGGATGGCCTGGAAGCCCAAGAGGAGGGTTGCCGGACCAAGGGATTGGGCGGGCGAACCGGATGGGGAAGGGGTCGCGAGTTCTCGTCGTCCTAGTGGTGCGCATAACGACGAGCTGTGAGACTGTGTAAGAGAGAGTTGGGGGCTCCCGTCTCGATTGCCGACCTGCAGCAAGCAACTCAACCTTCTCTGCAGGAACAGCGTGTGGAAGAGGCGCGAAGGCACGGCATGTCTCCCCCGCGATCTTTGTCCAACCGAGTTTGTCCCGTCTGTTCTTCTCTACCTCGGACGACATGCCATTGCTGAGGCTTTTCGGACCATCGGCAGACGAGAACTCAACGGGCTTCGTCGCTACAGGACATCTAGAGCAATCTCATACGCAAATTACGGGGAAAGATGTGGCACAAGTCAAGCTATTGAGACCTGTAGAGACAAGCGATCGAATCAAAATGTCGCATACGCGGAACGAATACTCCCCGGTCGTCGTGCTACAAGGACGTTGAAACGCTTCTGAGAATCCTTCCTTTCCTAACAAGGGGAGGCCGCACTCGTTGCCAGGTCTTGCCCAGTCCGCTTGCAGGGATTGCTTTTGATGGTCAAACACAACAAAAAAGGAGAGGGGGAGGAGGCGAGCGTGAAGTCTGCCCGGCGTGGTGTCATCACTTCTGGATCCCGTGAGGGTCCCGCCTGGGATACAAAGGGGTTCGGACTGAGGTGAAAAGCAAAGTTTGCCCATTCTTGTCCCGCGATTTCGGCCCATTTGTTCGAGTCTGAAGCTGCGTTGCGTTCTTTGCGTCCTGAATCGGATCGAATTTGTTTGTGTGGTTGTCGTTTTGTCAAAGTCGGCAAGACAACCGAATGCACGATACACGATACACGACGATCAACAGTGATCAGCAGTTTTGATGTGGGCGAGCGACGCAACAAGCTTGCTGATGTATGATCATCTGGGACGTTATTCAGTGGAGATGGAACGTGGACATCCCACGCGCGCAACAAGCAGGGTTAAAAACTCCATGCTGTTGGTATATCCCCGCCGTTTTGCTGCGAGAAATGACTCGGGATGAGGGGTTCGGACTCTGAGGGAGAGGTACTGAGTAATGGGTGATGATGGGGTGGTGGTGTTGTCCGTGCCAAAGTTGAAGATGTATATATATAAGCACATTTCTGGCCACATGTCGCGAAGATGCTGTTCATGAGATCTCGGCGTCTCTGGATAGCAAACCCTCAGGGACAAGACTACGGCCACCGGCGAGGGAACACGCCCACTTGGCCGTGTTTCGCTGATGGATTGCGACGTCGGCCAGTCACCAACTTTGGTACAGACCCCGGATCCTCGGGAAATAGTTTCAGAGGTAAGTGGGCAAAGTTGTGGGAATCAGTGGGTGTTGCGTGGATTCATAGGAGCAAGTATTGAATATTCCCGAAGCGCGCCGAAGTCCTCTCGCACATGGATCTCGATGGATTACGCCCCTCTGGCGGCGCGGAGGCCATCATCGGCGCCGTGCGCGAGCTCACAATCCTCTTCCGGTCGACGAGCTCCCTTCTGGGCAGAAAGGCCGAGTCGAGAAGCGATCGTCGAACCCTACGACCCGGACAACAGCTCCGGGCGGCGGTGGGATTGCTTGTCGGTCTGCTGGAGCAACCCACAGATGGCATCGGAGGAGGAGTACGGTGCGACTGGCCCTCCCCTCGGACGCGGTTCGTGGTCCTACCCGATCGTGGCGGCGACACCCACCGACAGGTGAGCTGCAACCAGGTTGAACTGGAGCTGTTGTGTCACAGAGCTGGCCGTTGATCGGCGATGAAATCCGAGATTGAAGTCGCTGAAAGTATGGCCATGAATGCGTAGCAAGCACCAGCCACCAACCCTCTGAATGTTGGTGATGGCTTCGAGTTTGACAGGTGCCTGAAAGTAGCATGACCCACCTGAAAGGCGACCAGCCGGATGGGTCTGGAGGAAGAATCAAGAAGCGAAGCTATACGACAAAAGTGAAAAGCGCTGCACAATTTTCATTGCTGTGCAGTGCAAATTCGATCTTTGGGAAAAACTTGGCTCCATGCCGGGACGCAACGCCCGCCTGGCTGCAGGAAAAGCAACGGAGGCGTCGCAGGAATGTGATGCGGAGTGCATGAGGACTGAGTGACTGACGAGGGGCGAGATAGAATAAAACGATACATACGATTGTCGAGGATATGGTAGATGTGATGTATTGTCTAGGTTCTGCGTTAGTAAGGGAGGGGGTGTGAGGTTTAGGTATAGTAGATTTCCCTGATTAGTAATATCCCTCCTTTATATATCCCTATTTATATATATACCTTTATGTATAAAAAAATATATATATCTAATCTTCTTTTTCCTTTAGTAATAGCTCCTATTATAGTAATAAGCTAAGTAAGTAATAATTAAATAAGTAAGTAAGTTGTAATAATAGTTTTATTAATCTAATTACTTAGGGATATAGGTATTTTTATAAGATAAAATCTGAGAGTATAGATTATTAGTAATTAAGTGTAAAACATTTTAACTTCTATTGAAAAGTATATTAATAATAGTATCTATATACTATTCTAATTTATTAAATTTGGGTATTTTTAATATTACTTAGTTAATATAAATTTATACTTTTTTTTTCTAATAGTCTATAAGAGTTTTTATATAAATATAGGAAGATATAGATAATTCTCTTAGTTT
Organism: Colletotrichum spinosum; assembly: GCA_004366825.1. NCBI lineage: Eukaryota > Fungi > Ascomycota > Sordariomycetes > Glomerellales > Glomerellaceae > Colletotrichum > Colletotrichum spinosum. Next base: position 128,691 of record QAPG01000052.1, on the reverse strand, counting down.
ATTTATATTAGATATTTAATATTTTTTTTTTATTAGATAAGGTAATTAGGTATTTATCCTTACTATTAGAATTAATAGAAATATAGTTGAATATTACGATCTTCTTATTTAAGGTTTTAAGCTTTAGATATTCGTAGATCTATATAGTTATTTTAATCTCTTTATAGACTTTTATTTCTTTTCTAATTTTTTAGTATTTTTTTTAAAGGTGTAGATTTTTTTATCTAATTTTTCTATTTCTAAAGTCTAAGTATTCTTAATAATTATTAATATCTAAATATTAGAAGGAATATATTTACCTACTACTTAATATCCTAGTATTTTCTATAAAATTACTTTATCTTCCTTATTAATAGTAAGAAGAATAAGATTATTATGATTATTATTCTTATCTTCTAAATCTTTTTTAGATAATAAAAATTCTGGAAAATTAAGAATTTCTAATATTTTTAATATAGTAAAGTTCCTAATAAGAATAGATAACTACTAATTCTTAGGAGTTATTAATAATTATTAATATTATTATTTAACTTTAATATTAAAGATGCTTTTTTCTTTCGCCTTAAAGTTCTAGATGATTAATTTAAATAGATTTATTATATATAATAAGTTTATTATAATATTAAATAGGATAGTCTACTTAGTATTAATTCTATTAAGTTAATAGATAGCTCTAATTAAATTTAGTAAGAAACTCTTAATAGATATTATATTAATAAATATCTCTTCTAAGAATATATATTTTATTTTATTAAAATTACTAAGTATTTTAAATAAAATAACTTATTGGATTACTATAGTTTAAATAATAGCTTTAGGTATCTTTTTAATTAGATTTCTAATACGTCTAATTTCTATTATCTTTCTATATATTTTATAATTTAAGAAGATCTTATTAGTATTATTTATTAAATTTTATAATATCTTTTTAATAGTATTAATTATTTTAAGAATTAGGTAATAGTTTATACTTTTATTATTATAAATTTTAGCTTTTAGATTCTTAATATGCTTATCGGTATTTTAATAGTTAATATTTTTAACTTTATAGTTTTCTAATTGTCTCTAGCTAGTAGTTCCTTAAGTAAAATTAATTATATATATAGGTATTTTAGTATTAGATACTTTAGGGGGTTTTAAAAGGGTAGATGAGGTGGATATTAGAGATTTAGAGGATATTAGAGGTTTAGTATTCTTTTATAATTTCTTTATCTTAATAGTAGATGCTTATGCTATTAAAGGGGTATTAATTTATAATAATTTTATAATTTTAATTAGTATAACTAGTTTCTATATAGATAAACTTGTAGTATTCTGAATAATAGGAGGGTTGGTAATTTCGTAAGATATTAATTCTTTTTTTTTATAATACGTTCTAAAGATTGAGATAACTTAAAAGTAGATTTCTTTAGCTTTAGTTTTATCTTTATATTACTTATAGTAGATATATTAAATATAGAAAGGGGGGGAGAGATTAAGGTTTTATTTCTTTTTTAAGGTATTATATTTTTAATAATGGATTATGTAATATTAATAGGATTAGTTAATATGTTTACTAAGGCTTGAAGATACTTTAGGAGTGTTTAAAATTAATATACTAAATCTCTAAGTATTTAGTAATTAGTTAATTAGTTTAAGTATATCTTAGCTTCTTTTTTAATTAAAATCTTATGTCTTAGGATGTTACTAGGAGACTTTTAATTTATACTCTAGGGATATATTAGGTATAAGAGTATTAATATTAAGGATGAAGGAATAAAAAGAAGTATTAAATAATTTATTACTATAGAATAAAAGAAATAAAATTAGTAATTAAAGTATAATTTTTAATTATAAATAGAAAGAGTAATTTATGAATAGAAGGAGTGTTTTAAATAATTACTAAAAAATGTTTAACTAATTAGTAATATTACCTAAATACTTAGAAAAATAGTATTTCTAGCTTACTATTAGATTATAAATATCTAGTTCTTAGAATAAATATTTTTAACTAATCTTAATATTAAGTATATGGGATTATCTTACTGTTGAGCTACTTGAGGATATATGTTATTCTGCTGATTCTGTGTTTAATTGTAAAAGGCTTTTTCTATTTAGGTTTGAACTTTAGAGGTTTATTATCTTATACTAATATAATAAAATCTCTTCTATAAAAAGGTTTTGTTATCTGTTGTTTGTGTTTTAATAATTAAGCTGTATTTATTAATACTTGTGTTCTAACTATAGATTTTTGATAGTAGTTAATTTTAGTAATATGTCGGATTGCTTTTTCGGCTAGAACTTCTAGTAGTAGGATCTCTAGTAATTTATTATATGTTGTTATTTACTCGAGGGATTCTTATTTTATAAGGATCTCTATTAGTGAGAAGTTGATAATTAGTATCTACTAGTTATTAATTTCTTGTAGTATTTTAAAGTATATAATATTTTAGTTTTTTACTATAGTTTTCCTAGTTAGTATCTTTTTAGTAATTAGATTGACTACTAATTTAATATATATTTTAATTATTCCTATTGATTTATAAGATTTTATAAGTACTAGTACTATTTTAATAAATCTCTTAGATATTATCTTTTTAAAACTCTTTAATGTAAAAACGTTTTTTATATTTAGATAGATAACTAATAATATAATACTAATAGTATTTATCTATTATAGTAGATATTTAGATATTTTAGATATTAATACTATTTTTATAAGTGTAGCTTATAGGAAATAGCTTAAATAATTGATTTAGATTAATAATAATATATTACTTTTTAGGGATTTTAGTAAGGGGCTAAGGTGATTAATATTTAATATTTAAAAAAGGTGAATAATAGATTTTAGTTAATCTAGGTATGGTAGCTTTCTTAGTTTAATATTAGTATAAAGTTAATAATTATTAATATATTTTATTATATCTATTGTAATAGTTAGCTAAAAGATTTAGTGTTTTAATTTTTATTTAGTAATATTAGGTTTGAAGTAACTTTGTTGATTATATATATTTATATAAACTTCTATAATTTTAGATTAGACTAAATATCTTATCTACTAGTTATATGCCTAGTAATAGAGGATATTATTTTTAATTTTAAACTACTTAATTCTTGAAATGATTTCTCTCTTCTTATATTTATCTTTATTATAAAAACTATTTAATAAGTATTAATAGATATTAGAATACTATAGGTTATCTATTTATTTTACTAGCTTATTTTTAACTATTAAGAAATTAGATTAGAAAGCGAATTAGTTTACTAATTCTAGTAATTTGTTAGATATATTTATATTATGATTGGCTCTCTATAGTTAATCTATTTATTTTTCTAGAATGTTGATATTATTAATTAAGTTTTTAATAAGTTTAGTAATTTATAGAATTAATTCTTTACTATCTAATTATAAGGTTATATTCCTAGGGATTACTAGGATTACTTCTAGAGTTCTTATTTCTACTTTAGCTAGAGTTATATTTTTTAGTTTTTTATTAGGGGTTAAAATAAGGGGGGATAATTAAGAATTTAATTTATATAATAACTTTTTAATAATATAATTAATAATATTTATATTTAGAATATCTAACATAGTTATCTTTATTAATTTTTTATATCTTCTTTTACTATTTTTCTATATTTACTATCTATTTAATACTACTAATCTAAAAAAATATAAATTATTATTATTATATTTATAAAATAGGAATATTATTCTTAATAAAGTATTAGTAGTTATATTTTTTTAACTTTAGATATATTTGATTTTAATGTTAAGAAGTCTTAGTTTGGTTACCTATTTAGTATAAATACTATTATAATATACTAAGTTAATAAACTATATTAATAATTTATAATTTGTATAGATAATTGATGGTGTTTCTGATTTAAGTATATATGTGTGATATCTATAGAATTTGATAATAGCTATTAATTCTTACTTATAGGTTTTATAGTTCTTTTAGGTTTTGGTAAATAAGAATAAATTGTAAAAGATTAGTACTATCTTGCTTCTTTGTTTTTATATAATAATATAACTATTAGTATATTTTAAAATATCTAAATAGAGAGTTATAAGCTTTCTAATATAGATACTATATAATAGAATTATTATAATAATTAAATGTTTTATTAGTTTGAAAGATAAAGCTTTGGATGGTTTCTATCTCTATAGTACTGATCTAATTAACCTGTATAATAATCTAGTAATTTCTATAATATTTCTTATCTATTAATAGTAAGGCTTAGTAGTAATAATAAATATATATATATCTATTTAGTTCTTTAGGATTAGTTATTACTTTAATTTGAGTATTTAGTTGGGTTAGATCTCTGTGACGCTATTAATATAGTATATCTATCTTATAGTAATAACCTCTTTAAAGCTTAAGTTGATCTTCTTGCGTAATAATCTGATTCTAATTTATAGGAAATGAGGTAATAGATATATCTTAATAAATATCTATTTTTTATTCTAACTTTTACTTTTAGTTTAGATATTATTAAAGTAGATATCTAGTAGTGTTATAGTATTTGTTAATATTAGGATAAGTAAAAATAGTTTAGGATTTAGTTTAGGGATTAGTCTAAAGAAGATATGACTAAATTCTATTATTTGATGAATAGAACTCTTGGTATTTTGTTGTATTTAAATAGGTTGTAGTTGTGGATATTTAGGGGTGTTAAACGTATAGATATATTTATAATTTGGGTAGATAAGGATCGACTAGTATGCGTATTTGAGGTTTTAGGATAAAAAAGATTTTATTCTAGAATTAGATAAGTTCTTATAAATCTTTTGTAACTAAAGAATTAAAAATACTAGATTCTTCTTAGTAATATTACTATAGTTAATTATTAGATGATATTTTATAAATGGATTGTTATTCTTTTAGATAATAATAGGCTGAGTATTTTAATTTAAGGTGATACTGTTAGCTACTACTATTAGCTTATATAATCTAATATTTCTGCTTTCTTATACTAATTAATTAAGTTAGTATTTTTTAGTTTGTGTATATTATTTTTAATAGTTTGATAATTAAGGTTTGGTTTTATCTTTTAAATAGGGGATATAAGTATAGAGATTGGTAACTAGAAAGTTATATGGGAAACTTAAGAATAACTTTCTATATGTAAATATTATTCTCTTAACTTCTTTAATATCTAATTATAATATATTAGGGCTAATAGTTATAGGATCCTTATCTTACTACTTATTAATATTTTTAATTAGTATATTTTAGTTGATTAATAAGTAAATAACTTATTGTATAGTTAGAAAGGTTTAAGTAGATAAATCTAAAGGTATAGTTAATATTACTAATTAGTTCTAAATATTAGTATTAATATTTTTAATATTCTTTTTATTAATCTAAGTATTTAGTAAAAAGAAAAGAATGTATTAATATTTTATAAGTTTAAGTTTTATAATACGAAATATATATTTTAATAATTATATAGTATTATTATCTTATAGATATAAGAATTTGATATTAAATTTAATATTAGTATTATAAGTTTATTTTTTAATTTTTATATATATTAAGATTATAAGTAGATATAGTTTAGAGATTTATTTAGATTAGGAGAGAATTAGGAGTTTTCTAAAATATTATTTTCTAAGTTAGAATTTTCAGAAGCTAAGAAGTTTTTATTATATTTTTATAGGAAATTAATAAGGTAGTCTTATCTAGTTATATTAGTATTATTATTTATTGGGATTAGTATAAAATATTAGCTAGGGTTAATTTATATAGTAAGGTTTCTGATCTTAATGTATTCTATATCTTATAATTGGTTTCTAATAACTAGTTTATTAACCTATAGATCTATAATAGTTTAGATTTTATAAAGTTAGGGTAATCTAAATAATAATAATAAGGAATCTAAATCTCTAGGATAAATATAAGCCTAGATTTCTTTTCTAATACTACTAATGATAATATTAATAGTAATAAAATATATTATTATATATAGTGTTCTACTAGCTGCTCTTATTATTAGGCTTTTGAACCTGATGCTAGTAAGTAGGTATATCTTTAAATTGTACTCCTTAATAAAATATAGAGAAATAATATTAAGTTTGGAATTTTAATTAGCTTATATAGATCTATTAAGTAGCTTAAAATAGTTATTAGATATAGTGATAATATAATTTAAATGAAAGGGTCTAGTTATATTATAATTATGTTAGTAGGTATTTAGATTGATAGTTAGGTTTGTCGTAGTAATAATTACGTCTTAATATATTACTATAGAATACGTCTTAATAGGGATAAGTTATCTACTTTTAGATTTAGGTTTTCTCTTTATAATAATCTATTAAAATAAAGATTTTAAGGATTTTGAGAACTTTAGACTAAGTTGTAGAAGATTTATTAGTAAGATCTCTAAAGTAAGGTTGGATATTATCTATTTAATATTAATAGGTAGTATATTATTTCTAGTAATAATATTATTAAGATTAGTCTTTCTAGTTAACAACTTCTTTTTCTTAGGAGGGATTAATTCTTTAATATCTATTAATTAAGAACTATTAGTTATAGTTTTATTAGATATATCTTTTGTAATATTTCGTAGGATCTTTTTTGAGTTTATATTAGGTAATCTAATTACTCTAGCTAGTTTCTTAACGTTTTTTGTAATAAATTAGTAGTTAAGGGGTTTATTTAGTATAGTTTTTATCTAGTTAGATTGTCTATATGAACTAGTAGGTTCGATCTATACTACTAGAGTATTAAGTATTAATACTTTCTTATTAGGGTTAAGATCTTTAGTTATTAATAAATATTTAACTTAATTAGTAAAGTTTAAGATATTAGCTGATTGAGATTTATAATTTAGTCTTTATTTTTCTTCTGCTATTAGAGGTAATATAATATCTTTATAAAATTCGATAGGTATGAACTCGAAATGTTGAGATTTTATAATGTAGTCTATTTTATCCTAGGGATTAATTAAAGGATCTTAAAGGTTACTTTCTAAGTTCTAATTAATCTTAAGCGTATAGTAGATCTATACTAAGTATATATCTATAGTATTTCAGGGAGGTTTAATACTACTAGAGTAACTCTAGTTAGATAGAAAGATTATAGTTTTTAGGTATAATTACTCTTAAAGCTATAATGGTTAATTTGTGTAATTAGGCTTCTTATGGCTTAACGATCTATATAAAATATAGATTAGTTTACTATTAGCTAGAATCTATTTACTACTAATAAAATTATTATTTGATTTCTCTTGAGGAGGGAGATCGGTAAGGTTAGGATCTTTATGGCTGAAGTTAATACCTAGTTCTTTATTATTCTTATAACTACTAAATCTATTATTAAATAATATCTAAGGTTAATTCTAGTTAGGTATAATAGCTTATTGTTAGCTGAATATGAATTGTTAGTTCTGATTTTATTAGAATTATTATTAAAACTAGGATTAGTTAATTATAAGAAAGATACTATTTGAGAATATCTATTTATTCTAATTAGTAAAGCTATTGTAGTTAGTATTAAGTGGATGGTTAATAGGAAGATTAGTTATATGTTAGGTTAGAATTTGATCTACTTATTAGCTAGGATTCTATTTTTTAATTATTTCTTCTAATATATAATTTTAGTTTTTTAATATAATTCTTTTATTTTCTTAATCTTATTTTTTAAGGATATAATGAGTGTTAATAAGAATTAAGTATACTATTTTTAGGCTTCTAGATATTATGATTAATATACTAATAGTTATGCGTCTAAGGGTGGTATCTATTAATCTTTTAATGAAATTAGAGATTAAATTTATTACTATAGCTTCTTTTATTCTAGTATAAGTACTTCTAGTAATAGTATTTTTATTTTTGATATAGTAAAATATTAGGATTATTCTGTTATAGTATATTAGTAGGGTCTTATTTTTGTTCTATTTAAGGTTAATAAGATTAAGGGATGTAGTTTCTTAATTAATAATATAAGTAGGGAATTATTCTTTTAAGGCTGATTCTATTTGTACTAGGTTCTTAGGGGTTGTTTTATTTATTTTAGCTATTATGAAGATTGGTTTGAAAGATATTAGATTATTAAGGTATATACTAACTTCCCCTTTATATAATATATAAATTAATTTTAGTATAGCTAATAGTAGTATCTTTCTAGTTAGATAACTAGTTTTTTAATAATCTTAATATAAATAGTTTAGCTATCTAAAAGCTAGAAAAAATCTATTATATATATTATAGTTTAAATTGGGTAGTTAAGCTGGTGAGGTGGGAGTTCTTATTATTCTAAATATTTTAGTGGTTTATTTTAATATATCTAATATTATAGGGGAGATAATCTTATAGTTTTTAATAGTTATTATTAATTAGTTAATATTTTTATTTTTAGTAGGTTAATATAATTAATTATGTGAATAGAAATCTAAGTAGGTTGTAAATATTAATAGGTTTTTTGTTTTTAGGATTTTTTTTTCTAGTGATATCTTAATAGATAGAATATTTAGGGATTTTATTCTAATTGAATTAGGAATTTTATCTATATGTTTAGATATTTTTCGTAATAGTTTTAATAAAATAGTAATTAAGAAGTATTATATAGCTACTTTTTGTGATATAACTAATACTCCTTTTAGAAGTAATTAAGTTAGGTTTATTAATAGTTGTATATTTATAATATGGGGAATTAATATATATGAATCTATAGTATTAGTATTAGAATAAAATGATATGTATGATTATTGAGGATGTAGTAGATGTGATGTATTATCTAGGTTCTGCACTAGTAAGGGAGGGGGTGTGAGGTTTAGGTACAGTGGATTTCCCTGATTAGTAATGTCCCTCCTTCACAGAGATGAGCGTGGAGTGAGTGAGTGAGAGCCAAGACGAATGTGAGAAATGAGAATGAGAAAGAAAGAATTTACACGGCCCGTGTCCGACCAAGTACCTACTTGTACGGAGCACCTCCGTAGAGATACTTCATGTGATTTGTGATGGGAATGGTACGACACGGTATTTTCATGCTTCTTCCTCCGCCGCTCTCTGCGGGCGTAAAATCCTGTTGGATGGACCAGTCACCGCCACCGCAGAGAGCGAGCGGTCAAAAAAACAAAAGAAGCTCTCATCACACAAACGCCTAGGCCGCATGAGAGAATGGTGACAGACACGGCAGACCACGAGAGGCGTTTTGACAGCTGCTAGTGTCAGGTACTAGATCGCCGAGCACTCTCCGCTTGTGCTGACCTTGCCGACGGGATCCCAAGACTGGCACTTGAATCTGAAGGCGGTACGCACAATACACTGCTGACTTGCGGCGACTCAGAAAGACACGACAATCGAGACTCACACATGGCCGACAGGCGACTGATGAGGGTGTCTCTCTGACACGGAAAGGGTGGAAGAGCCGGAAATGAGGATGAGCACCTCCGTAGCAGAACTGCGATTGACGGGGCCCAGGGCTTCTTGCTCGCAGTATCCGTAGCGTCCTGAGCTCTCTGTCAAAAACGTCTGGACGGAGTACCATACCTCCAGCATTACCGTAGTGTGTTTCCCCATGTGCTGCTTTGCCGGATCGAGAGGCGAAGCACATGGCGTGTGGCTACGGGCAGGGTGAGTTCCATTTGGTATGGTGTGGTGTGGTGGTGTAGGAACCCGGCGCTCTGGATCTATTACGTTACGAAAAGGTGTCAAAAAGTGAGGCCCTGGTTCTTGGATCCAACGTCTTATCTTCAGACGGCTGAAAGGCTGCCAGAGCCAAGCCAACCACGGCAACCTCATCGCCTCATCAAACTTTGCGTGCGATCGTCCATATTCACGAAACTCTCACCAGCGGGCGTGGGGGCAGACGATGCTACCTCCATGGGAACATGGTCTGGAGTCCGCAGGCCGGAGAACAACCTGGATCTAATTTGTTGTTCACAACTGTCTGTGTATGCATGATGAGAGTTTTGGTGAAGTTCGTGTGCGCACTCTCTTGTAGGACGCGCATGCATCTCATCTTGAAGGCATAATAGTGCCACGACGAAGCTCCTCCATGGACCTGCAGAGGTACATGATAATTAGCAGAAGGCGACACGTATACCATGTGCCATGGTTCTCGACGGCTTCCTCATTGGGCCGCCGACCCGGCTCTAGTCCCGAAGCTCGCGTCTTGACCGACTGACGTCGAGGGCCGCTAGCTAGCTTGCGCTGTCGCTGTCGCTGTCGCTGTCGTTGTTCGTTGTTCGTTGAAAGGTGCCTCTGTCAAAGTCGCGCGGCGCGCCTTTCCGTGCCTGAAGGATGGGACGGATCAAGAATCCTTTGAACAGGCTCGTCTCCTTCCCTGCTCCATCTCCTCAACCCGCCCGAGGCCCATGGACCCATCGCGATTGCAGTCGGGGTTTACTGTGTAGTCTGGTGTACACGGGTTCATGTCGCAATCCCATCACAAGTCCCCTGGCCTTGTTGGTGCACATCAGCGACATCCGAGGGCCCATGGATCGATGGACGCACGCACGCACGCACGCACGCACGCACGCCTGCACTGCGCGTGGCAGGGTAAGGGTCCCGGCGCAGTATTCCGGCGGAGTAGTATAGGCAGAAGTGCCCGACGAGATGGCGCGATGCAGAGACATGGCAGCTGCTGGATGGGGACAATGGAGCGATGCTGGCGATACAGGGCTAGAGATGACGACCGGTCGCTCGGGTATTATCATTATCAAGCAGCCTTGGGCCGTTTGGGAAGCTAGATACCACGCATCAAAGGTCTCGACACGACATGGCCAGTCGGCCTGGACGGGTCTACTTGTAAGCTGGACTCTTGGGCGGACCTTCAGACTTTGGAACCCATGGAACCCATGGAACCACGAGAGAGACGAAGATGACGGCGACCTTCACCTGCATTAGTGCAGTGCGGCTGCAAGGGGTTCCCGATAAGACGACGCGTGCCCAACGGTCGAGCGTTGTAGGGTTGCTGTGCTTCAAAGGCAAAGAGGTCATCCATCATACGAGTTAATCACTGTATAGTAGGCCCTCTGTACGGATACGCATGTGACAACTCACGATTGTCATTGTTGGGAGTTTCTCTACACGTGCTATGAAGGCGAGGAAAACAAACATCAGGACAAGGTGCCGCCAGGGTCCATCGTCCATGACATCGTAGCACCCTGTCGTCTTGGGCGATGGGGTCTGTCTGCGAGCCAGAGAACGACCTTGGGACCCAAAAGTTTGGTTTGATGAAACGTTCCAGTCATGGCTTTAATGCCTCTCGAAGTACGGATACAAGTAATCTTCTACGCCAAGCGTCGTGATGGCTCGGCACCCTGGCGGATGAAGTGATACACAGTAATGTAATATAACGGCTTGGTAAGAACTTGGGGTCCGTCGAAACTGGGCAGGGTCGGAGTTTTGCTCGGTCTGCAGTCGGGCCTCGACCATGTAAAGGTTAGGTGTGGTTCATGGCGATGTTAATCAATAACTACCGAGACCCAGCCACCGCGGCGCCCGGCGGCCAAAGTCAAATTAAGACTACTATGTAGGTTCTGGCTTGTGTGAAGCTACGACGCTTATGGATTTCTTTCGTCAATTGACAAACGTCATATCAATCAAGCGTCGACCCAAAGTCAGTCAGTCTCCTCCGCGTGGATGGCAAAGAAGTCATCAACAGACAATGACTGTAAGGACGTATTGCCGTGTAGTGTGCAGTACCTTAACCAGGGACCAGATCCTTTACGTCCAAGTGTATCCGTACACTCTACCTCGACACATGCAGAGAGGAGGGATGGGATGGGATGCGCACTCACCGGGCTGCTGCAACCTGTGGCGGATCCTTGTTCCCCGGTCGCGACCCCTGTTGGCGCAGCGTTGCCGACTATGCCCATCACGAAGCGGCTCGATAGCACCTGTGATGGTCTGGCTGACATGGAGTGACAGGCAGAGGAGAGACTGGGCCAGGCGGGATCGTCTCGCGACGAGACGAGACGACATGAGGGCAACGATTCCGTCTGGTCAATTGAGCTGCTGTCCTGTGCGCATGAAACAAGCCATGGACTCATCCTAGCGCAGGCCAAGGTCCAAAAGGATGGAAAACAGTCGACTCATGATATATACTAGGTATATATCCGTATACTCCGTACTTTGGAGGGGTTCAGCATTGGTCGACAGCATAGCGTACAGAAGTACCATGTAGGGCGAGAAGGGGTCCGCGAGCCAAGACAAGACATGATTGACCGGCCGAGAAGGAAGCGGTCGTCTTCCCCAGGCCTGCTGCTGTGGATCGCACTACTCCGTATTTCACGTCCATAGCCATAGCTGGGCCCGCGCGTGGGAGAGTGGGCGGCGCTGGATACCATGTTGAGCAGGGTCGTTGGTTACCTAGACTGTATTCGTATGTAATGAGTACCCGTACACAAATGTGCCATTCATTATTCATGGTACGAATACTCGTCAAGATGAGCTTGGTCGAAATATGATATCTGGAGGGCATATCCACCTCGCGCCCGTCGACCTCGTTCGTTGCTTCGACTTGACCTTCCGTGCTCACTCTGCCCACAACAGCAGCCGCTCAGTTAATTGCTGTTCATTACTCCTACTCCTGACTTTCGACCATCTACAGCTCCTGAGCGCCGTCCGAGACGCACGACGCCGTCTTACAGTCTTGTCTTATTCACCCACCGAGCCGGCCGAGAGGTGTTAGTCGCATTCAAGCGGGCGCTTCGTAGGTTACAGTCAAAGGCGCTACGGAGCTGGACGGATCCCTACTACGTACACGAAAGACAGGCCGGCCATCCAGAGTCAGTCCGGAAACGTCAATGGCAATCACATCTCGAGTGTTGCGCAGCTGTCATCGAAAACCACATATCTGCCGACGACCGGCCATCATCACCCGCATCGAAGCCATCGCTTTCTACCAAAAGGGATACTACACATCTTCCTGTACCTCATGACTTGGTCATAGTCCTGGAAAAAGGTAGGGACTCCGCATTCCCGACTCTGGCTCTGCTGCTCGTCGGAGCCCACAAGCATGCCGTCTGTCGGTTTTGCTGTTACACTGGCGTGGTACGAGCGATACGGACAAGCACAGCCACAGAGAAGCAAGAGAAAGAAAGTGGTTGACGAGAAGTTTGAGCTGACGAGGATGGATCGCAGACACACCTACCTACTGCGTACACACGACTCTCAGACTCGAAAAGTCGAAGAGAAATATACAGAACAAATTCATCGGCAAATTCAAATACAGCAGCGACCGCATCCACCACCTTTCCTCAGGCCACCATTCGTCTTGCGTCCTTTCTTTCTCAGTTCCACTTCTCGGTCTCCTCCTCCAGCGGGCGCAAAAGACGCACAAAGACGCCGAAGCGGGCGGCCCCACGAAACGCCGCAAGTACCTGCTGTGGTCCCATTGGTCTCATCGGCTCCGATTACACGCCAGCAATCTTACGTGATTCTGGTTGGTTGATTCGCCCAGTTCCTTTTCTTATCGGGGCTTCCTGTCCCTAAGTATTGCCCGACTCGGAAATACGTCCTCCGACCCACTAGACCCTTTCCTCCAGGCCCCGTCCCGCCCTTTTTCCAACCAACCGTACCGCTGTCTACCTCAGGTAGTCACAGTGGAGAGTACCTGACCTAGGTACCCTAAGTACGTATCTACCTGGGTCGGCAGGCACAACCGCTACTTCCTGCCTTCAGTTGTCACCACCACCAAAGTACCATCTCTTATCTTATCGACTCGTTCATCATCTAGTCCAGCAACCGCCGACATACGGCGACAGCTCGCAGCGACATCCTCAACTTCCACTTCACACCACTCACTTACCTCACACTGTTGATTGTTTTCCGCTTGTCTTCGTTTTCCCACCAATCTTGGTGCATCGGAGTCACCTGCTGGCCTGGAGTTCGACCGGGATCTCGCTCGTCGCCCTCCCAAGGCATCGAGTGAGAGCTCCCCTGTGAGCTTCACCTCGGCTATAGGATAAGAACCTCTCCACCGTCAACATGTCCGGCCGCAGCGCATATGTGCGCAAGAAAATCACCCAGGCCGAGAAGGAAAAGGCCAGAGCGAGGGCGAATACCGGCGCTGGTCCAGACCAGGAGGACCTGTACATTCCCGACTTCCCACTTCCCCAGTCCGGCGCTTCGCTCCCCGTCGGCACCGGCATCGGAACCACAAACGCCCGCTTTCTAAAGTTCTCCGAGCAGCCTCGTGATGTCAAGATTAGCACACCCAGCATTGGAAGTGGAAGCGGGAGCAGTGCCGATGGTCGCCGAGACGGCGGATCCGGTCCCCTGGATGACTTCGCCTACGCCCGCGCACGGAGGCCCACCATCAAGACCGAGGATGTGTCCGGCATCGAAAAGTCGGGACTGCGGAGCAAGCTGGACAAGACGAGCGACGATGTGAGACGCGGCCTGGCAAACACCTTCACCTTCAAACGTACCAAGAGCAAGGAGCCCGAGTTGCGCCCAGACTCTGTGGCCACCGTCAGACCACACCAAAACCAGAGCGCGAGCCCCCTTTCGCCAACGGAGCCCGAGTATACTTATGAGCAGTTCAATCTCGACACGATGAAGCAGATGCAACTGCAGATGCACCTGCAGCAGCAGCAGCAGCAACAACAACATCAGGTGCGATATCAAGAGATGGACCTGCCCATGTCGCCACCGCCTGCTTCAAAACTACCCCCCGTGCCAACAACACCCCCTATCAAGCGCTGGATTGGAGCTGGGCGTCCTGTACAGAGATGGAATAAGTTACGGAAAGACCCCGAGCTCTGGGATCCCAACGGCGATGTCTTGGTCTTTTTCGGACACAAGGGCCAGACGCCACGCCTAAACCCGTCCTTCAGACTGTCGTCTCACATCATCGAGGCCACCGAATCGCGATATTTGATCACCCTGCTCCGAGAAGGAACCACGGAAGAAGACATATACATGCCTCCGTCACCGCAGGGCGCGCCTCCCATGCTGCGACCTCACATGGGCCGAGGGCAACCCACACCGCCGATATCTGAAGATCTGGGCGAGGCCGACGGTCAGATCTCGTACGAAATGTACTTCACCACCCCGGCCAACATGACCAAGGCGGAACAGCTCAGGGGGCAGATCACGACGCGAAATGTGTTTGCCCTGCTCTACCACGCGTCTCTCGTCGGTCTGTCGCTGCACCAGGCACTTTCGGACCTACATTCACGATTGGATGCTTACCTGCCGTCCGATTCGGACAACGTGGGCATGATCCTAAACTACCTGTCCGCACGCGGTATCGACGACGTCAGGAATGACCCCGAGACTGCCGTTAGCTTATTGGCATGGGCCGAGGGGCAAACGGTGCGGTGGGAGGAAGGATGGCGAGAGAGCTTTCTGCACTGCGCCGGCCTCTACACCCACCTCGAGCAGTGCGCCGACTTCAACCAGCTTACACCCATCACCCGGGCGCTACTGGAGAGGGCGTGCCTCGAGACACAGCTTCGCGTCCAGGCCGCCGAGGAGCGTCTTGCCGAGTTTCAGTACGGCGACATGTGGCCGGTGGGCGTCAACGGGCCGGCGAGAGCGGCAGCGGAACGACTGCAAAAGTTCCTCCTCAGCCATTACTCGCGTGTTCACGGCTGCTGGCCGCCACCGCAGAAGACGGGTCTGCCGGACTCGGAGGGAGAGGATATGTGGCTGACGAGGACGGTGGCGCATTCGCTCCAGAAGGACTTTGGCGCGCTGTACGACTACCTCGTCAACCGCGACATAACATGGGACATGTCGGAGGCGCGCTCAGGCCGCAAGTGGATGATGCAGAGCGAAAAGGACAAGGGGTTCGACGCCGACGTGGACTTACCCATGACGGACATTCTCGTCGAGTACGACAACAAGCTGCGATTTCCACACATCCCGCACCCGTACCCTCTGGTCCCAGAGTCCATCATGCCCGCGGCCAAGGAAACTTCCATGTTCAAGAAGAAGGGCGCAAGCTCGGCGAGCAGCAGCGGAGGCCGAGCTGGAGCCATGGAGCGGCGAGTACAGCTGGCATATACGGAGGCCACCAACATTTACATTTTGGGGTCGGACTTTACGCAGTCCGACCTGATTGATACCTTTGTCAAGTTTGAAAAGAGCGATGGCATTACCGAGGTCGACCCGGCAGTTGCCAGACGTGGGCGTTGGGTCCTCATTTATGGCATACTGCAGACGTTGGCCAGCGTCTCGGCCGACGCTCCCAATATTCGATACGGAGATGACGTGACGTACCACCTGTCGCCACGGTTGAAGGGCACGCGGGTGCCTCCATGGAAGGGATCAGGCGCGCCCGAGGCCTCGCACGAGCTCTCTCACTGCTGGACGGTACCGCAGACGTGGCACAGCCAGAACAACAGCGGCGCCGAGAGCTCCGAGGAATCGGGCGAGACCAGCCCCGCCCAGGCGCTTGGCCGGGCTTTCGGCTACCCCAGACCACCGCCATCGACGGCTTCCCGGGGGTCGGGGTATCAGACGCCAGGGGCGCGTTCAGTCCACTCAGCAGGCTCGGCGCCGGCCTTCAGCTCCACGTACAGCGTAGTCAGCGAAAGCGACACGAACAGTAGCGTACGAACGCCGGCTTCCGCCCGAGGAGGGAACGGCATGAGAAGGGCGCAATCTCGAGACAAGGTCGACGGGTATGGAGGTGCAGCGAATGGACCACGCGGAGGAGGAGGAGGAGGAGGATACGGAGAAGGGCTGGAGCTGCCGGTCCGCAGACGAGACTTTAGCGCTCAGTTGGAGACGAGTTCGTACGGAGGATATGCGAGGCACGCGCAGCTGCCTTTGCCGGGTAACATTACAGGGTCAGGAGGATTCCTCGGGCTCGACGACATGATGGAGACGCGCAGCGCACGAAGCGCACACAGCGGCGGGTACGGACGGCAAGCGAGGGAGGGCTCGGAGACGGACAGCATGGCGCCGCGGATCCGAGACTTTGACCTGGACGTGATTGACGATCACGAGCCGTAAGCTTTATGAGACGGAATGACGGGATGACAGAACCGTTCGGGACCCGGACAGTTGCGACACAAAAGACGATGTGGAGATTGAGAGCAAGCGAGCGAGCCACAGATATGAGACGAATACTGGGGTCTCGTCGACCCGCCATTTACTGCTGTACTTTCAAGGTACGACGAGAAGTGCTGTTATAGACGCAAAAGTTGGTTATAGCTATATTTAATTAGAGAGATACCCGGCCGCTCGATTCGCCTTGCGCACGTGATGAACTGGCTGGCGGGGAATCGTCGAGTGTGTCACTTCTGTCTCGTTTAGGCATTCTTGTCTTGGGATGAACAAGTCGAAGTTGCTGTGACGGAACACAAGAAGGTTGACGGTACACACAGGTCAAGTCGACATGCGGCCGGCGCGGAACGGATGATGGAGCGCCGTCGACTAGTTTAGTTCGATGTGATGATTACCACGTGGTCCAATTCACGATTTAGTCATGTAACTAGTTAGTGTTTGCTTTGCGGTGCTCGGGGCATAAGCAAAATTTGGCGTGAAGATTTGCAAGATGGGCAGCGTGAGCCGCAGGTTCTGGAACGATGCTATTCGGAGATGGTTAATTCACCACTTGTCTTGCAGAGTGGAAATCTCAAGGTGCGATGCAGTTGCAATTGGAGTTGGTGACAACCCTCAGGTAATGGAAGCGAGTCAGTGGGTCGCAGTCCGGCAGTGCCCAGCCACCTCATCAGTCTCCACATCCTCCTTCTGGGTAGGTCCCTACAAGTACTGACCAGGTGAGATGGGGCGGTGGAATGGACGACTTTGAGACTGGAGATCGAGTCGCTTTACTCTGTGTCGGCACACAAAGAAGATGGTGCCACCAGCCTCGCGGATTAGTTTGCGACGGCTCGATTGCCCGTGTTTTCAGACGGGTGACAAGGGAGCGCGTCTCATTGGCTACCTGGCTTGGTGCTGCTGGCCGGGAAACCGGTCGAGGTGAAGAAGTTACTACATGATTAGACGCCAGCAGGTACCTAGTCATAAGCAGACCGCCGCTGGATACCCAAGGTAAATGGGCTTTTTGAGGTGGTGGGTTTAATTCTTTGACGTGTTCATGCTGGATCCACCCATCGAGAAGGTCGCCAGCATTGTGTCCCAAGTCATCGGAGGGAAGAGAGAAAGCAAAGGGTGCAGAGCGCGCCCTGCTGATTACTGGGCTGCAGTGTAGACGGTCCCCGGATTGACTGGGCCAGACCGCTAGAGCCAGGGCCGCTGGGCAGATGATGAGCGCATCACTGGAGATGGAGGTGTTGCGGTACATGCAGACATGGGCATGGACACATGGGAAGCTTTCGAATCTGTGAGATGACGACGGTTTGTCTGCATCTGTGACGGCCGACGGGCGTGAATGGGCGCCTGGCTCAGTGGAGGGAAAAGATGGTGGTGAGATTTGTGCCTTTGCTTAGCAGTACTCAGGAGTGGTAGTGGTGGCAGTTGCAGCCCAGAAAAGAAGCCGCTTAGCCGATCACCGACACCGTCGTCATAACAGTTCGACGCAGGGCAGGACCCAGCAGCAGCAGTAGCAGCAGGACCTGGACTTGGACCGAATGGAAAAAACGAATTGTCTGTGCCATTGTTTGACGGCTGTTTCTTTTCCATTTGACGTTTGTTTGGTGTGCATGTGTGTACCTTACAGGCACCTAGGTACCGTGGGCTAAGCTACGGCCGTGCTCTCGGCTCCCCGTTAGTCGCGCAGTTCATCTCACCATGGCTTTCACTTTCACTCTCACTCTCATCTTCACTGTCATCGTCACCGTCCTTCTCGTTCGGCGGTGCCTTCATCAAACCGTCCATCATCTCTCATCTTGATTGCAAACCAGATGCGGATGCCACTCACAGAAACACCACATGCCCGTGTAAAGTAGCACTGGCGGCCCTTCCCCGAGGCGTCGTCCGTCCGTGATGCCATTCAGCAATGTCTCTTGTCCAACACGCAGCAGGGGAGAAAAAACTGGGAACTACCCCTGCCTGCCACTCGCTTTTTCTTCTTCCACCGTCTCGTCTCCCGTCTGCTTCATTCTTTTGCGATGCCACCCATCTCCAGGGTCGCATCTTGCAGCCATACATGGACTTACGCAGGACGGCCCTGCTATCCCATCCTACGTAAAAGATGTTGTTCGTCCAATGCGACGCTGTGCCTTTCTTCGCTTCTGCGCGTTGCTTCACCCCCCTTGCCCTCGGCCGTGATCCAGCCCAACCACCTCATTTGGCACCTTCATTGCCTTGGTTTTTCTGCCCGGCTTGCCATGACTTAATTACTTGCTGCTGACCTGCATGGGCTGGGCTCACTCACACTCGTGCTCACACACTGCTTGTTGACGCACACCTTTACTCCGTGCTACTGGTAATATCCTCTACACCCATCCATCCTACTACCCTGACCAAAGCTGAGCTGAGGTTCAAGTGTCCGTACCTGGCTACAATCCATAACTTATTTACCCTCACCCTCACCCTGTCCCGTCCCAACCACCCCATCCTTTTCATCTGAAGGGTCCCGAAAGACTCTTTAACATCAGAACAGCTTCTCGCTCCCGCTTGACAGCTCCGTTCCGTTGCTGTCTCATTCCAGCTCGAGTTCAACGGCACCGCCTTCGTCGACAGCGTCCATCACCGTCACTTGTCCAACCGACTGACCATCGTCAACGCCGGCGCCAACCGGTCGCATCACGTCGCATCGTCTCTACACAAAGCAAGAGGGAACAGCCGAAAAGGCGGACTCAGACTAGCCCATCATGCTGTTCGCAATGGCCTTCGCAGGATTGCGATTCCTGCAAATCGTCACCCTGGTACGTCCACTACTACCGCCGACTGTCTCTCATCACTGGGAGCGGCCAACAAAACACCACGACCCATTCTCGCGACATGTAGACTAACACACCTCGTTTTCGTGTCTAGATCCCCACCATGGGCATGCTCGCCTGGTTCGTTGACGGCTTCGTCAAGAGTAACGTCGTCGTTCCCAACTCGATCCTCGTCCTCTTCATCGTCTCCGTCCTCGCCCTCGCCTGGGCCATCTTCACCCTCTTCAGCTACCACCGCAGCAGCACAAACGCCCTCTTCGTCGCCGTCGTCGACCTCGCCTTCGTCGGCGCCCTCATCGCCGCCGTCTGGTACCTCCGCGGCATCCACAACGTCGACTGCACGAACCTCTCGCGCGACGGCCGCTGGTCCGCCAACTTCCCCGGTCTCGTCACCATCTCCGGCCCGAGCTTCAGCTTCTTCACCAACAAGCCATGCGCCATGCTCAAGGCCTCGTGGGTCTTTGGCATCATCAACTGCATTCTCTTCTTCTTCACCGCCGTCCTCGCCTGGCTCCACGGCGACCGCATGTCCTCGGCCTACGAGCGCAAGTCCTACCACCACGGACGTCACCACCGTCACCGCAGCCACAGCCACCACAGCCGACGCAGCTCGCACTCTCGTTCGCGCCGCGTCTACGTCTGAGCACCACATACTCCCCCCCCCCCCCCCCCCCCCCCCCCCC